>JAUDYJ010000006.1:8608023-9160523 GCA_030761175.1 Masticophis lateralis | reverse complement strand
AGCTGCATAATGGGTGGGGAAAGGAGCCTGGATAGCTCAGCAGATTAAAGCATTGTGATTACCACCAGCTGTCTGCAATTACTGTAAGTTCGAATCTCCCCAGGCTCAAAGTTGACTCAGCCTTCCATCCTTTCTAAGGTAGGTCAATTGAGGACCCAGTTTGTGGGGGCAATAAGCTGACTTTGTATAAAAATATACAAAAGTATGAAGGCTATTGCTTAACGCATTGTAAGCCACCCTGAGTCTCCAGAGAAGGGCAGCATATAAATTGAATTAAAAAAAAAAAAAAGCTCAGAAGGGACACTACTAAATTCTCAGACTGTAAAGGAGGCGGTGAGAGTCTTGCTAGATTGGTGTCAGCCTTCCCACACAAAGCAGACAAGAAATACAACCAGGTGAGTTAATTCTAATGGTCAGATAAGAGAGGGCTTAGCCTAGCAGCTGTACAATGGGTGGAGAAAGAGGAACAGAAACAGTGGCGGTTCGGGCTGGTTTGGGCGAACCAGTAGTTAAATTGTTGACTGGTCCTGCCCCTTCCTGCCCCTCCCCTTCCAGGAGTCCCCATGTGCTCCATTTTGGCTCCCAGGTAAGTGCAGAGGGGCCTCCTATGCCCAAAATGAGGCACGAGGGGTACCCCCCCCACAGCTTGTTTTTACTCCCGGGGGGTGCTGACTGTCACACCCCCTGACCACCCCACCATGGCCACACCCGCCCAGCTGATCATTAGGGCAAAGAACCAGTTTTTAAATTATTTGAATCCCACCGCTGGACAGAAAGGATCTTCTCTCTGGATTCCTAAGCTGTAAATGAGACAGTGCCAGATTTGTACTTTCAAACTTGTAAGATTTTGCTAATGTGGTCTTATAGTAGAATTAGCTTTGAAAGCCATGGAGTTTAGATCAGTGTCTCAGTGAGGGGGAGCGGGGCACCTCATTCCATTACATAAGGTCTGTCGCAGTTCCATCTTTTATCATGATTTTAGTGTTTCATTGTTATGAATTGTCCACTCATTGGAGTCAGGTAGCTTATACAAATTTAATAAAATTCTTGCAGTTGTTGTTGTTTGGAAGAAGATCAACTTTCCACCAAGCTAATGTCCCATTGACCTATTGGACAAAGACTCACCTGTTCCCATGACCAATGCCAGAAGAGTCCATCCATAAACAAGACCATGCCAAAATGGCAACGCTCTATTAGTGACATCATCATAATATCTGTTGCAGTTTCTTTTTCTTTTTTTGCAAAAAGTTTTTTTATTTTTTTCCCCCAAACATACAAATTACATCCTTTCGGAACAGAGCTTTGATGCGGTCATCACTTTGTTCAATTTTTAACAAAATCTTTAACAAAATTTTATCTGTTCTATTTTGCCATAGCACTTCTTTCTTAATCTTAGATCCCCTATTCAACTAATACTATCTTTAAAAAAATTAACACATATTTTATTTATTTTTTCATTGTATTGTCAGATTTGTGTGCCGCCCTTCTCCCGTAGGACTCGGGGCAGCTCACAACAATAAAAACAACCCAACAAAACATATTATTTAACTAATATTAAAACCAAATAAAATCCCCCAAATCCTGGAAATTAAAATCGGCAACAGATCAGGGAAGTTGCTGAAAGAGGAGGTCTGGGGCCGTCCGGAGCTCGACGGGCAACCCATTCCAGAGGGTCGGTGCGATCACCACAGAGAACGCTCTCATCCTGGGGACCGCCAGCCGACACTGTCTGGCTGAGGGGACCCGGAGGAGGGCCACCCTATGTGAGCGCACTGGGCGGTGGGAGGCTGGTAGGAGGTGTTCCTGCAAATACCCCGTGCCCGTGCCATGAAGGGCTTTATAGGTGAGTACCAGCACCTTGAAGCGAACCCAGAGGATTACTGGCAGCCAGTGCAGCTCGCACAAAAGTGGTGTCACACGGGAGTAGCGGGAAGCACCTATAACTATTCGCGCGGCCGCATTCTGGACCAGTTTATTTATTTAATCAAAACAATTACCCTTCTTTTAACCCAACTTAATTCTTAATTCAATTAATAACTCATAATACAACAATTCTTACCCTAAATCCTCACTATTGACAATACAGTTCAAACATATTTATATTTCATTATGCTCATTGAATCTTTATTCCATTATTTATATCTGTTGCGGTTTCTTATCGGCGATCTTTACATAATGATATTTCTTAGTTCCCTCTCGCTGTATCTTAGGGGCGGCCACAAAGAAAAAGGGGAGGGAGTCAAACTATTCTCCAAAGCACCTGAAGGCAGATTAAGAAGCCATGGATGGAAACTAATCAAGAGAGAAGCAATCTAGAAATAAGGAGGAATTTCCTGACAGTGAGAACAGTCGACTGATGGAAAAGCTTTCCTCAAGAAGTTGTGGGAGCTCCATCACTGGAAGTTTTTTAAAAAGAGATTGGACAACCATTTGTCTGAAATGGTAGAGGATTTCCTGTTTAAGCAGGGGGTTGGACTAGAAGACCTCCAAGGTCCCTTCCAACTCTATTATTTCTATTATTCTGTCCTGACTCCTGTAATCAACTCTAATACTTACAAGTGTAAGAATACCGTTTGAAAATTTCCTTCATATGTGATTTTTGATGATCAGCTGCGGTGGCGCAGTGGTTAGAGGGCAGTACTGCAGGCTATTTCTGCTGACTGCCAGCTGCCTGCAATTGGGCAGTTCGAATCTCACCTGGCACAAGGTTGGACTCATCCTTCCATCCTTCTGAGATTCGTGAAATGAGGGCCCAGATTGTTGGGGGCAAGAGGCTGACTCTGTAAACCACACAGAGAGGGCTGTAAAGCACTGTAAAATGGTATATAAGTCTAACTGCTATTGCTATTACTATTTTTCCCTTCCATTTAACAGTTTGATATAGATAAAGAAGCAGGGGAAAGGCAGATATACCATAGATACTGCATGGAACGGGCCTCAGTGCATTGTGCGCATGTCTTTACCACGGTCTCTCAGATAACGGCCATAGAAGCGGATCACATGTTGAAGAGAGCAACTGGTAAGCAACCCATCTTTCTCATGGCATACGGTACAGAAGGATACCCTCAAAAGTATCTTCCGGCACCTGCACATGTGCTCCCATTTCTGCACTCGGTGCCGAAAAGATTCGCCAACACTGGAATAGGGCATCAATCAAGGGCATCAAGACTTCACATCCAATGGCCAGGTCTTTAAACAATCCGCTTTATTCACAGAAAATTGGAGTTGAGATGCCTTCCCCGGAACCTTTGTTTTTAAAGGACGATTTGAAACCGGCACCTGTCGATGTGCAACGTTGTGAAATGTGCCTGTGGCTCCCCCCCCCCAAAAAAGGGTCAATGATCCTTGAGGAAGTAGATCATTAAACCTGGCATCTGCCCAAGGACATTACAGTTTACAATCTGTGGAGAATCTATGCTGGGATAGGAGATAATTGCTTTCCAAATCACTGCTTTGGTCTAGATTAATAATTAAGGTTGATTGTAGAGCTGCCGTCAGGATCTCTGTTCCAGTAATGGTTTGCTTCAAATAATTATATGTCAGTGTATTGATGTCCCACCAACATCCGAGTTATTTGTTCTGTTCTGTTCTGTTCTGTTCTGTTCTGTTCCGTTCCGTTCCGTTCCGTTCCGTTCCGTTCCGTTCCGTTCCATTCTGTTCCGTTCCATATTTTCTGTTCTGTTCTGTT
Organism: Masticophis lateralis; assembly: GCA_030761175.1. NCBI lineage: Eukaryota > Metazoa > Chordata > Lepidosauria > Squamata > Colubridae > Masticophis > Masticophis lateralis. The sequence goes on along the minus strand of JAUDYJ010000006.1, from coordinate 9,156,835 downwards.
CTGTTCTGTTCTGTTCTGTTCTGTTCTGTTCTGTTCTGTTCCATCGGTTCCGTTCCATATTTTCCTGTGCTGTGCTGTGCTGTCCTACGCTACGCTACACTACGCTATGCTACACCATGCCACGCTACACCATGCCATGCCATTCAATTCCATTGGTATTCTATTCTATATTGGTATTCTTTTCTATATTGGTAATGATATTCTATTGGTACAATTTTTATTGTACCAATAGAAGAGGATATTCGTAGCTCAGGGTTGAACAGTGGAGTCCTTGCTGCTCTCTGAGCTTGCAGACATTTCATTAACCAAACAACCAAACACTGAAGATGTTGCCTAGCTTGGTAATGAAATGTCTTTGGTGGTCCCTGAGCTTGGCTGTTTCCTTGCAGACAGGAAGGAATTGCATTACCAAGCTAGGCAACATCTTCAGTGTTTGGCTGGGTAATGAAACAACCAAGCTCAGGGACCACCAAGGTCTTTATTGCCTTTGCTTTGAGGAGGGCCCACCCACCTGCCCCGGCTCTATGCTGTCCTTATTTAGGCATGTTTTTGAGGCCAAGCGCATGCACGGATGGTGCGTACGCAAGGAAAGCACATGCACAGAAGTGGCGCATACGAGCAAAACGAGCGAGCACGCACTCACATTTGCAAACCGGTAGAGAAAGTAAGTGACTACCACCCCTGATTCCAACTCCTGAAGGATCAGCTTAGTCAGCTTTCTTTTTTTTTAAAAAAAAGTTTTTTCAGTGTTATTTTTTTATATACACATAATATAAAATGTACATTTTCTTATACATAATTAATCATATATGTATATACCGTATTTTCCGGCGTATAAGACGACTGGGGGTATAAGACGACCCTCCTCAGAGCCATTTAAGGCTCGTCAGAGCCTTAAGGGCTGGTCTGCCTGGTTACAGGAGAATGAGACCCGGCGTATAAGACGACCCCCGACTTTTGAGAAGATTTTTGTGTGTTAGAAAGTAGTCTTATACGCAGGAAAATACAGTATTTTCCTTAAAGAAAGCATTAAAATAAGACATTTTAATTACATTCGGAGTTGCTCTTCTACCTTTTCTTCCCTTTTTTCACAACAAGCCTTCTTCTTCTTCTTCTTCTTCTTCTTCTTCTTCTTCTTCTTCTTCTTCTTCTTCTTCTTCTTCTTCTTCTTCTTCTTCTTCTTCTTCTTCTCTTTCTTTCTTTCTTTCTTTCTCTCTTTCTTTCTTTCCCTTCCCAACCTTCTCTCCTCTCCTACTTTCCTCCTCTCCTCCCTCCCTACTTCCCCTTCCTTTCCCCCACTCCTCTCTTCTTTCCCGCTTCTGGCCTTCTCTCCTACTCCTGTCCCCTGTCCTTCCTTCTTCTCCTTTTCCCTTTTTTCCTTTCCTTCACTCCCTCTCCTCTTCCTCTCCTCTCCTCCCCTCTCCTTTCTATCTTCTTTGTTATATCATATTTTTCATGTTTGGTATCGGAGCAATTCTTATATTCTAATCATATATACTTTCTTTCAATTTCTTTTCAAATTTATTCGATCTATCAATATTATCATTTATTTTTTTTATTTATTGGTCTGATTTATATGCTGCCCTTTTCCAGAGACTCAGGGCGGCTTACAATGCATTAAGCAATAGCCTTCATACTTTTGTATATACCTGCTTAGTAGGGCTTTTGGCCCCTCCTAAGCAGTGTTCTTTTTTATACAAAGTCAGCTTATTGCCCCCATGATCCGGGTTCTCATTTTACCTACCTCGGAAGGATGGAAGGCTGAGTCAACCTTGAGCCTGGTGAGATTTGAACTCGCAGTAATTGCAGGCAGCTGGCAGTTAAGTGCTATTTAACAGTACTTTAGTTTGCTGCACCACCAAGGCTCTATCATCATAATTGTACATTATTCTTATACTCTTCTTTCTTCTCCCCACCCCTTTTCAATTTTCTCTGGTATCATCTAGATTTCTATTTCTTTTTTATTCTCTCCGTCATTAACCTTTCTATTATCTCCCTCATTTTGTATCCATATTTCTTTTCTAACCATTCATAAAATCTTCCCCACATCCTGCAATACATCGTACTTAATCAGTTTCCTATCCTAGCTGTGACTACACCTCTAAACTCATTGTCCTTCTTTTCCAGATGTTGTCACGCCCAATGGCCTCAACATTAAGAAATTCTCAGCTATGCATGAATTTCAGAATTTGCATGCCACCAATAAAGCCAGGATCCAAGAGTTCGTTCGAGGTCATTTCTACGGGTAGGATCATCTGTCTTTCAAAATGGATACTTGCGTTACTCCGAAAATCTAAGAGCAGGCAAGATATGGTATCTTTCCAAACCAAGCAGAGGAGGAAGAAGAAGAAAAAAATCGCATTGTAGTCCTTGATTTACGACCATAATCGGAACCAAAATTTCCACTGCTAAGCAAGGGGGTTTGTGAATCATTTTACGACCATTTTTCCCATGGTGGTTAAGTGAATCACATGGTGGTAATGTGAAACTGACTTTTCCCCACTGGCTTTGATTTCTGAAAGCCGACTGGGAAAGTTGCAGATGGTAACAGCTGCAACAGTTGTGAATACAGTTGTGAACACTGTTTGCCGAATTTTCATCATGTAACTGTGAGGATTGGTTGTAAGTCATTTTATTTCTCGTGTTGTAACTTCAAACAATGATTAAATGGACGGTTGTAAATCGAGGACTACCTGTATTGGTTTACAGGATGTTCCCCATTTTTTGCTTCTGCATCCAAAATATTAGGGTCTTTTATGGTAACAAGCTTTGTGCTATCGATGTCCGATTAGGAGATTCACCAAGCTGTTTTAAAACCCTTCTCCACTGCAAAGAGTTAAGAATTACCGAGTATTTGGTAAAAGCAAAGAACAGAACAAAGTGGTTTAATCATTCTCCTGTTTTGCTAGTCACTTTCCCTTCTTCAAATCCAAAATCCCGAAGAGCTGAGTTTGCAGTTCGTGCTAACAAAGTTAAAATGAGTTGGATAGTTAATAATATAGCATGTTAGGTAAAGGTTCCCCTCGCAGATATGTGCTAGTCGTTCCTGACTCTAGGGGGCGGTGCTCATCTCCATTTCAAAGCCGAAGAGCCAGCGCTGTCCGAAGACGTCTCCGTGATCATGTGGCCGGCATGACTAAACGCCGAAGGCACACGAAACGTTGTTATCTTCCCAACAAAAGTGGTCCCTATTTTTCTACATGCTTTCGAACTGCTAGGTTGGCAGAAGCTGGGGCAAGTAACAGGAGCTCACTCCGTACATGGCGCTAGGGATTCGAACCACCAAACTGCCGACCTTTCTAATCAACAAGCTCAGAGTCTTAGCCACTGAACCACCATGCCCATTAACACAGCATGTTAAGAAAACCTAAATTAGTCGTGTTCAACCTTGGCAACTTTAAGATCTGTGGACTGACTTCAACTCCCAAAATTCTGGCTGGGGAATTTTGGGAGTTTTAAGTCCACAGGTCTTAAAGTTGCCAGGGTTGGACACCCCTGACCTGACTGTTGTATTAGCATGTTGCTGAATCCATGCCCTCATGCTGAGGCATAATTTGGGCCTAGCATGCTTTGTGAACACAGAGATTTGTTAACCTGGGTTTAGCACGCTGTGTGAAAACCCCCATCAGTGGCAGCAAAACCGGGATGTGTTTAATGCATCTCTTAATCCTGTCCTGCAAGGGACATGGTGGCTCAGTGGTTAAGATGCTGAGCTTGTCGATCAAAAGGTCGGCAGTTCAGCAGTTCGAATCCCTAGTGTCGCATAATGGGGTGAGTTCCCGTTACTTGTCCCAGCTTCTGCCAACCTAGCAGTTTGAAAGCATGTAAAAAATGCAAAGTAGAAAAATAGGGGCCACCTTTGGTGGGAAGGTCACAGCGTTCCCTGCGCCTTTGGCGTTTAGTCATGCCGGTCACATGACCACGGAGATGTCTTCGGACAGCGCTGGCTCTTTGGCTTTGAAATGGAGATGAGCACCGCCCCCTAGAGTCAGGAATGACTAGCACATATGTGTGAAGGGAACCTTTACCTTTACCTTTAATCCTGTCCCGCAAATGGTTTCCTTACCAAAATGGGAGCCGGGGTTTCAAGAGTTACGTTTTGAAGTGAATTTTTAGTCGAATCCTTGAATCAATATCATGCGTGTATTCACAAGTTCTTTTCTGGGGGATTTTGTTCTTTTGAGGCATTCCTTCGGCTTTGTATCAGTGCCCCCCACTACCCGTTGGGCGATCAGGTGTTTCTTTGCTCTTCAGGATACGCACACACAGCCTAAAGCAATGCTCAGCTTCCAATGTTGTTGTTAGGCATCCGCGACCTTTGTTCGACATCGCCCGATGGTGTGTTTGTTTGAACAACCCGTTTGCAGTGTTGTGCCCTTGTTTGCTCTCTTTTCAGCCATCTTGACTTCAACCTTGAAAAGACTTTGTTTTTCTTCATCGCCGGGAGATACGAGTTTTCAAACAAAGGAGCGGACATGTTTTTAGAGGCCTTATCAAGATTAAATTTCCTGCTGAGGGTAAGAAAGAGGACAGGCGTCTCAGAAGCTCCACATAGTCAGTCATAGGCAGGGGAGGTATTCACTTACTTTACCTACCGGTCCACAAATGGGAGCGTACACGCTTTGCTTGTGCATGCCCCATCCATACACGCACCCGGCTTTCCGCGTATGTGCTTTTCTGCCACGCGCACCTTCCGTGCGTGCATCTGGCCTCAAAAACATGCCTAAATAGAATGGCATAGAGCCGGTGATTTCCACTATCAGTTCGGGTGAATTGATCCGAACCGGCTGAATACCACCTGTGGTCATAGGGAGAGCAATGATGGATGAGTCCGAAATTCAGCATTTCATGCCGCCAATGTCTAACCAGATCAATATCTTTGGGACATTCAAATCCATGGCCTCAAATCCACGCTGGCTGGGGAATTCTGGGAGTTGAAGTCCACAAATCTGTTACGATCTAGGCCCACTTAGTCATTATAAGACACAATTAAACAAACCTATTTTATTATAACAGCTGGGAATTACTTCATTCTCAACTTAGTCCAAATTAATTCCAAAACAAGTCTTCAGAAAAAGTCCTTTGGGCTTATCACAAATCTTTATCTTCTTTGGCACCCTGACAAAAGCCTTTCTTGACAAAGCCCATGAAGTTCAGAAACAAGAGATGCCGACTGGAAACAGATTTAGCAACATTGCTTTCCTACAAAGAGCTCAAGAGCCTTTGCTGCTCTTTTAAGATTTATGGGAGGGGCCAATCATCTCCTGGCCTTGCTCCTGAGTCATCCTTTTTGCTTTAGCTGCTCTTGCCTTCTGGCAGCTTTGCACATGCGTACACTAGGAACAGGTTCCTCCTGTTCCTCTCCCTCTATGCTGTCTGACTTTGGATGCTCTGGAGTCTGTGCATCACTCCCAAATGGCACTGGCCCCATCTCTGCCTTCGACACAGAGCCCACATCTGGGCCTTCCCCAGATTCCAGGACTGGCCCATGGTCCTCCCCAGCCTCCTCACTGTCCAACTCCGCTGTTAGCTCTGCGGGCTGCTGGTGGACCACAACAAAATCTAAAAGTTGCCAAGGTTGGAGTCCCCTAGCCCCGTGATGGCGAACCTATGGCACACGTGCCACAGGTGGCACGTGTAGCCATAACAGTGGGCACGCGAGCTCAGCTCCGGTGCACTCCACCTGATTTTTGGGCCTTCTGGGCCCACCAGAAGTAGGGAAACTGGTTGTTTCCTGCCTCTGGAGGGCCTTGGGGGATGGAGAGGAAGGCTCATTTTTCTCTCATACCTGGCTCCAGGACCTTTCTAGGAGTCTAGGAGACTGTTTTTGTCCTCCCCAGACTCCTAGAGAGGCTCTGGAGCCAGATGTGAGAGAAAAACGGGCCTACCGGGCCATTGCATGCCAGGAGTGGGGGGAGCAGGAGGGTGGTCACATGCGCATGCGTGGGGCGCATAGAATTATGGGTGTGGGCATACATGCACGCAACCCCCCCCCGCCACCCCCTCCTGGCACACAATGGGAAAAAGGTTAGCCATCACTGCCCTAGCCTCTTACAATCCTTCTGTAGATATTCCTGAGCAATCAATATTGAAAGATTCACCACTTCCATCAATGGAACTGGAATTATATCGCCTAGAGGGTTAGTTTAGTTTAGTTTAGTTTAGTTTATTAGATTTATATACCTGACGGACTCAGGGCGGTGAACAGCCAAACATTAAAATACAAGCAATATAAAAGTTAAAAATAATCTAAAAACGTAATTAAATCAAATTTTGGCTTCCCCAAATTTAAAATCCCTCCTAAAATTCACCCATTAAAATCTACATTAAGCCAGCCCGGCTTCCTGGAATAGAAAAGTCTTTAATGCCTTGCGGAAAGTGCGGAGGTCTGGGATTAATCGAATCCCCGGGGGTAACTCGTTCCAGAGGGCAGGAGCCCCCACAGAGAAGGCTCTCCCCCTGGGGGTCGCCAGTCGACATTGCCTGACCGACGGCACCCTGAGGAGGCCCTCTCTATGAGAGCGTATTGGCCGGTGGGAGGTTATCGGTGGCAGAAGGTGGTCTCGTAAGTACCCGGGCCCGGGTTAAATAGCATCTTAAAATCCTAAACTTGGAAGGATCATTAAGGCCATGAAGTCCAGCCCGCTGTTCAGAAGACTTCGAATTGAAGTGGGTTCCATTACTTTATGGAATTACTACTCCATACATTCTGTTACTACTACAATCATTACTAATTGGTTTTGCTGTTGAATTACTCTTAACCTGAGCAGTTAACTCAAGCAGAGGTTGGACTAGAAGACCTCCAAGATCCCTTCCAGCTGACTGATTGATTGCATTCGATCATGAGAGGGAATTTGTGATGACTTTTTCCTACATTGAAGGTAGTCCTCGGTTTACCACCACAGCATTTCTGTCACTAAACAAGACAGTTGTTCAGTGAATTGTGCCTGATTTTGCAGCCTCTTTTGCCACAAAATGGGGCAAAACTCAAAATTGGCTTGCTTAGCAACGGAAATTTTGAGTCCAATTGTGGACGTAAGTCGAGGACTGCTTGTACCTGAATGCCACTGTAGCTAAGGATGAGTTAAGCCTGTCTCACTCATGATCTGAGGATGAGACACACTATTGTCTGTCAAGTGCAAGGGAAATCAGGAGAGCCTGGCAGTTCAAACGGGTATAAAGATTTATCGTAAGCGTAAGCCCTCTACAAGAATCTGAACTACTAATGGTCAAAGAAATTTGCGGGAGATAAAGAATTCACAGGGGGCTGGACTTAGAATTCTTTCGGCTGCAAAGGGATTCAGGACTGATGACACATTTGACCCCCCCCCCCTTCGGGCTCAGCCTGGTCATCTCCTACATTCTCAAGGACCATTTGTGCAGTGGCTAGGACACGGCCTAAAAGACAGGAATAGGAAAGGCAGTAAAAGGGAAGAAAAGTATCTTTACCTCAACGTTAAAATATGTGCTTCTCTTTTAGGTGCACAGAAGTGATGTCACAGTCATTGTGTTCTTTATAATGCCGGCAAACACCAACAATTTCAATGTGGAGACATTGAAAGGCCAGGCGGTCCGGAAACAGCTATGGTAAATTTCTTTTTGTTGTCAGGGTTGTCCCAAAGGTGCTTTTTTCCCAAGAGGCAACTGGACTTCCTGGTTTTTTCTTTGAAGAGGTTTCACTTCTCATCCAGGAGGCTTCTTCAGCTCTGACTGAATGGCGGGGAATGGAGAATGGAATGGGGAATTCTTTACATTCTGTTTTACTCTTTCGTAGGGACACCGCCCATTCAGTGAAGGAAAAATTTGGTAAGAAACTCTACGAAGCGCTGCTAAGGTGAGAATTCAGCAGAATGATGCACCTGTGCAATCTTTCTTCATTTTTCAATACAGAGAACCAAGGATGTGCGATCTCATTCTGTATGTGTTTTATATACGGAAGATGCTTTGATTTAGTAATGGATATGGCATAGACTTCAGCTGCCTACGTTTAGGTCTGAAGACATATCCAAGTTGTCACTCACCGTAGATACCACAAATACGTTCTGGAGATCACGATTATACAATGTTGGGTTTAATTATTATTTCTTATTTGCTAGAATTTGTCATTAGCTTTCAAATGTTCCCAGATCAAGTCTGTACATCAGAGGTGGGTTTCAGCAGGTTCTGACCAGTTCTGGAGAACCGGTAGCGGAAATTTTGAGTAGTTCGGAGAACCGGTAGTAAAAATTCTGACTGGCCCCGCCCCCATCTATTCTCTGCCTTCCAAGTCCCAGTTGATCGGGAGGGAATGGAGATTTTATTTTATTTATTTATTTATTGGTTCAATTTATATGCCACCCTTCTCTGGAGACTCAGGGCGGCTTACAATGCGTTAAGCAATAGCCTTCGTACTTTTGTATATACCTGCTTAGTAGGGCTTTTGCCCCCCACCTCCAAGCAGTGTTTGTTTTTATACAAAGTCATCTTATTGCCCCTACAATCCGGGTCCTCATTTTACCTACCTCAAAAGGATGGAAGGCTGAGTCAACCTTGAGCCTGGTGAGATTTGAACTTGCAGTAATTGCAGGCAGCTGGTGCTATTTAACAGCACTTTAGTCTGCTGCGCCACCAAGGGTCTTTTTGCAGTAACCTTCCCCTGGAGTGGAGTGGGAAGGGAGATTTTACAGTATCCTTGCCCTGGAGTGGGGAAATGGGGATTTTTCAGTAACCTTCCCCTGGAGTGGGGAGGGAATGGAGATTTTATAGTATCCTTGCTCTGGAGTGGGGAAATGGGGATTTTGCAGTAACCTTCCCCTGGAGTGGGGAGGGAATGGAGATTTTACAGTATCCTTGCCCTGGAGTGGGGTGGGAATGGAGATTTTGCAGTATCCTTCCACTGCCACGCCCACCAAGCCATGCCCACAGGACTGGTAGCAAAAAATTTTGAAACCCACCACTGGCCCAAATGCTCTGCCAGTAAAAATGGGCTCCCGAGTTCCGTTTTCGTTAGCAGAGGCATCGTGGGTCAGTCCTTCTCTGTTTCCAAGGCAACCCCACAGGCCGGATCGAAGCACTTCACGGGCCAAATCCGGCCCACGGGCCTTGAGTTTGATTCCCCTGTTCTAGAGAAACATCTTTCATGAAACTCTGCAAAATCACTGTTACAGGTAGTCCTTGACTTACAACAGTTACATTTAGTCACCATTTGAAGTGGCAACAGCACCAGAAAAAGTGACTTGTGACTGCCTTTCACACTTATGACTGTTGCAGCATCCTGATGGTTCATGTGATCAAAATTCAGAAGACTTAGCCAAGGCCACTCATATTTATGACCATAGCAATGTCCTGGGGTCAGGTGATCCCCTTTTACGACCGTCTGACAAGCGAAGTCAATAGGGAAGTCAGATTCACTTCACAACCGTGGTACTAATTTAACAACTGCAAGTGATTCACTTAGCAAGAGTAGCAAGAAAGGCTGTAAAATGGGGCAAAACTCACTTAGCGACAGAAATTTTGGGCTCCATAAGTCCAAGGACTAGCTGTAGTTAGCACCAAATATACACCCATTATTAGATAATAATATTATTAATATACACCCATTCGAAGAGCCGCAGTGACACAGTGGTTAGAATGCAGTACTGCAGGCTATTTCTGCCGACTGCCAACAGCCGTTCAATCCTGACCGGCTCAAGGTTAATTTAGCCTTTCATCATTCCGAGGTCAGTAAAATGAGGACCCAGATTGTTGGAGGCAATATGCTGATTTGGTAACTTGCTGCGAGAGGGCTGGAAAACACTGTGAAGTAGTATATAAATCTCAGTGTTATTGCTATTTCTTATTCCCAGGCAGAGAAATCTTAATGAATGTACCAGGGATTACTTCTTGAAAAATGCTTTACAGTTACTTTGAAATAAATTCCACTGAGCTCCACGGGGTTTGGATTGTCACAGGCAACCATCGGATTACCTAATATGTCTTCCAAAACTGATATACTCTACATTCTTAATCCCAGTAGTTAATTTCAAAGATTTGTAAAATACCCATCGTCGTCGTCTTCTTCTTTTTTGCTAAGGAATTAATTTTCTCACATCCACAGAGGAGAAATTCCTGATATGAACAAGATCATTGATCGTGATGACCTTACTATTATGAAACGAGCCATCTATTCCACCCAGGTGTGTTTTTCCTGCAATGCTTTTCAGAATTGATGACTCATTTGACCAAGTATTACTGTTTCATTTCATTTCGTTCATTTATTAGATTTTTATACCGCCTTTCTCCCGAAGGACTCAGGGCGTTGCACAGCCGTGCTAAAACAATATACGATGCAAAATTTAAAAACCAATTTAAAACAAGTTAAATAAATTTGGCCCTGTCAGTTAAAAACCCACAAATTTAAAATACCCCATCCAGATTCTTATTCAGCCAGGCCAGCCTGTTGAAATAGCAGGGTCTTAAGGGCCCGGCGAAAGGTACGGAGATCGGGAATCTTACATATCCCAGGGGGCAGTTCATTCCAGAGGGCGGGTGCCCCCACAGGGAAGGCTCTCCCCCTGGGAGAGTATTAGAAGGAAGTGGGGTTTATATACTAGTGGCTTGCCCTGTAAGTGTTGGTGGAGTGATTCTTGGTGGTTCCTTGATTAGGCTGTTGTTTAATGTTTGATTGTTGGTCTGAATTGGTAGTTCTTTGATTGGAGTATTGTTTAATGCTTGCTTGTTGGTCTACCATTAATCTTAGTGTTAATCTCTGCTTATATGAGTGGTGATTGCTGGCAAAGAGGTATTGTGGTCTTTTAGCTTTATGTTAGTCTCTTTTGAACGGCATGTAGCTGTGATTTATCTCTATGTGCCTGTTGATGGCTGATTTGTCTGAGCTCCAGGATTCCAGGAATTCTCTAGAGTTTTTGGATTTAACTGGATCTAGATATGAAATCAGCTACAGCTGGTTCCCATGATGGAATATGCCTTCTGCGCTAAAAACAATTAGGCCACGGAAAAGATTCCCAGCATATTTTCCATGTCTTCCGATGGGCTAACCGGAAGCTTCTACCAAACTCAAGTCTGCCTCCAGTTTGAAGGACTTCAACCCAAGCATCATTTTGCATCTTTAATGCCTGTAAAATGTACTTCTTTCATTTCACCGTAGCGGCAGAGTCTTCCACCAGTGACAACTCACAACATGATCGATGACTCCAGCGATCCCATCCTGAGCACCATCAGACGCATCGGTTTGTTCAACAATCGAACGGATCGAATTAAGGTATTAAGACGAGCTCCTTATCGCTCCCTGCTTCTTGGATGCCACCTGAATCGGATAAGACAAGGCCCAGAGGAGGACAGGATCCCCCTGCCCAGATCAAGAAAGATCCCACAGAACAAACTGGCTCTCTGGCAAAACTCAGGGTTATCTGTGCGAGGGGATGGGGGAAGTGGTAAAATCAAGATGGCAGCTGCAAGCCCATGTTAGAATTTTTTTTTAAATGTGCAATGCAACACATGTAAAAAAGGGATGGAGCTTCAGTCACTCACTGTGGAGACATACTGGTCTAGTGGTTAAGGAATCAGGTTAGAAAGTGGGAAGCTATGAGTTCTAGTCCCATTTTAGGCATGAAAGTTGGCTGGGTGAGTTGGGCCAATCACCAGGAGACTGTGAGTTCCAGTCCCACCTTTGGCATGACAGCCAGCTGGGTGACTTTCAGCCAATTCTTCTCTCTCATAGCCCAACCCACCTTCACTTGTGGGGAAAATAGGAGAAAGATGCGTTGGATATGTTCACAGCCTTGGGTTGTTTATCAAAAATGCAAACCCAAGAACCAGTTGTCCCTAACTAAATTTTAATGGAAAAGAAACAATTAAATATCTGGGGAGTTGCTATATTAAATATTGATCTTGTTTTGGCTTGGGGAGTGTATCTCAAGCTTCTCCTTCTCTGTTCCAGCCCTGCCACTGTATGGGATTTAATTTGTGGAATGCTACTAAAGAGGTCAAATCCATACTTCAGTCCACCCCACCTCACCTCATCAAGATAGCTGCTACTCTATTCACAGCTCGACAGTCTTCCAGATCCCTGCTGGGAAAGTAACATGGATTTTCTTAACTTCTTCCTTCTTCTCTGCAGGTAATCCTGCATCCCGAATTTCTTTCTTCGACGAGTCCATTATTACCAATGGACTATGAAGAGTTTGTCAGAGGCTGCCATCTTGGGGTCTTTCCATCATATTATGAACCCTGGGGGTATACTCCAGGTGAGGAGGTTGAATCATTTTTGTGTATCGCTTATTAATGATTGCCAGATACAGGAAGTCTTCTTTCCTTCCTTCCTTCCTTCCTTCCTTCCTTCCTTCCTTCCTTCCTTCCTTCCTTCCTTCTTTCCTCCTCCCTCCTTCTTTCCTTCTTTGCTCCTTTCTTTCCCCCCTGCTTCCTTCCTCCTTCTTTCCTTTCATTCATTCTTTCTTCTTCCTCCTTCCCTTTTTCCCTTCCTTGCTCCTTCCTTCCCCCATCCCTCCCTTCTTCTTCCTTCCTTTCTTCTTCCTCCTTCCCACCTTCTTTCTTTCCTTGCTCCTCCCTGCTTCCCTCCCTTCTTCCTTCTTCCCCCTTTCCTCCCTCCCTCCCTCCCTCCTTTCTTCTTCTTTCCTTTCTTCTTCCTATTTCCCTCCCTCCCTCCTTTCTTCTTCCTTCCTTCCTAGCTTCTTCCTCCCTCCCTCCCTGCTTCCCTCCCTCCCTCCTTCCTTTCTTCTCCCTTCCTTCCTTCCTTCCTTCTTTCCTCCTCCCTCCTTCTTTCCTTCTTTGCTCCTTTCTTCCCCCCGCTTCCTTCCTCCTTCTTTCTTTTCATTCCTTCTTTCTTCTTCCTCTTTCCCTTTTTCCCTTCCTTGCTCCTTCCTTCCCCCATCCCTCCCTTCTTCTTCCTTCCTTTCTTCTTCCTCCTTCCCACCTTCTTTCTTTCCTTGCTCTTTCCTTTTCCTCCTCCCTACTTCCCTCCCTTCTTCCTTCCTCCCCCCATTTCCTTCCTCCCTCCCTCTCTCCTTTCTTCTTCTTTCCTTTCTTCTTCCTATTTCCCTCCCTCCCTTTCTTCTTCCTTCCTTCCTAGCTTCTTCCTGCCTCCCTCCCTGCTTCCTTCCCTCCCTCCCTCCTTCCTTTCTTCTTCCTTCCTTCCTTCCTTCCTTCCTTCCTTCCTTCCTTCCTTCCTTCTTTCCTTCCTTCCGAATTTTCTTTGCAAATCTGAATTTTTTTCAACACAGTTCCCTTGCAACAAGTCAATATCTTTAGTGGGCCAATTTGAATTTAAAAAAACAAGAGGTCCAGGCCCACACTTTCAATGAGGCTCAATAACTCCTAACTTCTGATAAGACATTGCAGATTATTTTGCAGGTCTGAAATTCTGTTCACTTTTCTTTTTTCGCAGCTGAATGCACCGTCATGGGCATCCCCAGTGTTACCACGAACCTGTCGGGATTTGGCTGTTTCATGCAGGAACACGTAGCTGACCCAGCTGCATATGGTAAGAAGACATAGGCTACAACTAGATGATGTCATTCAAGAGCAACCAACCCGTGTGTGAGCTGTTAGATAAGTATATCAGCATAACAATTGCTGTCCAGCCCGATTTCGATACCAAGGTTAGAAAGTGCTCTTGTGTTGACAATTTAAATGCGGGCATTATTTTAGGTGGGCAAAATGTATCATGTCCAAATAATCTAATGAAATGAAAGGATTAGGGCAGTGGTGGAATTCAATTTTTTTTACTACCGGTTCGGTGGGCATGACTTGGTGGGGGTGGCTTGGTATGGGTGGCGGGAGAAGGATATTGCAAAATCCCCATTCCCTACCCACTCCTGGGGGAAGGATATTGCAAAATCTCCATTTCCACCCCACTCTGGGCCCAGTCAGAGGCGGTATTAGCCGGTTCTCCGAACAACTCAAAATTTTCACTACTGGTTCTCCAGAACCTGCTGAATAGCACCCCTGGATTAGGGGGGTGATGTGATAGAGAGGTGAGAAGATGGTATTAAAAGTTAGGGTTGCATCTTGCCTCTTACTTATCAACTGTGGAATATCTTGAGGTTAGTGGAAGTCAAAGAGTTTGTGGCTTGTACGTTTTTAGGCAATGAAAACCACACCGTAGATTAGAGTCATCGGTGATGCTGTTACTATATTGTAGTTGTACACAGGCAAAGCCTGTGGGAGTCATATTTGGGAGGGTAAGAAAGGAGAGGTCTTTCAAAGTTTTTCAGGACTGGATGCTGCCTTCACACACTGAGTGGAAGTCTACATCAAGAGTGTCCAACTTTGACAATGTTAAGGCCTGCGGACCTCTAGTCTAATGAAAAGAAGGACTGGGGTGACATCATAGCAGTCTCCCAGTACTTGACGGGCTGCCACAAAGAAGAGGGAGTCAAGCTATTCTCCAAAGCACCGGAGGGCAGGACAAGAAACAATGGATGGAAACTAATCAGGCACTTGTCACCTCCCGCCTGGACTACTGTAATGCTCTCTACATGGGGCTCCCCTTGAGGAGCACCCGGAGGCTCCAACTGGTGCAGAATGGGGCCACACGGGGGATTATGGAAACGAGGGGGCGCTCCCATGTGACACCTCTCCTGCACGAGCTGCATTGGCTTCCGGTGGTCTTCCGGGTGTGCTTCAAGGTGTTGGTTACCACTTTTAAAGCGCTCCATGGCATAGGGCCTGGGTACTTGGGGGACTGCCTTCTGCTGCCAATAGCCTCCCACCGGCCAGTATGCTCCCACAGAGAGGGACTCCTCAGGGTGCCGTCAGCCAGGCAGTGTCGGCTGGCGACCCCCAGGGGGAGGGCCTTCTCTGTGAGAAGCATCCGCCCTCTGGAACGATTTGACACCGGAGATACGCAGGATACCAGATCTCTGGGCCTTTTGTCGTGCCCTAAAAATGCTTCTATTCCATCAAGCTGGGCTGGCGTAACCCCCCCCCCCCCTTAGATTTTTAATTATCAATGGGTTTTAGTCGGGATGTTTTAAATTGTGGGCCAAAGTTGTTTAATTCTTTTAAATTTTTAAATTTTGTATTGGAATGTTTTTTATTCTTAGCTGTGCACCGCCCTGAGTCCAGCAGGAGAAGGGCGGTATATAAATTTAATAAAAGAAAATAAATAATAATAATAAATAATCAAGGAGAGAAGCAACCTAGAACTCAGGAGAAAATTCCTCATAGCTAGAACAATTGATCAGTGGAATGACTGGCCTCCAGAAACTGTAGCTGCTCCATTACTGGAGGCTTTTATGAAGAGATTGGACAGCCATTTGTCTGAAATGCTATAGGGCTGTGATGGTGAACCTATGGCACGGGTGCCACAGATGGCACGCGGAGCCATATTGGGGGGCACGCGAGTGTTGCCCTAGCTCAGCTCCAGCATGCATGCGCACACCGGCCAACTGATTTTCAGGCCTTCCAGTCCCACTGGAAGTCAGGAAACTGGCTGTTTCTGGCCTCCAGAAGGCCTCTGGGAGGATGAGGAAGGCTGTTTTTGCCCTCCCCATGGAGGGCCTACCGGAGAGGGGGAAAATGGGCCTACCAGGCCCACCGTGCCATCACGTGCCAAAAGCAGGGGGAAGTGTGTGTGGGCGGGTCACGTGTGCATGCGCGGGAGGGCGGGGTGCATTGAATTATGGATGTGGGCACCCGCGATCCCCCACGCTCCCCCCGCTTTTGGCACGCGACGGCAAAAAGGTTAGCCATCACTGCTATAGGGTCTCCTGTTTGAGCAGGGGGTTGGACTAGAAGATCTCCAAAGTCCCTTCCAACTCTGTTATTATATGTTCTATATTCAATTGGGGTGGGGGGAATTAAAAAGAGGAGAAAGAGAAGAAGAATAGCTAAAGAAAAGTTGAACGTCCCTATTTTATGACAGAATGAATTGTGGAGAAGTTGTCATCATTATGCATAATAACGGATGGGACAGAGACCTTCCAAGATCCAAAAAGCGGCAATATGCCCTGGTTATCTAATCAATTCCAATTGTCCTTCTCAGGAATTTACATTGTGGACCGGCGATTCCGTTCTCCGGATGAGTCTTGCAATCAGCTGACCCAGTTCCTGTACGCATTCTGCCAACAGTCACGGCGACAAAGAATTGTCCAGAGGAACCGAACGGAAAGGCTTTCAGATCTGCTGGACTGGAGATATTTAGGGAGAGTAAGTAAGGTTGATGAGTTTTTGGTTTAGATCAGGTGTATCCAACCTTGGCAACTTTAAGACTTATGGACTTCAACTCCCAAAATTCTTCAGCCAGCCATGCTGGCTGGAGAATTCTAGGAATTGAAGTCCATAGCTATTAAAGTTGCCAGGTAGGGACACCCCTGATTTAGATTAGATTTCTGGCAGGGTTGTCTGCAAAATATAGTCCAATATTTATTTATTTTACTTATTTATTTAAGCAATTTATATGCCACGCTATCTCCGAGGACTCAGGGCGTCTCACAACAATAAAAATGCATAATCCCTCATTAAAACAGTAAAATTTAAAAATCGAATTTAAAACAATTAAAATTAATTAAGAAATCACCGTCAGTCCAAACTGAAAAACAATCAGGTCTTCAAATCACAGCGGAACGAGCGGAGGTCAGGAGCCATCCGGAGCTCCAAAGGAAGTTGGTTCCAGAGGGTGGGTGCACCCACAGAGAAAGCTCTCCCCTTGGGGGTCACCAGCCGACACTGTCTGGCTGATGGCACCCTGAGGAGGCCTTGTCTGTGGGAACGCACCGGGCGATTGGGGATTGTCACTGGCTGCAGGGGGTCTGACAAATATCCCGGGCTTAGGCCATAGACCTAGGCCATAGGCCATAACTATGTCATAGTTACAGCCCAAGTAAAGCTTCACTTGTTGTTTAGAGCAGGGGTATCAAATCAAGACTTGTGGGATGGATCCGGACCGCGGGGTGCTTAGATCTGGCTCATGGCTGACATCTTGGAAACAGCAGAGGACTGGCCCGCAGTGCCTCTGCTAGTGAAAAAGGAGCTCGGGAGGCCTGTGCGCGCCCTCCCCGAGCTCCATTTTCGCTGGCAAAAGGCTAGCAAAACAAACTAAAAAGAAAACAAAAGGAGAAATGTTTCCCCTTTTGCATTTGAGCATCCAAGAAGGGACAGGAAAGGAGAAAAAGAAAGAGGAAAGACAATGAAAAAGAAGGGAAGATGGGAAGAGAGCAAGGAAGGGGAAAAAAGGAAAGAGCATAAGGAAGAAGACAGGAGAATGAAGAGGGAAGGAAAAAGAAAAAGAAGAAAAGGAAGGAAGAAGGGGAGGGAGGAAGGAAGGAAGGAAGGAAGGAAGGAAGGAAGGAAGGAAGGAAGGAAGGAAGGAAGGAGATTATGATGAGAATGAGGGAGGGTCTGAGGGAAGTCCTGTCTTAGTACTTGGCCACCACAGGTGTCCCCAACACGAGTGATGTTGAGCTGGCAATGCCTACCTGGCAATGCCCCACCCAACCACCACCTCCCAAGGTCAAACACAACCCTGATGTGATCCTCAAGGAAATCAAATTTGACATCTGTGGTTTAGAGTGTTGCATTTTTGCAGCTTTAATCACATCTTGAGTTGTGGTTGGTATCTTGACCATTTTTTACCATACCCTGGAGACATCTTTTATTTTGCAAACTGCAAACATTAACATTTAAATAGCTCCTCTGTGAGCGTGTGTGTGATTAGGAAACGGTTAAACTTTCTCTTGATTTACATTTCAGAGTCCGTTGTTATTTGGATTTTTTTCAATTTACAAATTTCTCTGTTTTCTCTTATAGTATTATATGCATGCCAGACACTTAGCTCTGAGTCGGACTTTTCCTGAAAAATTTGAGATGGAACCAAATGCTCCACCCACGGTAATTTTTTTTTAAATGAAAGCATTAGCATGCAAATAGTTGGGATTATAAACATACTATCATCTATTTTTGGATAGAGAGGCAGTGTGGCGTAGTAGTTAATGGCACCAGGTAAGAAACCAGGAGACAGTGAGTTCTAGTCCTATTTTAGGTATAAAGCCAGATAGGTAACCTTGGGCCAGGCTCTCTCTTTCAGCCCAAGGAAGGAAGCAATGGCAAACCACTTCCAAAAAAACCTTGTCAAGAAAATTGCAGGAACTTGTCCAGTGAGTTGCCAGGTGTCAACACTGACTAAAAGGCATCCTTCAAAAAACCTTCATATGAAGGAGGTTTAATCCTTTCCCTTGGCTCATTTTCGCTTGCTTAGTGTCTTTTGCTAAATGTCCAATTTTTAGATATATTCATTCAAATATATAGTTTTATTGCTAACACCATTAACAAGATGTCCAAAGGTAGAAATTATGTTCTTTCCTTCCTTCCTTCTTTCCTTTTCTTTCCTTCCTTCTTTCCTTTTTTCTTTCTTTCATTCTTTCATTCATTCTCCTTTCTTTCTTTCTTTCTTTCTTTCTTTCTTTCTTTCTTTCTTTCTTTCTTTCTTTCTTTCTTTCTTTCTTCCTTACTTCCTATTTCACGACTCCTAAAGAGGACTTAGTTTAACCTAAAATGTTCAATTCTGGGTTTTCCCCTCTGTGTTATTTTTACTTGATTCGTTTAGTTTCAGCTTGACTGTTAATTATCTGGCAGAGATGCTGATTCTCAATCCGTTGTGGATTCTTGTTAATCTTTCAAGGCAAGATGGAAAGCGTATAAAGAATAAAACATATTTTGATGTAAAACTTCCCGGAAGTGTTTCAAATTTCCCAGGCTACATCGCAGGAGTAGATAACAGCTACGTTATAGATTGGACTTTGGCTGTTAGCCATCTTGGCTAGTATCATCAATGGCAAGGGAACTGTGAGGGTGGTTAACCAGAAGATCTGGAAAACTGCATGTATGGTCTACTCCCCTTTTGCATCTGTATATTTATTTCTTCTTCTTTTTTTTACTTCTTTTACAGACGGAGGGTTTTCGTTACCCACGTCCTTCATCTGTGCCTCCCTCACCTTCCGTTTCTCAGCACAACAGCCCTCACCAAAGCGATGAGGAAGTGGACGATGACGAAAGATATGATGAGGAGGAAGAGGCTGAGAGGGACAGGCAGAACATAAAATCCCCCTTCTCCTTCACTACTATGCCATGGAGGAAGAAGAAGCAGCACGGGGAATACAGGAACTAATCCATCAAATTCTTTATTCTTGGCCTTGAATTGATGCTACAGAGAGAGAAAGAGAGAGAGAGACAGAAAGAGACAGACAAAGAGAGAGAGAGAAAGAGAGAGACAGAGACAGAGAGAGAGACAAAGAGTGAAAGAGGGATGGATGGATGGATGGATGGATGGGTCATCCTCAAGGTCAGATGGCTATACTGGACTGGCAGCAAACTTCATGGAATCCTGCAAGAACCAAATATCAGAAATAATTTGAATTCTTCATTTTTCCTACTGTCAGTAATTCTGATGGTTTGTTTTTAAAAAAATCCTCTTCCTCTTTGGAGTTGGAGGAAATGTAGAAGATGGTATTAAAGATTGGGGTTGCATCTTGCCTCTTGCTTATCAGCTGTGGAATATCTTGAGGTTAGTGGAAGTCAAAAGAGTTTGTGGCTTGTACATTTTTAGGCAAAGAAAACCACACCGTAGATTAGAGTCACCGGTGATGCTGTTACTATATTGTAGTTGTACACAGGCAAAGTCTGTGGGAGTCATATTTGGGAGGGTAAGAAAGGAGAGGTCTTTCAAAGTTTTTCAGGACTGGATGTTGCCTTCACACACTGAGAGGAAGTCTACATCAGGAGTGTCCAACTTTGATAATGTTACGATCTGCGAACTTCTAATCTAATGAAAAGAAGGACTGGGGTGACATCATAGCAGTGTTCCAATATTTGAAGGGCTGTCACAAAGAAGAGGGGGTCAAGCTATTCTCCAAGGCACCTGAAGGCAGGACAAGGAACAACGGATGGAAACTAATCAAGGGGAGAACCAACACAGACCTAAGGAGAAATTTCTTGTCTGTGAGAATAATGAATCAGTAAAAAGGTTTGCCTCCAGGAGTTCTGGATGCTCCATCACTAGAGAGTTTTAAGAAGAAATAGGACAGTCATTTTTTTTCTCAAATAGGGGGTTGAGCAGGGAGTTGGACTATAAGACCTCTAAGGTCCCTTCTAACTCTGTTATTCTGCTGTTCTGTTGAAATCTTTGCTCAAGAGTTGACCTTAAAATCAGTCAAATTAAAACTCCCATCACCATTTATCCTATTCCCCAAAAATAAGACCCAACCGGAAAATAAGTCCCAGCATGATTTTTCAGGATGCTCATAATATAAGCCCTACCACCACCACCCCCAAATAAGCCCTAGTTAAGATTGTCAGCCAGATGGATGCATTTAGGACCGTATTTCCCCAAAAATAAGACCTAACCAGAAAATAATTTTTCAGGGAAAAATGCAGGTCTTATTTTCTGGGAAACATGGTAATAGGTATAATTTAGACAAGGAAAATCTGGTCTTTTTCCCAGAAAAAAAGTTAATTATCTTATCAATCAGTTGTAACAGTATTAAAATAAGAAGGCCTCTGAGTTAATATCTCAGTCTTCAACATTTATTTTTATGATATTTACAGTATCTTTCCTCATAATCTCAATAAGAGTTTTAGACATCTGTTTACATCAATATTAAGGTAAACAGTCTGATATATTTGCAGTCATAAATGAGAAATGCAATGGGAAATATATAAGAGACAGTCCATTTATGTGATACTTTAGTAAACTGTTGCACATTGAGTATTAGGAGGACAAACAACTGGCTAGATATAATTCTACAGCAATAATTATTTTAATTACTCAGATATTAAACATACAACCCCAAAAGCTACTTAGGGAAACATTTGCTTTCTTCTTCTAAATTTCATAAGGCCTTCCTTTCCCACGCTTCCCCGTTTCTGAACTATTTCGTGAAAATATTTGAAGAATCTACTGTACTTCCCAATGACATAGCGCTAGTAAGAGATTTAAGCTAAAAAATATTGGAAGTAGAAGACCCTTCTTTTTCCCACACAGCTTATCTTTTACTCCAAAATTCATTCCACTTGTTATAACAAAAAAATATTGAGTTGTTTGTCACATAGGGGACTGGAGGCTAAAACATATGAAGAACGGTTGCAGGAACTGGATATGTCTCGTCTAAGATATGTCTAGTCTAATGAACTAGGGGAGACATGATAGCAGTCTTCCAATATCTCAGGGGCTGCCACAAAGAAGAGGGAGTCAAGCTATTCTCCAAGGCACCTGAGGGCAGGACAAGAAGCAATGGGTGGAAACTAATCAAGGAGAGAAGCATCTTAGAACTAAGAAGAAATTTTCTGGAAGTCAGAACAATTAATCAGTGGAACAACTTGCCTCCAGAAGTTGTAAATGTTTCAATCATTTGTCTGAAACGGTATAAGGTTTCTTGGAAGAGCAGGGGGTTGGACCAGAAGACCTCCAAGGTCCCTTCCAACTCCGTTATTCAGTTCATCTGTTTATCAGTGAGTTCAGGGGTAGGTTCTACTTACCTTTACTACCAGTTGCAACGGGGCTGTGCGCATGTGCGTGCTTTGCTCGCGGGTGCATGCGTGCTTCTGCGAATGAGCAGAAGCTTCCTGATGACGTTGGGGTTGGTGGGCGGAGCCTCCCACCGGTTTTACTACTGGTTCTTGCGAACCAATCTGAACTGGGGGCAACCCACCACTGAGTTGCATATCCCATATATAGGCAATATTTATCTAAAATCAACTTGAACCTTGAAAAGGGCAGCTAGTAAAATTGATAATAATAATAGCAGTAGGTGACTTGGGTGCAATCCCAAAACAACCGGAAAATCACTTGAACACCTTCGGCATTGACAACATCCCCATCGGTCAATTGCAAAAGGCAGCTTTATTCAGAATAGCTGCGGCAATGTCTTTTAACACCACCAAACATCCATATCTGCCTATCCCAGATCCTTGGGAAGGACTCAATAGTGGGCAAAAATGCCTACTCAAGTCTAAACATCTGGCTGACTATGTGACAAACCATAGTAAGGGTATAGTAAGCCCCTTAGGTGCAATTCCAAAACCTCTAGAATACCCTTTGAACACCCTTGTTCTCATCAGTCATTGACAAGTTCTCATCAGTCAATTACAAAAAGGAGATGGAACAGCTGACATCCTGCAGTGATACATTTAACACCCTCAAACATCCACATCTGTTTATCCCAAATCCTGAATGACTGGGTAGGTGGACAAAAATGCCAAATCCAGCCTGAACATCTGGCTAACTATCTGGTAAACTATAATAATTATAATCATTAGTCTCCTCCCCTGAATGTGATTGTGGTGAGCTTTGTGGGATACTGGATCGTAGAGTGACTAGCTGCCATTTGAAAGCTTATACAGGAGGAAAAGAAGATTTTTCTCCAGCTAAAAAACACGGCTCTTAATTGGATAAATGGCCTAGATATTTATAGACAATTAATTTTATTTTTATGAAGCAGGGTATTTCAAAATATAAGCTATAACTTCAGAGGCAGGGTTGACATAATCTACCTACCGGTTCTCCCAGCACCAAAAATATGAGCGCCCCACCCACCCTGCATGCGCACGGCCTTCTGGGCATGCACTTTTCTCGCACATCCGGCTTGCACGCATGCATGCGGCTTGAAAACATGGATACATGGCCCACCTGCAGGTCGCTGCTACCAATTCGCCCAAACCGGCTGAATACCACCTCTGTATAACTTATATACAATGTTTTCAATCAATTGACTACATATTTCTATCATACGTGTACTACACTATAACGTGCTTCTTTTATATATTTTTACTACTGTTATTCATCCACTCTATTCCAGGGATCCCCAACCGCCCCCCTCTGTCTGTGACCCACTTTTGGGCCATGAGCCATTTGGAAGCGGCGGACGAGTGTGCATGCCTGTGTGTGCACCGCACTTGCACAAACAGTGGGTAAGCACGTGTGGGCATGCTCCATTCGCACCAGCGATGGGTGTGCAGGCCTGCTATTCGTGCAAATGGAGCTGCACATATGGGCATGCCAGCCACTTGGGGAACTATGCTCTATGCCAGGGGTGTCAAAGTACCAACCCGTGGGCTGGATGCGTCACGAGCTGGCCACGTTCATGCCCAGTTTAGCGAAGGGAGAAAAAGTCCTGTTTCATCATGTGACACCACTGTGATGACATGAGTTTGACACCTCTACTCTATGCTATCAGCTATATCAGGGGTGTCAAACTCAAGGCCCAGGGGTTGGATCTGGCCCACAGGGTGCTTAGATCTGGCCTGCAGGGCCTCCCTTGAAACAGTGAAGGACCAGCCCTCAGTGCCTCTGCCAGCGAAAAGGGAGCTTGGGAGGGCTGCGTGTGGCCATCCTGAGCTCCGTTTTCACTGGTAAGGTTTCTTTCACTGGTAGAGGGTTGCAGGAGGGTAAGTGAAATCAAGTTTGACACCCCTGTGCCGAATGAATCAATAAAATTATATTTTGTCAGTCTGAACTTTTTCAGATCTGTAATAAAGCATTTATTATTTGTGTAAACTCACTCAAGGAAATCATTTGGGAAGAGTCAGGTTATTTTAAAAGGTCAGAGATGTCACTTGGGGTTCATTACCTTTAGAAAATTTTTAATTTATTACTAAATTTAAATGCCATTCATCCCCCAATCCCAGGCTTTGCGAATGCTAAAGCTTTAAAGATATAGAACAGGTGTGGGTTCTACTTACCTTTACTACTGGTTTGCAATGGGATCGCACACGCATGCTTGGTTCTCTCGCATGTGCGCCAAGCTTCTGCACATGCACAGATCGCCTATGATGACATCCGGGGCAGTGGGCAGAGTCTCCCACTGGTTTTACTACCGGTTCTTGCGAACCGGTCCGAACCGGGAACAACCCACCACTGATATAGAAGGCGTAAATGCCATGGAACTCACTAAAATTCCTCTGGGTAAATGTTTGTGTATCACTCGTTTCTTCTTTATCAGCAAGGTCAATAAGTTCTAAATACGGATTTGATCTAGCTCGGAAGCCATCTTGTGTAGGCTCACCAATGTGATATCGCGCGATTCAACACAGTGATGGGATTCAGTCAGTTCGGGCCAATTCGGGCAAACCAGGAGTTAAATTCCTGGCTGGCTCCACCCCTTCCCACCCAGCCGCTTCCAGGAGTTCCCAAACACCCCATTTTGGCTGCCAGGTAAGTGCAGGGAGG
Organism: Masticophis lateralis; assembly: GCA_030761175.1. Lineage (NCBI taxonomy): Eukaryota > Metazoa > Chordata > Lepidosauria > Squamata > Colubridae > Masticophis > Masticophis lateralis. The sequence continues at coordinate 9,132,678 of JAUDYJ010000006.1, read as the reverse complement.
CCTCCTAGTCCCAAAACAGGCCACTGGGGGGGGCATATCCCCCCGCAGCCTGTTTTCTCTCCCAGGAGGATTCAGGGAGGACTTCTGGGTCCAAAACAGGGCACAGGGGGTGTGGCGCAATCCCCCATGGCCCGTTTTCATTCCCAGGAGTTTCAGGTAGGTCTCCTAGTCCCAAAACAGGCCACAGGGATACAGCCCATACCTCCCTGCAGCCTGTTTTTGCTCCCAGGGTGGTGCAGGAGGCCGAGTCACACCTCCTGGCCACTCCCACCATGGCCACGCCCACCCATCCGGTCATTAGGGCAGAGAACCGGATGTTGAATTATTTGAATGCCACCACTGGTCCCACACGATTTTGAAACTTTTCAAAAGATTTTAATCTTAAAGAAAAATCAAAATCAAAGGCTTCAGTGCAGAAGCTTCAAGAGCCCACTCTGTTCCCAGAATGCACTTGAATTCTGCATACATTCCAAAAAATTCGGGGTGGGGGGAAAGGAAACAATTGGTGAATGAAAGCAACACAGGGCTTTATTTGCAAACAGAAAAAAAATGAAAGTAGCAGAGAGCAGCACTGCAATGCATGAAACTACATACTGTACTTCTTTGCTAATCAGTCTGGCTAGTGTATGGAATGGAATGGAATGTGTTCTTTTTTATTAGTGGGTAAATTTTCAGCAATCTAAAATAAAGGCCAAAAAAATTCGTTCGTAATGGCTCAAAGAAAAGAGAAAAGAGTATGATGACTGGGCTGGAAGGCATTTTATTTTTATAAAGATTTGATCTGCAGGCAGGTTTAAATGAAAAAGAGAATCATTTAAACACTTCTATATGCCTCAGTTGCTTTGGCCACTCAGCAAACAAGAAACACCGTGCTGAAAAATAAATAATATTTGTGCTTCCAATGTCTGTTGGGAATTAATGTACTATAACCAGCAGCATTCAAGAATCTTTCTCCATCTTATACCTTGTTTCTTTTGAGCTTCAGAAGAAAAAGCTCAGTACTTCACTGTTTCTTTCTTCTTCCTTCCTGTAGATTTTTGAGCAATAATTCACATCCATTTCCCTTAGCAAAATTAAAGAATTGTGAGATCCTTACTAATCTCTGAGCTTGGTTGTTTTCCTGTAGACATTTCATCACCCAACTAAGTTACCTTATCAGTGCTAGAAGGAAGTGGTGTTTGCTCCCTATAGCTCTCCTTATTAGTCAAAAAAACTAAGGGGTGAATTCCAGGGGTGAGCTGCTAGGGGTCCGCACGGGTTCAGGAGAACCCCTAGCTAAGATTCTGTGCAGTTCAGAGAACCCCCCAAATCCCACTGCTGGCTGGCCCCTCCCACCCTGCCCCACCCCTCCCAGGAGTCCCCACGCGGCCCATTTTGGATGCAGATAAGTGCAGGGCACCCACGGAAGCTCAGGGAGGGCGAAAAATGGGCCTATTGGAAGTTTGGGAAGGGCATCTGGAGCCTGGGGAGGCTGTTTTTGCCCTTCCGGAGGCTCGAGGAAAGCCTCCGGAGCCCGGGGAGGGCAAAAATGCCCCCCACCCTGCCGTGATGCAGTAGGCCGACTAGGCCACACCCACCATGGTCATGCACACACCCAGCAACCGGGCAGAGAACCCCTTGCTAAAATTTTTGAAGCCCACCCCTGGTGAATTCACAGACACAGATGTCATTGTGATTCTAGGAACTCTGAACTAAAGTTGAAGGGCAGTGGGTTTTATTTATTTATTTATTTTATTTATATATTTAATTATTAAATTTTTATACCGCCCTTCTCCCGAAGGACTCAGGGAGGTGTACAGCCAGAATAAAACAACATAAAATACAAAGCTTAAAAGCAATTTAAAAACAAATATTTTGGCCCCACAGTTAAAACCCAAAAAATTAAAACACCCCATCTAAATTCTTATTAAGCCAGGCCAGCCTGTTGGAATGAAAGGGTCTTGAGGGCACGGCGAAAGGTGCGCAGGTCGGGAATCATACGTATCCCCGGGGGAAGTTCATTCCAAAGGGCGGGTGCCCCCACAGAGAAGGCTCTCCTCCTGGGGGTCACCAGTCGACATTGTTTGACCAACAGCACCCTGAGGAGTCCCTCTCTGTGGGAGCGTGTTGGTTGGTGGGAGACCATCGGTGGCAGAAGGCGATCCGGTAAGTGTCCGGGTCCTAAGTCATCTTTTCCCCCCTTCCGAATTCACCCTCCAGGTTTGTTCTGAACCACATAAAAAGGATTATCTCATAATTGCTGCTTTGGAAATCAGTACTTAATTCAAATAACATGGATGGTTAAATAGGTTACCATTTCATCATCAGTTTTGTTTTAATCCTCTTTTGTATCAAGAGCAACTCTCAAAGATTTTATGGACGCATCTAGAGTTTTCTTGATAACAATATGCTATTGTTTTATTCAGGGATGTTTTTCAACCTCCCAGTCTAATCAAGAGCCCTGAGATTTCCATTTGTATAGCACCCAGCCTGAATCCTAGTTTTTTTAAAAATGCAGAGAATGTTGGTGAGATGTTGCCTTCAAGTTGTCTTAGAACAATAAATGTCATGTTTTCTTTCAATAATTTTTTTTAAAATTAGATTTATATGCCGCCCTTCTCCGGAGACTCAGGGCGGCTTACAATGCGTTAAGCAATTTGAAGAGGCTTTTTAAAAAAGGCTTTCATTTGTGCATCAATGCCATTACTTCTATTATCTTTTCTAGATATATCTCAAGAATCTCATCAGGTTTATGAATCGCTCTCTTCCCCAGAGTATTTTGGAGATTGTAGCTTGGACACAACACTGCATTGTTCTCATATATATCTTTTGAATAACATGTTAATTTATTTATTGGGAGAAGCCATAAAACTGATTTGGATCTATTATGGATTCAAACATTACGCTGGAAAGAGATAAATAGCCAATTGGGGAAATGATCCAGAACTGATTTCCCACGATGAAGTACTTTTTTGGTAATATTTTTTTACAATTATTGTTTTATAATTTTATTTGTAAAAGTAGTACACATGTTTACAATTTCAGAGAGTTATTCACCTAAGGATGCCCTCTTTGATCTTAATACATTTGCAAAAGTCAATGGGAACTAAAATAAGCTGGTTGAACATAATAATAGCACATCAAGATCTTTTCTAAGCAGAAAAAAACGCCTTTAATTGTTTGGTATTGATACTGCAGAATGATTGACATCGAGAAGATATAGACCAGCGACCAATTCAGGTATTTTAGAGAGGGAAGTTGAGAAGATGAATGGAAAAAATGGTCTTGTAGAGAATACATTTTCCTTTTAAATTCACCCCACGTTCCTATTTAAGGTTGAAAATCTTTCACCAATTTAATAGACCATCAGCAAAATATCCAGCTCTCTTGGGAGCCTTTTCTTCATTTTCTAAAGTAAAGAAGAAAGAGTGATTACGAGGAGCACCTTCACAAATCCAAGATGGGTTGCACACGTAGGACCCCTTTACCCTATCATCAACATTATCTGCACGTGAGTTTATTGATCAAATAGATTTAAATCTTGCATTTTCTCCAAGCCCTCAAAGAGAGCTTGTACAGGTAATCCTCAGTTTACAACCATTCATTTAGTGAATGTTCCAGAGTTACCATGGCACTGCATTTAATGACTGCGGTGGTTTACTTAACAACTGTGGTACAGAAGATCATGTGCAACTTTCTTAACAACTGCCTAAAAAGAGTACAGAGAAGAGCGACAAAGAAGATAAGGGAGGGATGGGCTTCAAAAATCTCAGCAATAGGTTTGCTGCCCCGTTGCTGGGTAGGCGTGGCCATGGTGGGCGTGGCCTAGTTGGCCTCCTGCTCCACGAAAGGAAGGTGTTTTTCACCCTCCCCAGGCTCCGGAGACTTTCCTGGAGCCTCTGGGAAGGCGAAAATGGCTGCTCCCAGCCCTCCGGAGGGCCACCACAGGCTGGAAATGGCCCGTTTCCGGCTCTTGGGAACTCCCAGGAGGCCCATTTTTCGCCCTCCCAGAGCCTCCACTCGAGCCCTGTACTTACCTGGCATTTGAAACAGGCTGCGTGGAGACTCCTGGGAGGGGCAGGGAGGGGTGGGCAGGGAGGGTAGGGGTGTGGTGGGAAGAGCCAGTCAGTGCAGTCTGCCGAACTGGACAGAATCCTAGCTAGAGGATCGCCCGAACCTGTGCGAACCCCCGCAACTCACCCCTGGTCTGGAGGCTAAATCATATAATGAACAGTTGAGAAGACTACGTATGCCTAGTCTAATGACTAGGTGGAAGATCATTAAAGAGACATCCAACCTAAAATTAAGGAAAAATTTCCAGACAGTGAGAACAAAAATCAACGGTATGGCTTGCCTTCAGAAGTTGTGGGTACTCCTTGACCGGAGGTTTTAAAAAAAGAGATTGGACAAACGTGTGATTGGAATAGTATAAGGCAGGCTTGTCAAACTGAATTTCTTCGAGAACTACAATTCAGCATTGTAGTTCTCCACAGGCTGGCTGGTGGGCGGGGGAGTTGAGACAGATGGCTCTTTCAGCACCCTGCTGGCCAAAACAGACCATGGGGGGCTCACGCAGGCCCTCCCCCCCACCGTGCCCTGTTTTGGCCAGCAGAGTTCTGCAGGAGGCCATGCAGGCTGAAAATGGGGTGCGGGGGGGTTACACATGGCCCCCCACGCCTCGTTTTGGCTGCCGGAGGCAGCGTGATCCAGCGCACCCACCAGGTGCGATCCAGAACCGCACCCGGTGGTCTTCCAGGTGCGGTTCAAGGTGTTGGTTACCACCTTTAAAGCGCTCCATGGCTTAGGGCCCGGATATTTACGGGGCCGCCTTCTGCCACCAATAGCCTCCCACTGACCAACGCGCTCCCACAGAGAGGGGCTCCTCAGGATGCCGTCAGCAAAACAATGTAGGCTGGCGACCCTCAGGGGGAGAGCCTTCTCTGTGGGGTACCCACCCTCTGGAATGAACTACCCCCCTGGGATATGTACGATTCCCGATCTCCGTACTTTCTGCCAGGCCCTCAAGACTTTGTTATTGTTCTTTGTTGACATTCAACAGGCTGGCCTGGCTGACTAAAAATTTGGACGGGGTATTTTAAATTATGGGTTTTTAACTAAGTAGGTCAAAATTTGTTTAATTTTGTTTTAAATGGGTTTTTAAATGTTGTAGGGTTTATTGTCTTTTTATCATAGCTGTACACCGCCCTGAGTCCCTCGGGAGAAGGGCGGTATATAAATCTAATAAATCTAAAAGTAAATCTAAATCTTTGCTATTTCCAGGCTAGCCCTGCAGGCCAAATTTAAGCACCAGGATTGTATTTGATCTTGGGGCGGGGTGTGTGGTCAGGGTAGGCGTGGCCAGCTTGACGTCACTCATGTCAGGGGCGCTTGTGGCAGCCGGAGTGCTCTGCCAGCGAAAACTTTCACCTTCACGGTGTAACCGGGGAAAACTTTGAAACTTTCACCTTCGTTTTGCATCTTCTGCAGAGAGGAAAGAAACATCAGTGCATCTTCAGAAAGGGTTAAAGGGTTCACATTTTGACTGCTGGGTTCTGCAAAGAAAAAAAAAATCACAACATATGAATAAAAGAAAAACAGAATAACAGAAATGGACGGGACCTTGGAGGTCTTCTAGTCCAACTCCCTGCTAAGGCAAGAAACTAAAACATATGAAGAACGGCTGCAGGAACTGGGTATGTCTAGTTTAATGAGAAGAAGGACTAGGGGAGACATGATAGCAGTCTTCCAATATCTCAGGGGCTGCCCCAAAGAAGAGGGAGTCAAGCTATTCTCCAGAGCACCTGAAGGCAGGACAAGAAGCAAAGGGTGGAAACTAATCAAGGAGAGAAGCAACTTAGAACTAAAGAGAAATTTCCTGACAGTTAGAACAATTAATCAGTGGAACTGCTTGCCTCCAGAGGTTGTGAATGCTCCAACACTGGAAGCTTTTAAGAAGTTGGACAACCATTTGTCTGAAGTGATGTAGGGTTTCCTGCCTAAGCAAGGGGTTGGACTAGAAGACCTCCAAGGTCCCTTCCAACTCTATTATTCTGTTTTCTGTTTTCTGTAAACCCTTATACCATTTCAGACAAATGGTTGTCCAATCTCTTCTTGAAAAACCTCCAGTATTGAAGCACCCACAACTGGATATGGACACATTCAACCATAGTTTCAATTGAGACACCGTGACCATCAGAGGTGGGTTCTGACCAGTTCTGGAGAACCGGTAGCAGAAATTTTGAGTAGTTCAGAGAACCGGTAGTAAAAATTCTGACTATTCTCTGCCTCCCGAGTCCCAGCTGATCAGGAGGAAATGGGGATTTTGCAGTATCCTTCCCCTGGATTGGGGAGGGAACAGAGATTTTGCAGTATCCTTCCCCTGCCACGCCCACCAAACCACGCCCACCAAGCCATGCCACGCCCACCAAGCCACTAGGGAATTTGTCTCACAGGTGTTTTTTCAAGTTATGAATGTTTTAGGACCTTTACGACGAGCAAAGTCAATTTGCTTAAAAATCACGTCAATAACTTAACAGCTGCAGTGACTCAGTTAATAACTGTAGCAAGAAAGTAGGCAATTCACAATTGTCTTGCTTATCAACAGCAATTTGGGGCTCGTTTATGGTCATAACCCAAGGACTACCTCTCTAAGATTTTAAGGTTAATGTTTAAATCATTTCATTCTTGTTCTTTGAATCCTAACACTTTGATGAATAGGGAGCACAGCCTTCCCCAAGCTTGGGCCCTTCGAGTTTTTACAGTCCTTGGGCCACATCTGGCCCTTTGGCTGTTCCTATCCAGCCAAAGTGTGAAGTCAATCAGAAATTAGAAATCAAATGTAAATATGTGTATTTCATGCACACAATACAAGTGTAATGCTTTTATTTTGAAAGTATTTTTAAAAAAATATCTATGTGCGTACATCAGAGGTGGTATTCAGCAGGTTCGGACCAGTTCTGGAGAACCGGTAGCAAAAATTTTGAGTAGTTTGGAGAACCAGCAAATACCTCTGACTGGCACTGCCCACATCTATCCTCTGCCCCCCGAGCCCCAGCTGATCGGGAGGAAATGGGGATTTTGCAGTAACCTTCCCCTGGAGTAGGGAGGGAATGGAGATTTTACAGTATCCTTTCCCTGCCACACCCACCAAGCCACACCCACCAAGCCATGCCATGCCCACCAAGCCTTGCCCACAGAACCGGTAGTAAAAAATTTTGAATCCTACCAGTGGCGTGCATGCGTGCCCCTATGCTCCTTCATAGCCCTATTGATTCGGCTCTCCACAATAGTTCCAGCTTCTCATGTGGCCCCCTGCAAAATTTAATTGCCCACCCCTGCTTCAGAGTCCTTGGCCTGGTCTGGGAATTCTGGGAGTTGAAGTCCCAATGCAGCTGGAAGAAGTAAGGCTGGGGCAGGAGTCAGCAACCCGTGACTCTGGAGCCGCATGTGGCTCTTTCCTGCGGCTCCGTCACTCAAAATATGTGTCACAACCGCCAATGTGCGACACCCACCAGCATGTGATTTCTTGAGCTTTTTGACCCCGGTAGGCCAACCATGGATAAATTCCAAGAAAAGAAAAGCTTCAGAAGAAAACAGAAAGTTTAATTCAACTACATATGCTACTTTCAGGAAATAGTCAGGCATGGGAAGGGTATTGTGGTTCCCTTTCTTTGTTTTCTTTTCTGTGTTTTCTTTTCTGTGGGAAACAGGTCCAAAGGGCTCTTTTAAGTGTTTAAGATTGCCGACCCCTGGGCTGGGGAATAGCAAGTTTACCTTTTGATAAAGGAGTCACTCCCCATTCACAAGCCCTCTTACCTTGCATCAACTGGTCATACAAAGCCTTTTTCTGGCTCTCCTCTGAGATAAACCGACGGCCTTCTGAAAAGCAAAAAAAAATGGGAAGGTCATGTATCCAACCCCTTCAATGAATCAGAATAAGCTTCAATGGCTAGAACAATTTCCTACGTTAGAGGAAAATCTGACACGGATTTCAGTTTATTGGAACGATGCTTCAGGTATAAATTAAATAATGGATTGGTCCAGGACACTGGTGAAATCCAAATTTTTTTTACTACATTTATTTATTTATTTATTTAATTAGATTTATATGCCGCCCTTCTCCGAAGACTCAGGGCGGTTTACAGTGCGTTAAGCAATAGCCTTCATACTTTTGTATATTTTATAGAAAGTCAGCTTATTGCCTCCACAAACTGGGTCCTCAATTTACCTACCTTAGAAAGGATGGAAGGCTGAGTCAACCTTGAGCCTGGTGAGATTCGAACCGGTGTAACTGCAGATAGCTGGATGTTAATAACAGGCTTTAGTCTGCTTTTCAGCTATCCAGGCTCTACATATTCTGTGGGTGTGGCAGGGGAAGGATACTGCCAAATCTCCATTCCCACCCCACTCCAGGGGAAGGATATTGCAAAATCTCCATTCCAACTCCGCTCTAGACCAGCCAGAGATGGTATTTGCTGGTTCTCCGAACAACTCAAAATTTCCGCTACCGGTTCTCCAGAACCTGTCATCCCTGGTACAGGGGTTCCTCCACTTACAACCACAATTGAGCCCAAAATTTCTGTTGCTAAGTGACTATGGAGATTCTCGGCCATCCAGGTTATGGTTGTCCCAAAGGTGCTTTTTCAAGAGGCAGTTGGGCTTTCTGGTTTTTCTTTGAAGATGTTTCTCTTCTCATCCAAGAAGCTTCTTCAGCTCTGAAGAAGCGTCTTGGATAAGAAGAGAAATGTCTTCCAAGAGAATCCAGAAAGCCCAGTTGCCTCTTGAAAAAGCACCTTTGGGACGTGTTGCTAAGTGAATTTTGCCCCATTTTACATCCTTTCTTGCCACAGTTGTTAAGTGAATCACTGCAGTTCTTAAATTAGCAACACGGTTATTAAGTGAATCTGGCTCCCCCGTTGATTTTGCTTGTCAAAAAAGTTGATCGCATGACCCGGGGACACGGCAACCATCTTAAATATGAATCAGCTGCCACATGGACGACGTTTGATCCCCTGATTATGTGGATGCTGCAATGATCAGAAGCCTGGAAAAACAGCCGTAGGTCAGTTTTTTTAGTGCCGTTGTAACTTTGAATGGTCACTAAATGAACTGTTGTAGGTCGAGGATTATACTGTACTTTATGAGCCCAGCCACTGTGCTTTGTAACCTGGGATGAGTGTAGCCATTGCAAAACACGCTTTTGATTCCTTCTGCCAACATTTGACTGTGGTAGAAAGTGCAAGGATACCCCACTTCTGGCCTCTTTTTTTGAGAGATGAATTGCCACTGGGACTTACGGGCGCCCTTCAAATACAGCATGGCCTGAGGAGTCCAGTTTCTTCTTTGGAAGTGACCCTTTTGGATGAAAACGAGGAAAAAACACAGCCAGATGATGAAAATAACCAACAAACCATTGATAGTACACAAATTCAGCTTCAAGTTTTAGTTTCCTTATCCTTCCTGATGGTTTTTCTCTGTCTCCCTTTCTTTCTCTGTCTCCTTCTCTCTGTCTCCTTCTCTCTCCCTCTTTCCCTCTCCCTCTCCCTCCCTCTTTCCCTCTCTCTCCCTCTTTCCCTCTCCCTCTCTCTCCCTCCCTCTGTCCCTCTCCCTCCCTCTTTCCCTCTCCCTCTCTCTCCCTCTCTCCCCCTCTCTCCCTTTCCCTCTCTCCCTCCCTCTCCCTCTCCCACTCTCTACCTCTCCCTCTCTCTCCCTCTCCCGCTCTCTCCCTCTTTCCCTCTCTCCCTCCCTCTCCCTCTTTCCCTCTCTCTCTCTCTCCCTCTCCCTCTTTCCCTCTCTCTATCTCTCTCCCTTTCTTCCCCTCCCTCTTTTCCTCTTTCCCTCTCTCCCTCTTTCTCCCTCTCCCTCTCCATCTCTCTCTCCTGTCTTCTGTCAAAAAATATTTTTCTGACGAGAGAATGCAGGCCTGACATTTGCTGTTTATCAGACAAATTTTAGAAGTGGTCTAGTACAAGAAACAGAACTTACACCTGAATATTGTCAGGCTTGGTAGCCGACTTGGAAGCTGAAAACAAGTTTGCCTGCATTTTCTTTAACAAGATTTTATTAAAAGGCTACGGGATAATATTACACACATTTCAGCAACCGGATTTCACCTTATATCATACAGTTCATTAAGGTGGGGACTTGATAATAACTTCCTTCTTTTTAGATAACAACTTCATTGTGGACCACAATGCCTATTTTCTCCCCACATAACTGAGGAATTTGCAAATAGATGGTATTTTCTAAAAATATATATATTATTATTACATTTAACTTATACTCCCATCAACTGGGTGCCTCAAATTAGGCTGAAATGGAGCTCAGACACCCAGAGTCACCTTACAGGGGAAATTTATTTATTTATTTATTAATAAATAAATAAATAAATAAATAAATAAAGTGAGGCCTGTTTGAAAGGAAGACTTCCAGGGAATATCAGGATTGTAGACTGGTCTAGGAAATAAATAAATAAATAAAACTTCCTGGAAGAAGACAATGGCAAACCACTTCCATATGGTTACCAATATTCATGAATTTACTCTTGACAGCGCTTAAGTTGATGGCCGATCATCAGAACACCACACAAAAGTGGATGGAGGCATGGAGTAGCTGTTCCCCACAAGATGTGTCTGAGCATATTAGTCCTAGTAGCATACCTCCAGGATTTAGCCTACCCCGACACATATGGGTGACATATAATAGAATTAGAACAATTTATGGGGTGTGTGCTGACTCCTTGTATAAATGGGGAAAGATGCCTTCAGCACAATGTGATTGTGGGGCCCCTCAACAGACTATCCAGCATATAGAGAGGGAATGCCCTAACAGAAGGTATCCAGGAGATTCTAGGGACTTCCTCTGCATAACAATGGCAGCTACTGACTGGATCTCCAAACTCGACATTAAACTTTGAAATGTTATTTCTGTTTTCCTTTTAGGTTTTCTTACTGCTTTTTTTTTGTTTTGTTTTAATTGTTTTTAACCTGTAAAGATGAAGGGTTTTAATATTGTATATGACCAGCCATATGCTAAATAAATAAATAAATGAATTTACCTGCAGTTGCAGAGGTGGTATTCAGCCGGTTCGGGTGTGCGTTTCCCCCGCCCCCCCCGCCTCGGCTCTATGCCATTCCTTTTAGGCATGATTTTTGAGCCAGGCACATGCACAGAAGGCCGGGCACATCTGTGGACAGGGTGCGCATGCACATTTGTGAACCAGTAGGGAAAGTAAGTGAATACCACCCCTGTGCAGTTGGATAAATAAATAAATAAACTTTATTGTCATTGTATGTGTATACACAGCATACACATACACAGTATACCCATACAACGAAATTCACTTAACACCCAAAGACCAGGTCCAACACACATAACAACCCCCAAACACACTCCCACCCACCACAGCTTCCCACCCCTAAACCACCCAAACATCCACACAACAGACCAAGTAATGCTGTCCAACAGCTCACTGATGGTGGCCCTTCAGTTCATTGCTGAGTGCAATTATAGCTCTGGGATAAAAAGTATTCAGAAAACGTGTGGTCCGAGTTTGAATTGTTCGGTATCTTCTGCCAGAAGGCAACAGTCCAAAAAGATTGTAAGCAGGATGGGAAGAGTCTCTGAGAATGTTATGCAACTTTCCCAAACAGCAAGATTCGAAGATGTTGTCCAGGGCTGGGCTGGAATCCGATAATATTCTGGGCAGTTTTAATGTGACTGGAGGGAAATTATGTCATTAGTTTACAATCCAGTATATTGGGGAGTCCAGTCAATGGTATTTGAACTTGGCCATAATGTTAAGGCATCATTTCATTGTTCTATAAACATCATTTATGTTCTGTTAAGCTGGCCGAACATGTTGCATAAACTTAAGAGTTTACAAACAGGTGACTAAATAACAGACACAAGTTTCTCCTTACCTGAGGAACGCCCCAGGAAAAAGTGATGAACGATGCCAAAAGGTAGAGGGCCAAAGGACCGTTTGTCCACCTGTGCGGTCGCTAAAAACAACCAAGAAAACATTGTGTTGAGCTCCCCATTATTGAGCATTAAAACAAGCGTTTAGCTTTTCAACATCCATAATGCATTTTATGGTGTCTGCTTTGCTCCTATGACAGTGATGGCTAACCTTTTTGCCATCACGTGCCAAAAGTGGGGGGAGTGCATGCCCACACCCATAATTCAATGCCCCCCTGTGCCTTGCGACCCCCCCGCACTACCCCTGTACTCCCCCCGCTTTTGACATGTAATGGAAAAAAGGTTACTGGTGGACCCAGTAGGCCCATTTTTCGCCCTCCCCAGGCTCCAGGAGTTTTCTTGGAGCATAGGAAGGGCGAAAACAGCCTTCCTCATCCCCGCCGGAGGCTAGAAACGAAAATCAGCTGGCTGGCATGCATATGCACACTGGAGCTGAGCTAGGGCAAAGCTGACATGCTCACAGATATGGCTCTGCGTGCCACCTGTGGCACACGTACCATAGCTTCGCCATCACGGTCCTATGAGCTATATCTATCTCCTCAATAAAGACTTTATGGGCCTGAAGAGAGTCTTACTCAGTCTTTCAAGATTGTCCAGATAAGGAAGTAGCTTTCAGACATTAGATAGAAGACTAGAACTAAAAGTTTTTTGGCAAGTCTGATTGGACCTTTTTGTCCTCTGCTTGTTCTATCCAGTGGTGGAGTGCTGCTGGTTTAACAAACAGTTTGGTGAGGGCGTGCTTCGTGCATGCCCGTGCGCTTGTGCGCAGCGCTGAAAATGGAGCATTTAGAAGCTCAGCTGCTTACCTTTCAAGTCAGCAACAGTAAGTAGAACAGCGAGGGGGGAGGGAATCAGTTGTGCCGCGTGACTGAAATGAGCTACAAAGCAGGAAATAAAGGACAGGATAGAACGGGGGAAGGTGGGCGGTGACAACTGATCGTCAGAGCTACTGGTTCGCCCGAACCGGCTGAATACCAGCTCTGGTTATATCCAAATGAGTCAGGGAGGAACAGGTCTACCTTTCTTCCTAATATTGCCTTCTGATGCAGGGCTTAAGGAACGCTTCTGCTCATTTTATTTGTGTAACGGTTTCCGAATACAGGGAGTCCTTGACTTACAAACATTTGTTTAGTCACCATTTGAAGTTACAATGGCACTGGAAAAAGTGGCTTATGACCGTTTTTCACATTTATAACCGTTGCAACATCCGTGATCAAAATTCAGACACTTGGCAACTGACTCATATTTATGACGGTTTCAGTGTCCCAGGATCAAATCACCTTTTGTGACCTTCTGATAAGCAAAGTCAATGGGGAAGCCAGGCTCACTCAGCAACTCTGTTGCTAACTTAACAACTGAGGCAAAATTCACTTAATAATTGTTTTGATTAGCAATAGACGTTTTGGGCTCTTTTTTGGTCATAAATCAAGGACTACCTGTACACACACACCTACACATAACTGGGCTCTCATGGAACAAATACTGAATCAAAAGTATTTGAACCTGGTAGCTCAGCAGACTAAAAGCATTGTGATTAACACCAGCTGTCTGCAATTACTGTAAGTTTGAATCTCATCAGGTTCAAGGTTGATTCAGCCTTTCATCCTTTCTAAGGTAGGTAAATTGAGGACCCAGTTTGTGGGGGCAATAAGCTGACTTTGTATATATATACAAAAGTATGAAGGCTATTGCTTAACGCATTGTAAGCCGCCCTGAGTCTCCGGAGAAGGGCGGCATATAGATCAATTTTTTTTAAAAAAAAGTAACACCTAGTTTTTAAAAAATGATTTTTCTACTGAGGGGAAACTTTAAAGAGTGCAAAGTTTAAGAAAGAGAGAGAGAGAGAGAGAGAGAGAGAGAGAGAGATAATAAGATAGGTAGGTAGGTAGATAGATGATAGATGATAAGATAGATAGATAGATAGATAGATAGATAGATAGATAGATAGATAGATAGATAGATAGACAGACAGATAGATAGAAAGATAGAAGCTAAAATGAAATGACAGCAATTTTTGCTGTTTTAGCCATATGGCTAATCCAGACAATGATTAATTCACACCATAATTTTCACCAAGTTATGCCCTTCATCTTGACTTTCATAGCTTTCATCCTTCTTAAAAATGTACGTATTCAAATAGAGATAAAAGCTCTCATGTTAAAATCCAGAGATTTCATGTGAAAATCCAGTTTAGATTAGTCCTTGACCAAGATATAGGCAATAATATTTAAAATATAAACGTAATTGTTGCAGAATTCTGAATCGTATTTTCTATGTTGGATTTTGCAAAGATTTCATTAGGCTGCTGATTGTGTTCTCTGGATTTCAGTGACCACGATACCTAAAAGCCACAAGGGGAGAAATCTGATGTTCCACAAGTGAATAGAATAGAATAGAATAGAATAGAATAGAATAGAATAGAATAGAATAGAATAGAATAGAATAGAATAGAATAGAATAGAATAGAATAGAATTCTTTATTAGCCAAGTGTGGTTGGACACACAAGGAATTTTTCTTTCGTGCATATGCTCTCAGTGTACATAAAAAGAAAAAAATACATCCGTCAAGAATCATAAGGTACAACACTTAATGATAATTATAGGGTACAAATAAGTAATCAAATCATACTAGGAAACAATCAATATATATCATAAGGATATAAGCAACAAAGTTACAGTCATGCAGTCATAAGTGGAAGGAGATGGGTGATAGGAACGATGAGAAGAGTAATAGTAATGCAGACTTAGTGAAGAGTTGATCATACTTGATACATATTTGATCATATAGGAATCATGAACAAATAACCATTATTCCTACATACCTTCATTTTCTGCTGTCCTGAGGATCTGATCTTTGGGAGGAGAGAGTTTCTGATAGATAGGATGTGATGTGATGAGTTTTTTGTTAGGCTGGAAACTCTATTTAAGCCTTCCGAGTAGAAACACCCTCCCCATTGGAAGCAAAAATGAAGCATTCAGAAGGGATTTCTTGTCAAGGAGTGGCTGACATCTCCTGGAAAAGAGGGAGGGTGCTGTCTTCCAAGGAAAAGTCATCCAGGATTCTGACATATACATTTCCATCTTGAAATAAACGCATCAGCATTCATTAGTAGCAATGACGATATTGCTCTACACTGCTTTTGGTAGTGGCCAAAATTGTAGAAACCTTTTGGGAAAAGTGTATTTTCTAAAACTACCTAATAGCACCACTTTTTTTTTCTTGAGTAGTACCATAATTTTATATATATTTGGAAAGATAATTTAATCAAGAATGTAGTGCAATAACTTTTATTTGCTATTAGAATAGCAGTGACAGTATAAAGAAGAAAAGTGAGACTCGTAGAAAAAATGAGATATAGAAAAATTATCACCATAGAAAAAAATGAGATCTCCAAAAATTGTCACCATGTCAGTTAATATTTAGTTGAGTAACCTTTAGCATCGATTGTGGTCTTACTACATCTTCCCATGGGGTGAACGAAGTCTTTTAGTTCTGTAGCTGTTATCATGTGAAACCAAGATGGAATTAATGTTTCTATTAACTGGGTTTTATTGCTGGGTTGCTTCTGACTAACAAGTTTCTTTAGTTGGCTCCATAAAGTTTCAATTGGGTTAAGGTCTGGGCTATTCCCAGGCCAGCCAGCAGTGGAATAGGATTATCTTGAAACTCAAAAAAAAAAAGAAGAAGAAAAAGGAAAGAAGGGAGGGAGGGAGAGAGGGAGGGAGGGAGAAAGGAAGGAAGGAAGGAAGGAAGGAAGGAAGGAAGGAAGGAAAGAAAGAAAGAAAGAAAGAAAGAAAGAAAGAAAGAAAGAAAGAAAGAAAGAAAGAAAGGTGTTATTAGCCATCAAACCTCAAAAATACACTTTCTCCAAAATTTTGGCCACTACTGTATGTAGCCCACCAATGATAATGGTGTTATTAACCTCAAACCTCAAAAATACACTTTTCCTAAAGGTTTCCACTATGTAATGTTGTAGGAGTGATATCTATCAAAGACCTAATACCAGGGATGAAATGCTACCAGTTTGGACCGATTCTCCTGAATTAGTAATAATAAAAGTTACTGGTTTGGATGGTCAGCTGTGCCATGCGATTTATATTCGCTAGAAAGCAGGAAATCCTGCATTAATAATCTGGAAATAATGACCTGGCTATAGATTTGTGGGCAACACCTATATCACCTCTATTTCAGCTCAAAAACAGGGGTTTCTTTTCACCAAGGCAAAAACAATTTATCTGAAAATGAGTCCAAATCTCTTCCCACCCCCTCAAATCTTCTTCCCCATTTCCCCTGATTCCAAGACATCACTGTGTCCTATTAATTCTTTATCAGCCAAGGCAATGACGGAGAAATATTAAAAAGGCAGAATATTATATTTGCCTGGGTGAGAAATGAAGAAACAGGCTCTTGGAAAGCCCCAGCCTTCCTTAACTGCCCTCAGTAGATGTCAGCACTTAAGAGATAAAGGGAAAGGTAGCTCTATTCATAGGCCAAAATTCCCTGCAGCAAGGTCTGAACAAAGGAAGGATTAGCCCTCAGCCACAACAGGAATTCCCAATGCCCCTTCATTGCACCAGCAGTCCAAACTTCAACCAAATGTAGCTCAGACAAACATGACCCCTACGTGGCCCCATGGGAGTCTGACAACAGCCAATATAATACATGTTCTTGTACAGGAACAGGAAGCTCGAGTGCAAAGCCCAAGAGAAGGTATAACGCACACACGCACTCTCAACTCCATGTGGACAGCTGCTCAGAACCCATGTGGTTCTGCTTCATCATTAAACCATCTTTCCAATCAGTCTCTATGTTTCCAGTGTCTTTCTCCCAGCTTGGAACTGAACCAAATGGATATTTTTTCCAACACATGTAAATATAATCCGTAGAATATATTGGAGAGAGATAAATTCCGGGATGATGGGCTCCAGCACGAGCCCAAAAGCTTGAAAGAATAAAGCTTTAATCCTGGTTACCAACTCAGATTGGATCCTGAAACATTATCCCGGGACACATGGGGCTCCCTTTGAGGAGCACCCGGAGGCTCCAACTGGTCCAGAATGTGGCCGCGGGGGTGATCGTGGGGGCGAAGTGGCGCTCCCATACAACACCTCTCCTGCGCAGCTGCACTGGCTTCCGGTGGACTTCTGGTTCTTATCTTTAAAGTGCTCTATGGCTTAGGGCCTGGGTATTTACGAGACCACCTTCTGTCACTGATAACCTCCCACTGGCCAATACACTCCCCCAGAGAGGTTCTCCTCAGGGTGCCGTCGGCCAAGCAATGTTGACTGGCAGCCCCCAGGAAGAGAGCCTTCTCTGTGGGACGCCTGCCCTCTGGAATGACTGATCCCGGGCCTCCGTACTTTCCGTAAGGCCCTGAAGACTTTTCTATTTCAGCAAGCCGGGCTGGCTTAAAAAAATTATTTAACGAGTTAATTTTAGGGTAAGAGGTTTTAAATTGGGGAAGCCAAATTGATTTAATTATGTTTTAAACTGTTTTAATTTTTATATTGTATGTATTTTAATTTTGGCTGTTCACCGCCCTGAGTCCTTCGGGAGAAGGAGGGTATACAAATTTAATAAAACTAAACTAAACTAAACTAAACATATACCGTATTTTCCGGCGTATAAGACGACTGGGCCTATAAGACGACCCTCCTCAGAGCCATTTAAGGCTCGTCAGAGCCTTATGGGCTGGTCTGCCTGGTTACAGGAGAATGAGACCCAGCGTATAAGACGACCCCTGACTTTTGAGAAGATTTTTGTGTGTTAGAAAGTAGTCTTATACGCAGGAAAATACAGTATTTACCTTCATTTGTGAACCCCAAAAGTTTTAGCTCTTTTTTTGGGGAGGTACTTTACAAGCCTCCAAAACACAAACCCCAACCTGGTATCTTTACACTGGGCGACATGCATCGAATTTCAGTTCTTGAAATTTGCAGAAGCGATTGAACTATTTTGGTACCCTCAAGAGGAAGATAACCTCAGTGAGATAAGGCCATTTCTAAACGTTATAATAATGAATGGGGAAGTTGCAGCTGTACCTCTGCATCTTGGGTTGAAGCAGTGGTGAAATGTAAAATTCGTTACTACACTTCTGTGGGCATGGCTTGGTGGGGGAATAATGTGTCTGGGTGGGCGTGGCCAACTTTTTCTCTTTTTTTCTTTTTTTTTTAACTTTTAAAAGCATTTTTTCGGCTGAAGAAAAAATGCTTTTAAAAGTAAAAAAAAAAAATAGCCTCTGATGATCACGCAGCTCAGCTGGGCAGGGGGGCGGGCAGGGATTTTTGCTACCAGTTCTCCGAACCACTCACCGCCATCACTACCGGATTGGGCGATCCGGTCCGAACCAGGAGCATTTCACCCCTGGGCTGAAGGGAGGGAAGGACTTTGTGAAAGTTCCTGATTGTTTAATGTGTCAAGAAGCAATTAATAATGGGCTGTCTCCATGCCTAATCATGCTTATATTAAATCATGCCTAGCATGGTCCCAATTGATTTTAGTTGATGGACTCTACAGATGACTAAGGTGAAGTTTCATCCTGTTCCTCCTGTCAAAAAGCATTAGTCAGATACAGATCATTTCCCATCACTCTTTAATATGGACAAGAACTCAGCTTTGTCATTTAATCAATGATTCTGAAATCAGCATCGGGAAGAGAAGATCACCAAAACAGCAGGGGCCCCTTTGTGAAGTCAACTATTGCACACTTTGTTCTGATGGGAAAGGGCAGTGTCCATCAACTTGACAGGCCTTGTCATAATACCCAATGGAGATAAGGTAACTTTGGGGCGAACTTATTTCTGATTTTGAACATATTAGCTGCTCCAATGAACTCCAAAGCTTTCTCACAAGGAAACTCCAAGCTTAGGTTCTTACCTCGAGTTAACTTGTCATGTTTTGTGTGAATCCATAAACCATGGAGACAGGAGTAGGCTTCAAAAATTTTAGCAAGGGGTTCTCTGCCCGGTTTCTGGGTGGGCATGGCTATGGTGGGCGTGGCCTCATCGTCGTCCTGCACCACGGCAGGGGCAGCGCTATTGCCCTCCCCAGGCTCCGGAGGTTTTCTTTGAGCCTCCATGTGGGTGAAAGAACCTTGGTGGCGCAGCAGACTAAGTACTGTTAAGTACTGTTAAGTAAAACCAGCTGCCTGCAATTACTGCAAGTTCGAATCTCCCCAGGCTCAAGGTTGACTCAGCCTTCCATCCTTCCGAGGTAGGTAAAATGAGGACCCGGATTGTAGGGGCAATAAGCTGACTTTGTATAAATATACAAAAGTATGAAGGCTATTGCTTAATGCATTGTAAGCCGCCCTGAGTCTCCGGAGAAGGGTGGCATATAAATCGAAGCAATAAATAAATAAATAATAAAACGGCCTCCCCAGGCTCTGGAGGCCCTCTGGATGCTGGAAACAGGCCCATTTCTGGCCTTCCCGAACTTCCGGTAGGCCTGTTTTTCACCCTCCCTGAGTCTCCATGCGCACCCTGCACTTACCTGCATCTAAAATAAGCCGCATGGGGACTCCTGGGAAGGGCGGGGCAGGGTGGGCGGGGCCAGCCAGGAGTGGGATTTGGTGGTTCTCCAAACTGCACAGAATCTTAGCTAGAGGTTCTCCTGAACCCGTGCAAACCCCCAGCAGCCCATCCCTGCATGGAGAGTGTTGTAAACAAACATCTATGTTCTGATATTTTTATTTTTTTTTAATATTTAAATATTTTAAATTGATGAACCTTAACAAAGAAGTAGAAGTATCTTTGTGCTTCTACCAGAGCCAGAGCTACTAGCCAGGGCATGACCGGAACAAGGCCCCAGGCGTGCTGCCGACACATCCCGAAAAGCCCTCCAGGCCGTAGAGGTCCCTCCCCACCCAGCCAAAAGGGTGGGGGGAATTCCAGCCAATGATGACCAATTGCCGGATCGCTATGACAGCAAGGCGAAAATGACCCAATGAATAGAATAGAATAGAATAGATTGGACTATTCTATTCTATTCTATTCTATTCTATTCTATTCTATTCTAAATGGAGGTTATGTTGCATTTGTTGAGCAAGAGTCGAACATAAATGTTATTTATATCTGCTAAAAAGCAAATTGGAAGCCATTCTTTTTAAAATGCATTTTTCTTTCTATATTTTTAATTTTATTGCACCTCTATTTGCTATTTCTCTCCATATTCTGACTTTTTATTCAATCCTATTAATTTTCTGTCATTTTAAAAAAAATCAATAAATTTGTATTTTTTTTAAAAAACCAACAACAATCAAACCACACACTTCCCCGGCATTCTGTTCAACAACCGAGATTATTCCAAATTACATAAAAACAATATTAACTGATGAATTGTCCCTTTAAAATGCTCGCTTTCTGACAGAATTTCCTTCCCCCCCCCCCCCCCCCCGCCCTCCATAACAGAAAGGAGAAACACAATTTAAAAAGCAGGAAATTGTGGCTAATTAAGAAGCCAACATAACACCGGTGTTTCTGGTCACATGACTTTATTTAGCCCCGCCCCCAGACTTCTAGTAGCAGAGAGGAATAAGTTTGATTTTCTATTTTCAGAGCTTGATGTTGCTTTTATAGGATTATTTTGGGCTTGTTGATTAGTGCTTAAGAAAAAAAATGAGAAAGAGTTTCCATTGAATGTTCCTGGGGGTATGATATTGAAAGAACTTCAAAATTCTCATTTTTGTGCTGTACTTCTTGCAGTTTAAAGTCCAACATTTGCCTGTCTATGCAGGAAAGTTAGCAGAATTGAGCCAAGAAATCCTGGTGGAATATTTGTTTGTTTTTTTTAAAGTGCATTGCTGCCATTGTGAACTCGGTATGATCTTTTTTACGTTAGCTGTTCAAAACTTGCAAGGAGGCTCCTTTTTAAAAAATGTATTGGTCTATCTGTTTTGGTTCCTAATTCCTGATGAAACATTGCAGATGTTTGGGAGGAAATTGTTGACATGTTGTGTACATCAGGTGGGGCAGAAAGCTGTTATTTGTTGCTTCCGCTGTTTTGTTTTTTGCATTTCTGCCAAGGAATACTGCTGAATTGGACTTTCTTTCAAATTCTCTAGAAAGAAAATTTTTGTGCAGGTGATATTAGTTATGAGGGCAGCGTTCTCCTAGGTGGGAAGGCCTGCACTTGTATGCACAGTTTAGTTTATATTTTGGAGTAAATGAAATAATGCAGTCAACCAATGGAACAGAAGTTTCCTTCAGAAGTTGTGGGAGCTTCATCACTGGAAGCTTTCAAGAAGAAACTGGAGTGCCCTCTGTCAAAAAGGGTGTAGGGTCTCCTGCTTGGGCGGGGTTCGACTAGATGACCTACAAGGTCCCTTCCAACTCTGTTAATCTGTAATCAGTGATCATCAACCTTTGAAGTCTTCTCCCATTTTTCACCAATATGGGAGAAAATGAGCTAGATCAAAATAAAAAGCATTTTTCAAGATGGGTAATTCTATGCTTACTGGGGATTCTGTTTCTATATTTATTATGTCCAATTTTAATTGGTTGAAGTTTAACAGATTAACAGAGTGGGAAGGGACCATGTAGGAGATCCTACACCATTTCTGACAAATGGCAGTCCAATCTTTTTTTTTGAAAGTCTCAAGTGATGAAGCTTCCACAACTTCCAAAAGCAACTTTTCCATGTCTCATGTAGAGTACCAGCTCTAAATTCTACAGGGCTTTTTTCAACCATGATACCTTCAAATATGCTGGATTAAAACACTCACCCTCTCTGATTTCTAGGACTGTGATTGAGATAATGTAAGCTTGTCATTTGAGCTTACATTTTCCACTACTTGGTGCTTACCCACTATATTAGATCACTGTTTCTCAACCTCAGCCAGCCATGCCTGGAGAATTCTAGGAGTTGAAGTCATGCATCTTAATGGCTGAGGTTGAGAAACAATTTTTTGGTGAGCACCAAGCAGAAGGAAATGTAAGCTCAATGACGAGTCTTTAAAATATCTGAAATCTAAAATACATTATCATTGGTGGGATACATACAGTAATGGCCAAAATTTTGGGGAAAGTGTATTGTTGAGGTTTGATGGATAATATCACCATTTTCTTTCTTTCTTTCTTTCTTTCTTTCTTTCTTTCTTTCTTTCTTTCTTTCTTTCTTTCTTTCTTTCTTTCTTTCTTCCTTCCTTCCTTCCTTCCTTCCTTCCTTCCTTCCTTCCTTCCTTCCTTCCTTCCTTTTTTTGAGTTTCAAGATACTGCTGAACTGGCCTGGGAATAGCCCAAACCTTAACCCAATTGAAACTTTATGGAGCTGACTAAAGAAACTTGTTAGTCAGAAGTGACCCAGCAGTAAAACCCAGTTAATAGAAGCAACCATTCATGGTACTACTCCAAAAAAAGTGATGTTATTAGCTAATTTTAGAAAATACACTTTTCCCAAAAGGCTTCCACAATTTTAGCCACTACTATACTTCTTTGGAATAACATTGCATGCAAATGTATTCATGTTGTGCCAAAATTCACCTTGCATTTTTCTCAGTTTTATTTTTCTGCCAAAGGAATACTTGGGAGAGTTTGGTTTTTAATGTTATGACTTGATAGTCTGGCTTTGGCACTTGACTAGAAGATGAAATCAGCTGGGTTTTTTGTTGTTGTTGTTGATGGATTTATTAAATATATTTCTATGCCGCTGCCATCAAAAGCAATTCTCATTAAAGTAACCATTGTGATTCCAGCCTGCATGTTAACCTCCTTCCTTGGTTTTTTTTCCCCCCTTTAAATTCTTCTATAAAGCAACTAAAGAGGAAGTTGGCATGCTACAGATCAAAGCATTAACATCTCAGATTTCTTTACAGAGATGGTTTTGAATGGCAGGAACGACTTGCTAGCGTGATTGGAAACATTGTGGGAAAGCGGTGTTCCCGTTGGGCATCCATTTTGTTCCCAGGCATCCATTTTGCTTTCGAAAGCAACAGTTTGTATCCCTGATGTTGAAAAGAGTAGCCTTTAGCTACTCTTGTAACAGGTAAATATGGCTGCCAGTTTGTTTCTGGGTCCAATTCAATGTGGCAGTGCCAACTTTTTAAAACCCTTCGTGACTTTATTAAGAGATTTGGGATGGTTATAAGTGTGAGGACTGGTCATAAGAGTGTTTTTTTTCCAGTGATCTTGTAATTATGAACTTACAAATGACTTACAAATGATTGTAAGTCAAGGACCACTCTTATAAGATTCTGAAAAATGATGAGGTCCCGACAGATGAAAGTGTAATTAAAAAAATATATTATGAGACGGGCAATCATGGAAATCCTTTAAATAGCTCTAATTTAAAAAATCCATTGAAAAAAAGAACCTGAAAGACTCTGTAAGTCTTGAATTATATGGATAGAATGATGAGAAATACATTGAGGGGGCTGACAAATTTTAGAGATCTAAATTATATTGTTTTCTATTGCACACTAAAACCTGAAAAATAGTTAAAACGGTGATCCATCCCATTAACTTTGAATGTCCTTGAATTTCAATCTTGGATCAATGAAGGAAATATCTGAAGGTTCAATCTTATCATTTTTTAAAATTTATATCTCCCCCCCCCCACCCACTTTTAAGGGAAATTTTCAGACAGGGGGCAGAATGTCTTCCAAAGATACATGTGGAAAACGCCATCATCCTGTGGCCAGCCTTTGCAGGAAGCTCCAAGCTATCAACATGATGGACCAAGCTTCGAATCCTGCCTTGCAGATCCCAAAATTCCAATCAAAAAACTTCGACAGTCCACAGAGTAACACAAAGAAGAACCTAGAAGAAATCTTGAAGAAAAGGACACTAAAAAGCAACAGTTCCCTGGACACCAATCTCTTTTTGCTAAGTCCTTCCAGTGACAACATTTTCTCTCCATGCCCTGGCGTGGTGCAAACACCACGTCATCGACGTATTTCGGATATTCGCTCCGAGTCCTTTTCTTTGGGTGGGAATAAAGAGAAGCTCAACAAATCATGGGTTTTGGTAAACCAGAGAGGGAACGGTTCACCCCATCTCATTAAACATGGAGAGTCAACCTCTGATTATCTTTGTGGCCACTCTAATATCGAGCCGAAGGTCACATCACCTCTGGAATGCAACTATTTCACATCGAGTCCTGATTTATTTATCCAAGGACCAAAATCCGTACAGCCCACTCTTCCTTCTCCACCACCCAAAAGATTCTCCTTCGGTAAGGGCTAAAGGTAGCCCCACAGGCTACTTCTGTGTTATTTTTATTATTGTATGTATTTGTATCAGTGTTGAAATTCAAATTTTTTTACTACCGGTTCTGTAGGCATGGCTTGGTGGGCGTGGGGTGGCTTGGTGGGCGTGGGGTGGCTTGGTGGGCATGGCTTGGTGGGTGTGGCAGGGGAGGGATACTGCAAAATCTCCATTTCCACCCCACTCTGGGACCAGCGAGAGGTAGTATTTGCCGGTTCTCTTAACTACTCAAAATTTCCGCTACCAGTTCTCCAGAACCTGTCAGAACCTGCTGGATTTCACCCCTGATTTGTATTTGTATATCTCAAGGGTTGCAACAAAGAAGAGGGAGTCAAGTTATTCTCCAAAGCACCTGAGGGCAGGACAAGAAGCAATGGGTGGAAACTAATCAAGGAGAGAAGCAACCTAGAACTAAGGAGAAATGTCCTGATAGTTAGAACAATTAATCAGTGCAACAACTTGCCTCGGGAAGTTGTAAATGCTCCAACACTGAAAGTTTTTAAGAAGATGTTGGATAACTGTTTGTCTGAAGTGATGTAGGGTTTTCTGCCTAAGCAAGGGGTTGGATTAGAAGACCTCCAAGGTCCCTTCAAACTCTGTTATTCTATTCTATATTCTATTCCATCCCATCCCATCCCTTCTGGCTTTGTTTTTTATGATGTATCCTGCCCTTTTATACAGTAGTATGACTTTGGCCAGTTTGTGGAGATTAACAATGAGAGAGCAGTCTCAGAAAGACAAAATGGTTTTTCAACCTGATTTTAAATGTAATAAACGTACAAGCTGAACGGAAGGAAGGAAAAGATAAGACTTGGGAAGAATTGAATTTGAAAAGCAAATTGTTTTGCTTCAAAGTTCAAAAACATTTAATCCAGATAAATATACATGGCATAAAAAAAAAAGTGAGCGGGAAAGCCAGTTAAAAACAATTCTCTTAGCTACCTGTGGAAAAAACAAACCAGGTTCCAATGTTGTTTGTCTTCATAGGATGGAAGATGGCAATGGACAACAGAGACAACGAAGACTCTGACATAAGTCTGATTTGTGAAGAAGACCTGCTGACTACTATGTTTTCTGCATGCGATGTGGAAAGAAGAGGTAATATAACAGTTGAAGAGTTCCAAAATGAATGTGGGAGGCTGCTTAGAACAGAACAGATTAACAGAGTTGGAAGGGACCTTGGAGGTCATCTAGTCCAACCCCCGGCCCAAGCAGGAGACCCTACATCTGCCTCTACCTAGGATCGAACTCACAACCTTCTGATTGTGGCAATCAGACCTCCACTTCTAGCCTTTTTTAAAAAAAAATTTAAATTTTTTAAATTTTTTAAAATTAGATTTATATGCCGCCCTTCTCCAAAGACTCAGGGCCGCTTACAATGCGATAAGCAATAGCCTTCATACTTTTCTATATTTTATACAAAGTCAGTTTATTGCCCCCACAAACTGGGTCCTCAATTGACCTACCTTAGAAAGGATGGAAGGCTAAGTCAACCTTGAGCCTGGTGAGACCCGAACTGGTACAATTGCAGACAGCTGGATGTTAATAACAGGTTTTAGTCTGCTTATTAGTCTGTTGAGCTATCCAGGCTCTAGCCTTTCTTTCTATAAAAGCCTAGAGCTCCACCTCTAGTCCTCAATTTATGACCATTCAAACTTAATAACAGACCTCCCCAGGACTATGTACAATCTGGATTCAAAGTTTTGATGCCTGCTCCTCCCTCCCCTCCCCCAAGTGATATGTGATCGCATTTTGGGTATTGGACAACTGGCCTGCATTTGCATCTGCTTGCAGCATCCTGCAGTAAAGCCAATTTGGTTTAGTCTAGTGGTTAAGATACCAGGCTAGAAACCAGGTGACTTTTGAGTTCATGTCCCACCAGCCATGAAAGCCAGCTGGATGACTTTGGGCCAGTCACTCGCTCTCAGCCCAACTCACCTCACAGGGTGGTTGTTGTGGGGAAAATAGGAAGGTGATGAAAGCATGTTAGTTATGTCCACCACCTTGAGGTATTTGTATTATTATTTGTAAAAATAATAAAGGTGGGATATAAGTAAGCAAATAAATAAAATACATGAGCTGTATGTACAAAATCCTAGATTTTCTCCTCCCGTAGATTTGGATAGGGTTAGAAAAGAATCTGTTCACAACCCCTCTGGAGCCATGGCAGCTTTAATTTTAACATACATCATGCTCTAGCAACTTCTCATGTTCCTTTTGGACTCTTGCATTTAAATCCCAGAGCCATTTTTATCTTTCTTGTTATTTTTTATGTTATGAGATTCTATGTGCCTTTCCTTGTAGGTAAGCCAGGAGTAGATACTACAGGAAATAGTAGGACTCTATTTTATAGATCCGTGATGGTGAACCTATGGCACGGGTGCCACAGGTGGCACGCGGAGCCATATCAGTGGGCACATGAATGTTGCCTTAGCTCAGCTCCAGTGCGCATGCGCACGCCGGCCAGCTGATTTTCGAGCCTTCCAGGCCCACGAGAAGTTGGGAAACAGGCTGTTTTCAGTCTCCGGAGTGCCTCTGGGGAGGGGGGGGGGAGGCCATTTTCGCCCTCCCCAGGCTCCTAGAAAGCCTCTGGACCTTGGGGAGAGCGAAAAATGGGCCTTCCGGTCCCACCAGAAGTCGGGAAACAGACTTGTTTCCTGCCTCCAGAGGGCCTTCATGGGGGTGCAGAATGCCGTTTTCACCCTCCCCAGGCTCCAAGAAAGCCTGTGGAGCCTGGGGAGGGCGAAAAACGGGCCTACCATGCCATTGCGTGCCAAAAACAAGGGTCGTGCGGTGGTCGCACATGCATGCATGGGAGGACGAGGCACATTGAATTATGGGTGTGGGCACATGTGCATGTGACACCCCCCCCCATGTTTTCCTCGCTTTTGGCACGCAACAACAAAAAAGTTAGCCATCACTCTTATAGGTATAGGCCAGTGATGGGGAACCTTTTCAGCACCAAGTGAAAAGGGGAGCATGCGCATGCGTGTCGCATGTCTGGGCCGCAACTTGCTTGCAGTTGCAGCCCAGACGTGGCCAGCTTGCTTCCCAGGTTTCTGGCACACAATGCGCTTGCGACGATCAGCTGGCCGGCGCACACGCTCACGCAGGAAAACAGAAGACCAGCTCTTCCAGTTTCTGGCCCCGCTGCATGCAAAAAGGCCAGCTGATCATCGCACTTGCATGCATGCCAGAAACCCGGAAGAGGAACGGGTGACGCTGCGCGTGCCAGGCAACCTAGCTCCATGTGCCACTTCGGGCATCTGTGCCATAGATTCACCATCACTGATATAGGCTGTATTCAGATTCTGTGAAGTCTGATAGTATATCCCCTTTCTTCCCTCTTATACCAAAGGTCAATTTACACTGATCAATCTCTGCATGCCTCTGTAATGTACCGTATTTTTCACTCCATAAGACACACACACACCCTCCCTCTTCAAAAGTGGGTGGAAATGTTTGTGCGTCTTATGGAGCAAATATTGCATCATAGATCGGGCCACGGCGGCGGGGTCCTTTTACAGAGATGGTTGGTGCAGTGGTGGTGACAGGTAGCAGTGGTGAACAGCAGCAGCGATCCCCGCCACCTGGAACAGCTGATCGGCGGTATTCCGGGAGGCCAATCCAACCGCTGATCAGCTGCTTCAGCGGCGAAGGCTCCAGCATTCCCCAGCTGAGGCAGTAGACATGGAATATTTCTTTTCTTGTTTTCCTCCTCTAAACCTAGGTGCGTCTTATAGTGTGAAAAATACGGTAACTATCTTTCTCTCTTTACTGATTTAATGGAAAAGCATACTTTGGGTTCACCTGGATTGCATCTACAGGTAGACTTTGAGTTTATTCATTTAATGGCCATTCAAAGTTGGAACACTAGCCCTGAAAAAAGTGATTTATGACCGTTTTTCACACTTCCAATTGTTCCAGCATCCCCATTGATTGTGTATCCACATTCAGACATTTGGGAAGTGGTTCATAACTTATGACAGTTGCAATGGCTAGAGTCTCTACCATGCCAAATTTTAGCAGCAAATCTCGTTGGTGAAACACTGTCAGCATAGTTTGCAGTTAGAGGTCAAGGGTTGACATTAGCAGTCAGGATGCTAATTGTCTACTCACAATTTAAAACAATCTACACCAAAACGATGAACATTGTCTGAACCCTAACCTCTCCTGTTAATGTTCATTGTTACATTTAGGCAAAGTTGCCGTTTCTAAATTAGTTGACTTCCTGAGGAACACGACAAGTCGGAGTTCAGAAGACAGCGGCCTTGAAGATTTGTGCAACATGCTTGATCCTGATCACAGGGATATCTCGATGGACTTGGAGACCTACCATGCCATCATGAAAGAATGGATTGAAGATTGCAAAAGGAACTGGTACCTGGCTATTATCTCTCTCTTTTTTTGTAGTGCAAAGCATAATAACCACCTATATTGATCATAACTCCATTGATTAACTCTTTACATCAGGGGTGTCAAACTTGATGTCATTTGAGGGCCGCATCGGTTGTATTTGACCTTGGGGGGGGGGTCAGGGTGGGCATGGCCAGCTCGATGTCACTCATGTCGGGCGCCTGTGGTGGCCCGAGCGCTCCTCCAGTGAAAACGGGCTCCCGACAATCCTCTGCCAGGAAAAATGGAGCTCACGAGGGCTGCCCAATCTCCATTTTTGCTGGCAGAGGCATTGCAGGCCAGTCCTTATTAACCCTATTTCCAGGGGGGCCCCACGGGCCAGATCTAAGCACCCCGCTAGCCGGATCTGATCCCTCAGGCCTTGAGTTTGACACACTTGCTTTACATGAATTAAAAAAAAACCCTTCTGCAGGTCTTTGAATCCTTAATGGATCCCATATCTGGTGGTTCTCCATTGAAAAAAATAATTCATTCCTGCTCTTTGCTTTCTGGTTTTTAACTACCACAGTTAGCAAACCACTACAAAGCAGGTCCTTTTATTCCATAGTATACATAGTGTCACTCCTGTTCGCACCGGATCACCCGATCAGGTAGCGATGGCAGTGGGTGGTTTGGAGAACCGGTAGCAAAAATCCCTCCCCACCCCCACCCCCATGCCCAGCTGAGCCGCGCAATCATCAGAGGCTTTTTATTTTATTTTTAAAAGCATTTTTTCTACAATCTCTTTGGCCGAAAAAATGCTTTTAAAAGTAGAAACAAAGCCTCTGCTGATCAGGCATGTCAGCTGGGATCGTCAGAGGCTTTTAAAAGCATTTTTTTACAACCTCTTCAGCCCAAGAGATAGAAAAAATGGTTTAAAAAGTTAAAAAAAAATTGGCCACGCCTACTCAGTCATATTACCCTACTATCACCAAGCCACGCCCACAGAACCGGTAGTAACAAATTTTACATTTCACCACTGATACACATAAGAGTCTTTGATAAGAAGTTAAGATGGATGATTGTGCTGACTGGCGACTCCCAGGGGGAGGGCCTTCTCTGTAAGGGCTCCAACCCTTTGGAATGAACTGCCCCCTGATATACGAAACATCCCTAATCGCCGTGCTTTCCGCTGTGCCCTCAAGACCCTGATGTTCAATCAGGCAGGGCTAAACATGTTAACTGGGAATGATTAAAATATTATATAATTCTGGGTTTTATTTATTTGGGCTAAACTATGCTATAATTTTAATTATCAATTTTATGATGTTTATGTATCTTTTATTTTTTCTTGACTGTACACCGCCTTGAGTCCTGCGGGAGAAAGGCGGTATAGAAATATAATAAATAAATAAATAAATGTATAGGTTGAGAAACAGAAAAAAGGTTTCAAATCATGAGAAATAATTTTTTTTCAGACTGCTGTATTGAAAATGTTTAATATCATCAATTAGAGCCATTTCTGTGATCTTGTATTCAGATACCTGGAATTACACCCCCCATTCCTTCCCCCCCCCCTGTTTTTCAGGAATGAGCTACCCATCAAGGAGGCAACCCCTGAAAATAATTTATCAGGTATTTCTTTATCAGATATATTGAACTGCATTCAGAATTAATGAAAATACAAATGTATTAGTGTAATATTTTAGGTATTATGGAAAGTTAAATTATTGAAATGTGTAAAACATGCATAAGAAGGGCTAAAAGAGAAGCCCAATGCCTCCTGTCCTATAGGAATAATCTCACTGTTGGTTTTCAAACTAACAGTGATTATGTAAACCACCAGCTGCCGAGTTCCTCATTATCAATAAGAGAGTTACCTTCCCTCCATTGCAGCCTAAGGTTGTGAAAAAGACTTAAGACTCTCCAAACATATATGCTGAGATATATAGATTTTTCTTTGAAAGTGGGGAGGGGAAAAAGTCCTGAAATGTTAATACAAATTTAATTTTTTCATCACAATAAATCTAACTTGAAGAGAACTCTTGAGGCTGTTTAGAAGGGAAGAAGCCAATGATGAAATCCAATTTTTTTACTACCAGTTCTGTGGGCGTGGCTTGGTGGGTGTGGTGTGGCTTGGTGGGCATGGCAGGAGAAGGATACTGCAAAATCCCCACTCCTGGGGGAAGGATACTGCAAAATCTCCATTCCCTCCCTACTCTGGGGCCAGCCAGAGGTGGCATTTTCCGGTTCTCTGAACTACTCAAAATTTCCACTGCCGGTTCTCCAGAACCTGTCAGAACCTGCTGGATTTCTCCACTGGAAGAAGCTATGCTAAACAATCATTTGCATGAACAGGTGACTTATTTTCCGGGTTGCTGAACACATTTGCAAACTTGGTTTCAACTAATAAATTGGTAGTTTGTTCTGCAACATGCCAGCTTTTTGTTTTTTATTGAATTTTTTAAAAAAAACAATACAGAAATGTTATATGGAAATAAGAAACCAGATCATACCAAGAGCGTTGTCGAAAGGTGGATTAGGTAAACTAAAGAGTTTATTAGCTTCCTTTGTTCCTTCCAATGGTATCTCTTATTCCTGTCCTGTGTTCTGTCCCCATCCCACACACACACACAAACAGACAGCCGGTGGTTAAATAAACTGGCAGGCAACCAATTAGTCCGATAAGACGCTTGGCAGCAATCCCAGCAGCTGCTTGCCAAGAACTTTATCAACAAACAAAAATACCCACAGTCAGAATTGTCTGAATATTTCCAAGGCCCAGATTGCTGCTTTCCAGAGATGCAATGTGACTCAAAGAAGTTAGTTTTGTCCGTCACAGAGTCTGAATGTTTAACTCACCCCCTTTTATAGCCTGTGGGGTGTGGTCCAGTGAGTCAGCTAATCACGGGCACGCCTTTTCTTCTGTTGCGCACACCTGTCTCTGTGACGCTGGCGAGGGTCCAGCCAAGACTCATTACCCTCATCACTGTCCACCTGTGGCTGTGTGGACGTGCTTGGCTCTGGGCCTATCTCTTGCCCTTCGGTGTCCTCTGGAGGCATTGCCAGAGAGGAGGGTCCTGGAGAGGGAGGCCTTGCCAACTCCTCTCCCTCACTCTCAGAGTCCTCTCCTGCTGATGACACAGGCTCAAGCAACGGAGCCACAACATCCTGTTAAAATCGATTATCATTGCTAAGATAGCAATGAGCTGTGGTGGCGCAGTGGTTAGAATGCAGTACTGCAGGCGACTGCTGGCTGCAGTTCGGCAGTTCGATCCTGACTGGCTCAAGGTTGACTCAGCCTTCCATCCTTCCAAGGTCGGTAAAATGAGGACTGAGATTGTTGGGGGCCATAGGCTGATTCTGTAAACCACTCAGAGAGAGCTGTAAAGCACTGTGAAGCGGTATATAAGTCTAAAGTGCTATTGCTAGTTCTAAGATGCTGAATGACTCATTTTGCTTTTGTCAGATGCTAAATTAGGGCATTTGAGAACGGTCATAAAAGTGAAAGTATAACAGTGGAACAGAATGGCACACAGTTGGTTTCTTTTTTGCCTTACCACCGAAAACTTCTTTTTGCAGCCAAAAGGTTGAACATAACTTCTGGAAGCCTAGAAGCACTTGGCGGTGATGTGTCAAGAGGAGATTTGTGAGTCCTCTTTTAGTCACTGGGTTTCAGAAATGGAAAACAAGATCAGAGATAGGAATGGTGCAGGAGTAATGGGTACACTGAGTCTTTTCAAGTATGCGATAACAACATTTTACTGTCTGAATGGCTGCCACGCAGAAAGTTAAACTCGCTCTGTGTTGTCCCAAGGGGGCAAGATATAGAGCCGTAATGGTGAACCTGGGGGCATACAGTGCAGGAGGGCATGCACTCATGGGGGCGGGGCGCATGGGGAGGGGCCACACACATTGCAATTTGGAGGTTCGGGCGCACGCGCTTTGGGCACTTAATCTGGAAAAGGTACCATCACTGATATAGAGCAATGGGTGTCAAACTCGATTTCATTGAGGGCTGCATCAGGGTTGTGTTTGACCACAGGGGGGCGGGGTGGGCGTGGCCAGCTTGACGTCACTCATGTCGGGAGCGCCTGTTCGCCAGCGAAAATGAGCTCCCAAGGTCCGTTTTCGGCTGTGACGGCCTCCTGCAACCCTCAGCCAGCAAAAACAGAGCTCGGGAGGGCCACACGCAGCCCTCCTAAGCTCCGTTTTCACTGGCAGAGGCACTGCGGGCCAATCCTTCACTGTCTCAGTGGCCCGGTGGTCCAGATCTAAGCACCCCATGGGACGGAACTGCGCCCCCAGGCCTTGAGTTTGACAACCCTGATATAGAGCAACGGGTGTATGAGATTGGAAAACAAAACACAATTGAATGTTGGGAACCGATCTTAATAGTAAGATCGGTTCAACAGTGCAACCACCAAAACCGAAGAGAGGCAGTGAATTTCTCTTGGTTGGTTGTACAAGTAGTCCTCGACTTACGTCCGCAATCGAACCCAGCATTTCAGTTGCTAAGTCAAACATTTGTTAAATGAGTTTCGCCCCGTTTCATGACTTTTCTTGCCACAGTTATTAGGTGAATCACTGCAGTTGATGAGTTATTAACATGATTGTTAAATTGAATCTGACTTCCCCCATTGACTGCTGGTTAGAAGGTCGCAAAAGGAGATCACATGACCTTGGGACACTGCAATCGTCATAAATATGAATCAGTTTCCAAGTGTCTGAATGTTCGATCACATGACTATTGGGCAAAACTCACTTCACCCCTGTCTCGCTTAGCAACAGAAATTTGGGGCTCCATTGTGGTCGTAAGTTGAGGACTGCCTGTTATTTGCGGTTAGGAATGCCCTCTCAAGGATAAACTCAGAAATGAGGGAATATGGATTATCAGTGGAAAAAAATAGCTGTATGTCTGATCCAGAAGAGTGCTGTTCCTTAGAGTTATTCTTGGGTGATGGGACTTTAGCCAGAAAAGATGCCGATAGGATGGAATTTTCTTAGCATTAAAAGCCCATCCTGCTGTTGATCCATTAAAAATATGCAGCAATTGAAGATAAAAATTTACCCTTCCAGAGAAACGTCTGACTTGATTACTTGCGTAGCCGATCTTCAGTTCAACAACCAGAAACTTCAAGAGGAAAATGACCAGTTGAAGCTGGCACTGGATAGCATGGAGGAGACCAATAATAGACTGATGGAAGACGGCGGGGAGCTGCGGAATCAGATAAAAAGGTGTGACGCTTTTGAAAATAAATGAAAGTTCTTTTGCAGGTTTAGCAAGATTTGTTGTTGCTCTAGGTAAAAATTCTATAGTAGGGGTGTTTCTTTGGTTTAACATTTTTATTAGGTTATAAAATTAAATAAGATACAAAATAGGAAAATAAATAGGAAAACGGTGGGGAGGAAGAGGGGGAAGAGAAGTGAGGGAGGAGGATGAGAAAAAAACCAGAAACATAAGACTTCTGACTCTCTATAGCTTATTAGTAACCTTGACTATCACTAAGTGTTGTATCTTTTTATTCTTGATGAATATATTTTATTCTCCTTATGTACACTGAGAGAATATACACCAAAGGCAAATTCCTTGTTTGTCCAATCACACTTGGCCAATAAAGAATTCTATTTCTATTTCTCTATTTCTATAAGGCATTAACATCAAATCACAACTTTTTGTTTTTTCATAATATTCTACCAGTTTGGGCAAACCAGTAACTCTGACGATCAGCTGGCGATCAGCCAAGCTGTCTCAGGAATTCTGGAAGTTGAAGTCCACAGGTTGTAAAAGAACCACAATTGCCTATCCCTGGGCTAGGGTAGGCTGGCGCCGCCCAGGTGGGGGGCGAGGGGCGGGCAAGCCAGCAATTTAACATACGGTTTAGTGTGCTGCGAGGCCAATAAAATTACAAAAAAACCACTGAACTGTTTTTAAAATTGTTGGCTCGCCCGTCCCTTGCCCACCACTATTTATTGGCAATAAATAGTGGTGTGGAGGGGCAGGGCAAGGGGCGGGGCAAGCCAGCAATTTAACAAACGGTTTGGCCAAACCGCCTAGAACCGGCAGAATCCCACCACTGAATATAAGGTTTAATCAAGGTTTAGTATAAATGAGGAATCACAGGCATAGTATTGCAATCAGGGCCAGATTTAGATGAAAAGAGGCCCTAGGCTATTCCACTTATGAGGCCCTTTCACCTCCCATTTTTCTCCTTATTTTTGGTTCAGTGTTTTAGTGTTCACTGTTTTTAGAATAGTGTGATTTTAATTTTGCTAACAATTTGAATGTAGGCCCCTCTTGATCTTGAGGCCCTAGGCTGAAGCCTAGTTAGCCTATAGGAAAATCCGGCCCTGATTGCAATAGATTCTTCTAAAACGTTG
This sequence comes from Masticophis lateralis, assembly GCA_030761175.1. NCBI lineage: Eukaryota > Metazoa > Chordata > Lepidosauria > Squamata > Colubridae > Masticophis > Masticophis lateralis. The sequence goes on along the minus strand of JAUDYJ010000006.1, from coordinate 9,097,803 downwards.
CATTTTTAGAGAACTTAGTACCAACTCTATTAAGTCTCTGGTTCTACTCAGAAAATTATTCCATGTACATGGAAAGATCGGGTTCAAGAAATGTGTCCAGTTTTGAAATGTCTTCGTTGTAAAATTGAGAAGACAGACAAAATATGTTTCTGGCTGCCTGAGGAATTCTGGGAATTGAAGTCCACACTTCTTCCAAGATGCCAAAGTTGAGAAAGACCAATGTATTCTCAGCTCCTTCTCCCGGGTGATCCGTAGGTAGCAGGAAAACACAACAGGATACATGCAGAGTATTCAGTGAAGTTGGTTTAATGCTAGCCAGAGCTCCGGGACAACATTGAGCTCTATACTGATTTAAAGTTGGCACTACGAACATCCGCTTCATAGCACCCTTTATACCGTTGCTCCACCCCTCCCTCATTAACCTGGGCAGTGGATAGCAATCAGCTATAAAGCGCCTTCCCGGGCGACGCCCATCTCTTCCGGGGTTTTCCGGTGCTGTCAGCCTCACAGTTGCTACTCGAAGTGCAAGTCCTTTCTGTTTGTTGATAGTCCCCCTCGCTCTCTCCTACAACGACGTCCCGCCATCGCAGCTGCCTGTTCCCGGTGCCATCACCACCACGTTGCTTGTGAGTCTTTGCCGAGCGCAGTCCGGCATCTCTGGTTATCAGTTTTGTTGAGCGCAGTCCTGCATCTACGTGTGCATGTTTTTCGTCCCCTCGACCGGGTCCTCCACCTCCCCTTCCCAGTATTGTCAATCGGAGGTTCGGGCTCGACGTGTATACTATTTTAATTTTTAGTTACTTTTAATCAATATATCTAGATTTTGTTTATTGTATGCCACTGTTGTATCATTTTTAGTTTGGTTTTATTGAATTTCACTATAGCTGTAATAAAAAATATATATTTATGTACATATCATATTTATATCTATCGCACCCCTCCGCCCCCAAATGTGATCCTGGTGCATACAATTAAAAAAACACATAAAAGTATCTACAAAGAAACATTGGGGGGGAAATGTCATAGGTTTCTTTGTCTATCACAAATTATTTTGGGCTTTTTTTTTTGTTTTGTTTTGGTTTTGGTTTTCTAGTTCCCAGCAGTCTGCAAGTCAAGTAAAAACTTTAAAAGAGGAATTGGAAGAAGTGAAGAACATTCTGAGTACCTCTGAAGAAAAGAGGCAGTTGATGGCAATCCAGAATAAACAGCTTGTGAGTTGATGTTTGTATTTATTCATTTATTTATTTATTTTGTCAAGCACGTATTAGATAACAGATATAAGTATAAACATGATTACAGGAAATGGGGACGAATAATTGGAGACAGTAGGACAGGGACGGTAGGCACGCTGGTGCTCTTATGCACGTCCCTTACAGACCTCTTAGGAACGGGGTGAGGTCAACAGTAGACAGTCTTAGGTTAAAGTTTTGGGGGTTTGGGGATGAAACCGCAGAATCAGGTAGTGCATTCCAGGCATTGACCCCTCTGTTGCTAAAGTCGTATTTTCTGCAATCGAGTTTGGAGCGGTTTACCTTAAGTTTGCATCTATTGTGTGCTCATGTATTGTTGCGGTTGAAGCTGAAGTAGTCATTGACAGGTAGGAAATTGTAGCAAACAATTTTGTGTGCTACACTTAGGTCAGACCAAAGGTGGCGTAGTTCTAAGTTGTCTAAGCCCAAAACTTCAAGCCTGGTGGCATAAGGGATTCTGTTGGGGACAGAGGAGTGGGGACTCTTCTTGTGAAATATCTCTAGACTCGCTCAATTGTATTAATGTCCAATATGCAGTGTGGGTTCCAGACAGATGAGCTGTATTCGAGAATTGGTCTAGCAAAGGTTTTGTATGCTCTAGTTTGCAGTACAATGTTACCGGAGAAGAAGCTTCACAAGATTAGGTTAACAATTCTTAATGCCTTATCTTTGGCCATCTGTTACAATCCAAGTTGTGTTGCATTTTTATTTCTTTTTGGGGGGGGGGGGTACATGGAGCAAGTGCCGAATGTAAGTCAACACACAGCTCAGGTTCCCGATAAACATCTGATTGTTTCTCTTCTCCACTTTCTTTTCATAATCAGGAAAAAGAGAATCAGTCACTTGTTCTCAAGATTTCTTCCCTTCAAGAAGAGGTAAGAATGGGTGAGAATACTCTTTGAATCACATGAGGATATATATTTTTTATTGCTATGCAGTAATAATAACAAGAATATACAGGTAGTCCTTGACTTACAACCACAATTAACCCCGAATTTCTGTTGTTAAGCGAGACAATTGTTAAGTGAGTTTTTCCCCATTTTACGACCATTCTTGCCACAATCGTTAAGTGAATCATCAAATTAGTAAACCAGTTGTTAAGTGAATCTGGCTTCCTTGTTGCCTTTCTTTGTCAGAAGTTCGCAAAAGGTGATCACATGACCCCCGGGGCTCTGCAACTGTCATAATAAATACATGACAGTTGCCAAACTTCCAAATTTTGATCACGTGACCATGGGGAATGCTGCAATGGTTGTAAATGTGAAAAATGGTCATAAGCCACTATTTTCAGTGCCTATGTAACTTTGAATGATCACTAAACAAGCGGTTGTAAGCCGAGGACTGTAATAGCCTGGCATAGATGGCATTTCAATATTCTCCAGCCAATTTATGGGCACAACAATTAAGTGGATAATTCCCCCAAATTTCTCCAGAGGACTAAGAAATTCTCCATGAATTTCTCAAAGGTGGGATCTGCTATTATTGGTATCATTCGCTAGCTGGTATTCTTGAGTTCATCCGATTGCTGGAGGTGGAATAATTGATGTTGTGTGTGGATGCTTTTTTAATAAGACATTTCAAGGAAGCCATCTTGGCACCCACACTTCCCAGTCAGAAGAAGACTCATGACAAGAGTTTAGGAATTAAGTTTTGCCTTTGGGATCAAAAAAAAAGTGTGGGAAGTTAGGGAACCTGCAGAATACTGGAGAGATGATTATACAATGGAAGACAGACCATTCACACATACTGTCAGGGTTCCGATGTTAGTTAGTATACCCTAACTAAATTATGAGTCTTGAGCCAAGCTTCAAAAGAAATCGACATTCCAAGTGAAGCCAACTCTGACCCCATGTAATTTAAGCCCCAATCATGACCCTGTTTTTCCCCTCCCTCCAGGGTGTGTCTTCAATCACATTCTCCAACGGAGCAATTTCGTGGGTTGTAGAAATCACTCCCCTCCAACCGCTGTGGGTCACCCTGGGAGACAGCCTTGAGAGAGATATGTCTAGAATTTACTTTTGTATTTGGCTGCCGTGCTACTTCATCAGTTTGCCATCTCCCTTGCCTATGGCAACTTGAGAGCAGGCCAGGGATGATTTGCGACACATACCTCTTGACCTCCTGGTTTCTACATAGATGAAAGAACAACACACTCTACTCACGAAAATTTAACCCCAAATATCTTGTTTTGTGGAAGAGTTTTTAGAAAAGAGAAACAAAGATGATTAGGGGATTGGAGGATAAAACATAAAGAACAGTTGCTGGAATTGGGTATGTCTAGTATAGTTTAATAAAAAGAAGGACTAGGGCTGACATGATAGCAGTGTTCCGATATCTAAGAGGCTGCCACAAACAAGAGGGGGCAATCTATTCTCCAGCACCTGAAGGCAGGACAAGAAGCAATGGATGGAAACTAATGAAGGAGAGAAATTTCCTGGCAGTTAGAACAATTAATCAGTGGAACGGCTTGCCTCCAGAAGTTGTGAGTGCGCCATCACTGGAGGTTTTAAAGGAGGACAGCCATTTGTCTGAAAATGGTATAGGGCTATGATGGCGAACCATATTGGCACATGGACCCATATTGGTGGGCACGCGAGCAGTGCCCTAGCTCATTTCTGGCACCAGCCAGCTGATTTTTGGGCCTTCTGGGCCCACCCAAAGTCAGGAAACAGGCTATTTCTGGCCTCCGGAGAGCCTCTGGGGGTGGGTGGGATGGGGAAGGCCATTTTCGCCCTCCCCAGACTCCTAGAAAGGCTCTGGAGCCTGGGGAGAGCAAAAAATGGTGGGCCCACCATGCCATCACATGCCAAAAGCGGGCGCAGTGTGGGGGATTGCGTGGAGGAGCGGGGCGCATTGAATTATGGATGTGGGCACGTGCGTGACCCCCTCCCACTCCCTCCCCAGGCTCCAGAACCTTTCTAGGAGCAAAAAGGTTAGCCATCACCGGTATAGGGTCTCCTGCTTGAGTTGGATAAGAAGATTCTGTTTTTCTGTGAAGGTTTTTCTTTTTCATCAATTGGAAAGAGAATTGGTAGAAAAGGAAACCGGTAATAACAAATATGTCATTTAAATCAGAATATTAGAAATGCTCTTGATTCCGATGGTCTCCAGAAGAAGATTGAGGAGCTGTCCCAGAATATTAGCGAACTCCAAGTAAGTGTGACTCCTGCATTTTGTTTCAGTGTGAGGTGGCAGAGATTCAGTTCAATGCTTCAGATATTTGAAATGTTCCAAGTATCCATAATCAAGATAATGAAATCAATTGTTTTCTAAAGACAATTCAGTAATTCCTACTTTTGGATTTCCACTTACGTTGCATTACAGAACCCAACATCCCTAATCACTGGTTACACTGGCTTGGAATGATCAGAGATCGTAGCCTTAACCAAAATATGACAATCCACAATTAAAACTAAAAGTGGATCTGTATTATTTACATTTGTAAGTTGGGGGAGGAACATCAGAGAACCTTCAAAAAGCAACATGTAACCATGGAGATTCTGATACTGTCCCTTAAATGTTAAATTATATTTTTGAGCTGAAACTCAAATTCTGCATTATAGTTACATCTCACTTAGCAAATGTTCCAGGTCTGAATAACATGAGAATGTTAATGATGGTAGGATCTTTCTGTCTCCATAACTTGAGAAGTGTATGATATAATTGAATCAAGAGATTATTATCATTTTCTTAATGATAAGAACTTTATCCCACAAATTCTTGGTCAGTTCTGAGATATTTAATTATTTTGGGGATATTCTTGTTAAGATTCTTCAGCATTTCTGCACAAAATGGTCATCAACATAGAAGATACCATATTTTTCAGAGTATAAAACGCTCTTTTCCCTCCCCTAAAAGAGGGTGAAAATTTGGGTGCGTCTTATACACCGAATGTAGCCCCGCCTACCCACTGGCCCCTACCCTTTGGCCTCTGCCTCCCAGCAATTTACCTCCTTGCAGCAAACAGCAAACAGCCAGTTTCATCTTCAGCACAGCCTGATTAGCATAAGCAGTTGATTGTCGGTTGGATCGGCCTCCCAACCGTCAGCTGTTTCAAGCTGCAGGGATTACCATAGCCTATTGCCATGGGCCTCCGCTGTTTGCTGCAAGGAGGTAAATTGCTGGGAGGCAGATTTTTTTTTTCTTGTGCTAATCAGACTGTGCTGAAAATGAAAATGAAACTAAAGCTGGATGTTTGCTGTTTGCTGCAAGGAGGCAAATTGCTGGGAGGCAGAGGCAGATTTTTTTTTCTTGTTTTCCTCCCCAAAAAAGGCGTCTTATAGTACGGAGCATCTTATACTCCAAAAAATACAATAATATAGCCTATTAGAGCATGTTAAGATTTTGCAAAGCTTATTGGTGTGAGCTTTAAACTGTTAACATGTGCCTATCCTTTAAAACACACTGATGCTTTGAAGGCTTTCCTTTGATTTCTCCTGCCAATTATTTATTTACACTCATTTTTCTGGTGCTTCGGTGCGAATAACACTGCAGGCAGTGCGTACCGTACTATCGGAACCAGTATTTATGTGTTTCCTTCTGCAAGTGCTTACCAAAACAGACAAGATAGTGGTCGGGGTAGTGTGGTCTCTTGATTTTTAATGTGATGCATATAGCCAGGCATAGAAATTCAGAGAGTAATTTTGGGCCCAGTCCCCCTCTCTCTCAACCCAGAACCCAGAGAGGTCTGGTGGCATAATGATGATTTTTGCTCCAGCGGTTCAAGTCCTAGCACTGCGTGGGTGATCTCCCATCCCTCACCTCAGTTTCTGCCTACCTAGCACTTCGAAAGCATGTTTTATGCGACTAGATAAATAGGTACCACTTGGGTGGGGAGACGAGCCGGTGCTTTGTGCGGACAGTTATAATCCTGCTAGCGCTGAACCTTCCTGGTTGCGACGCCCCTTTGTGAGGTGGCTTCTGTGGAGGGAGAGGGCTCTGGATGACAGTGCAGGAAAGCTGCTTGTTTTTCTTTTTGGTATGGAACTAGCTCTCCCTCTTGTGGTGGACCTTGGGAAGCACATGAGCGTGAATCGAACGTTGCTAGTAAACAGGCAGCCAAACCGCAACTCTGCATTAGCCTTATAGTCTCCTGGCTAATGTAACATCGCCATACAGTAAAGACAACAAATAAAAAACTTAGAAGCCAGCAAGGTGTGGTTAGTAAAGGTGCTGGATTACAAATGATACAGATCCTAGATTTCCCTCACAAAAATGTTCTGGTGACTTTGGGACCCAAATGGAAAAAAATATTTCTATCAGCCCATCCCTTTAGTGAGGTTATCATTTGAATGCATTGATTAGAATTTATAATAAGAGCCATAACAAATAACAAGGCAATTCTTCTGTTACAACTTAGAAGAAGAAAAAAATCCCCAAAGTGTGGGACAAGAGAAATAAAACAATTTTAGTATCGTTTCTTCCTGCTAGAATGCAATTTCATTGTGAGTTATTGTTCTTCTTTTCCCAGATACAAACACACCTTTATGAAAGCACGGTGAGAAGTAAAGACACAGCACTCCTTAAGGTTCGTGGGTACTAGATGTATTTTATTCATTCATTCATTCAGTGAAACGCATGAGATAACAGGTATAAGTATAAACATGGATATGAACACAGGAATTGGGTACAAAAGGCAGCAATTAACATCCAGCTGCCTGTAATTCTGTGAGTTCAATCCTAGCCAGGCTCAAGGTCGACTCAGCCTTCCATCCTTTCTAAGGTGGGTAAATTGAGGACCCAGTTTGTGGGGGCAATAAGCTGACTTTGTATAAATATATACAAAAGTTTGAAGGCTATTGCTTAACGCATTGTAAGCCGCCCTGAGTCTCCGGAGAAGGGCGGCATATAAATCAAATAAAAAAAAAATTTAAAAAAATGGGGACAGTAGGACAGGGACAGAAGGCACGCTGCTGCACTTATGCCTGCCCCCTTACAGGCCTTTTAGGAATGGGGTGAGGTCAAAGTAGACAGTTTAAGGTTAAAGTTATGGGGGTTTGAGGAGGTAACAACAGAGCCAGGTATTCGGATTGCATTGAAGAATTTCTAGCCTGCTTTAATTTTCAAAAGGTTGGCTGTGACTTAATGTGTCACTTAATGAAGAAGTTTTAAATTCCAATTGGCATAATTAAACAAGGACTGCCTTATGGGATTAAGAGAAATATATTCTTATGGAAATGGTTTAGATATTGCTCTATAGGCCATTGACTGATTCTCGCTATGTATTATAGTTGGTGGGTGTAAAAACAGCTGTGTAAGAGTTTGGGATGAAGTCCATTAGTACCGGATGGCCTGTACTGTTCTGCAGATGTTGGTGGAATGCGATAGCTACTTGTTTCTACATTTACATAATATCCATCGCTGCTTAGAACAAATGAAAAGGGCATAAATCTTCAAATAATCAATGTACATAACACAACAGGAAGTGGGGAAAAAAACCCATAACATTGAAACAAAATCAACGTCTGAAATAAGAGGCTTCTAAACAACGATGTGTTAAAAACTATTGCAAATGGGCCTTGACTTATGTCCACAATTGAGCCCAACATTTCCCCTGCCAGGAAAGACAGTTGTTAAGTGAGTTTTCCCCATTTTATGATTCACAGTTGTTAAGTGAATCCCTGAAGTTGTTAAGTTAGCAATACGCTTATAAAATGAATCTGGCTTCCCCCATTGATTTTGTTCGTTGGAGGGTCGCAAAAGGTGATCACATGACCCTGGGGCATTGCACCCGTCATAAATAGGAGCCGGTTCCCAAGTGGCTGAATTTTGATCATGTGACCATGGGGATGCCGCAATGATTGTGTGAAAAATGATCATGTCACTTTTTTGAGTACCTTTGTAACTTTGAATAGTTACTAAACAATTGGGGAGAGAGGGAGGGGGAGAGAGAAAGAGGAGAGGAGAGAGAGAGAGAGAGAAAAAAAGAAGGAAGGAAGGAAGGAAGGGAAGGGAAGGGAAGGGAAGGGAAGGGAAGGGAAGGGAAGGGAGGAAGGAAGATCCACACAGTTCTGGGACTCTGAGGTTGGTTTGTGTACTTCAGGCATTGAAAATGGGAAAATTCATCCCCAGAAATAAACTATTAATTAATTGGCAGCCATACTTAGGGCTAGAGGCCTACAACTTTGCATCTCACATGAAGTATTTATGAGAGGGCATTTAGATGATGAACAGCTTTGGACTGAGGACTGAGCTGATCCAGTGATCATGGAACAGATGTTAGGATGAAAAGAGAGAAAATTGAAAGGTTAACAGTGTTGGAAGAAATATCCATCTGATTCCGTTCCAAGCCGGGAAACATGGAGGCTGATTGGAAAAAATGATGAAGCAGAACCACCAAGCATGTGTGATTCTGTGTAGCTGACCACATGGAGGGGTTTTTATACCTTCTTGGGCTTTGCACTTGAACTTCCTGTTCCTGTGCAAAAACACGTATTCTATTGGCTGTTGTCAGACTCCCATGAGGCCATATTTGTCTGAATCAAGTTTGGTTGAAGTTTGGCTGATGCAACGAAGGGGCTTGTTGGGCAATTCCTATTATGACTGAGGGCTAATCCTACATTTGTTCAGACCTTGCTGCAGGGAGTAATGGATTACCAAATCTGCATTTCTAAAAGCTGGCCTTAGCTTAGTATCTGCGTGGGGGCAGGGAGCTGGGGCTCCGAGTTTCTATCTCCCTTAGGATTTTTATTTCTCTTTTATTGGAAATATTTTATCCTGCCTTTTTAAAACATTTCTCAAAATATTTCATTCTTCTAGGAGAGGGGTGGATGCTAGCTTTCTACAACAGGAAAGGTGTACCTGAAATAATGTGTGGTTAGGTAGAATTCTATACTATTTATCTATATCTAATTTACAGAGCTGCTCATTTCCTATCTGCTGCTACTCCTGTCCTCCTCCCTACAGTTAGTTAGGCATATCTGCTCAGAGCTCAAATATGAATTGACAACTCATGCACCGAAATGTAATGCAAACCACACAGAAAAATGACCCAGGTTGTTGCAATAGACACCGGCAATCTATATTCCGGTTTGGGGTTTGATCCCTGCAAATGCATCGGACGGCTATGCAAACGTGGGCTTAGAACAGCCTGAATTTGTGTACAATTTGCTCCAAAAAGCCTTTGTTGTCAAAGCCTCTGCTTTGCATACATTTGTTTTTCTTTTCTTCCAAACACCTGCAGCTAATTTGAATGTATGTAAAAACAACGTAACCAAACACCATTAACCCTGCTCGGGATAGTATCTATTTTACAATCCCGTTTTGCAACGATGAAGCATCATTCTATTTTTGCCTTAGTGTGTATCTGCTGTGACCTAGGCTTACTGAGTAGTAGTCCCAAGAACGTCGTTACTGAGTCGAGTAGTTCCAAAAGCCTCATTTATTGCAACAGCTGTGAATTACTTTCATTCACAGCTGAGTCCCAGTTAGTTGCAAAAAGTCATTGGGGGAGAAGTCCTTCAGGATAATCACCAACCTTTCTCTCTGTTGACACGCTGCCAAAGACCAACAGAGCTGTCAACCGGGAACAGAATTAACAATGTTGCTTTTCTGTAAAGGGCCCACTTGCCTTTGCTCCCCTTTTAAGCCTTATGGGAGCGGCCAATCATCTCCAGGCCTTACTCCCGAGTTACTTGCCTTTCCTATTCTTATACTATAGGGACGCGGTGGCTCAATGGCTGAGACGCTGAGCTTGTCGTTCGAAAGATTGGCAGTTCAGCGGTTCGAATCCCTAGCTCCGCGTAATAGGAAGAGCTCCCGTTCCTTGTCCCAGCTTCTGCCAACCTAACAGTTCGAAAGCACGTAAAAAATGCAAGTAGGAAAATAGGGACCGCCTTTGGTGAGAAGGTAACAGCGTTCTGTGCGCCTTTGGCATTTAGTCATGCTGGCCACATGACCATGAAGATGTCTTCGGACAGCGCTGGCTTTTCGGCTTTGAAACGGAGATGAGCACCGCCCCCTAGAGTCAGGAATGACTAGCATATATGTGCGAGGGGAACCTTTCCTATTCTTATACTGAATATGGAGGCAATAGGTGATAGAGTTATCCTACTCAGAATCAACTGTATATCTGATTATTGGATGTTAATAGTACAAAGAGGAGGAAGAATTGTCTCTTTATTCCCCGTTCACATGATTGCATTTCAAGGCGCTTTGCAACCAGCTCAGTTTATAAACGGTTGCAGTGTCCCATGGTCATGTTACCACAATTTGTGATGTTGTTTGCCATCCCCATTTTGGAAAAATAGATTTGCTTAATGGCATGCCTCATTCAATTAACAACTGTCATGAAAACTGTTGAAAACCCCCAGTCGTATGAGTGCTTTGACTTACGACCTCAATGACTGATGACCAGTGTTCCGGTCCCAACTTTGGTTGTAAGTTGAGGACTACCTTAATTGTGGCTAAGCACCTAGAGAAAGGTTTAAACCAGCCTGTCCTTTTTAGCTAGTGTGGGTGAGAAATTGGTTCAGTTAGCATTTTAAGGGAAACAAACCCAAATATTGGTAGTCCTCGACATACAACCCCAAATTTCCGTTGCTAAGCAAGACAGTTGTTAAATGAGTTTTGCCCCAACTTGTCATCGTTGTTAGGTGAATCACTGCAGTTGTTAAGTTAGTAACATGGTTGTTAAGTGAATCTGCCTCCCCCATTGACTTTGCTTATCAGAAGGTCACGAAAAATGATCATGTGACTCCGGGACACTCCAACCGTCATAAATATGGGTCAATTGACAAGTGTCTGAATTTTGATCATGTGATCAGGGGGATGCATAAATGTGAAACGTGGTCATAAGTCAGTTTTTCCAATGCCGTTGTAACTTCAAACGTTGTAACTTTATACGGACCAGCTGCAGTGTAGTTATTCTTACTTTAAGTTTACACATTATGCTAAAGAGTCCTCCTTTGAGGGAGATGGGTGGTTCAGGAATGCGACTTATAAATAAATAAGCCCATGTGGGGTTTAATCCAGTGGTGAAATACAAATTTTTTTACTACCAGTTCTGTGGGCGCGGCTATGTGGGTGTGGTGTGGTGTGGCAAAATCTCCATTCCCACCCCACTCCAGGGGAAGGATACTGCAAAATCTCCATTCCCACCCCACTCCAGGGAAAGGATACTGCAAAATCCCCATTCCCACCCCACTCCTGGGGGAAGGATATTGCAAAATCTTCATTCCCACCCCACTCCAGAGCCAACCAGAGGTGGCATTTGCCGATTCTCCAAACTACTCAAAATTTCTGCTACTGGTTCTCCAGAACCTGTCAGAACCTGCTGGATTTCACCCCGGTTTAGTCATAGTTTAGAAATCATACGTTTGGTGTTTTGGGTAAAGCTAATTAGGGATTTGTTTATATATTAAAGCATGGTTAGTGAAGGCACAACCTGGTGTAACTACTTCACTCTTCCTCTTCAATCATTGCAGAAGGAGCAGGATATACAAGAACTAAAGTCTGCCTTGAAGGAATACACGTCAGTGATAGAGGTAACGTTACGATACTTTTGGGGAGAAATGAGGTGGTAGTCACGGATTGTTTATTTCTTGCTCATAGGGCATGTTCTAAATATTTTTTTTTTTATTCCCAACTGTAGACTCTGCGCGTAGAGAAAAATAAATTGTTGAACAACGTTCAGCAGATGCAGCAAGAACTGATCTCGTGAGTATTTTGGGAAGCCAAGAAAAAAAGATGCAGATTGTGATCATGTTTCTGAGCTCCAGATCTTTTAACTCTTTAAATGTCCATATGTATATGTATGTATGTAGGACCTTGGTTATTCGGGTCTTCTCCCGCGTAAAATTGGAAGTGTCTTGGCGACATTTCGACGAAGTCTCATTTGTCATCTTCAGGCTGGTGTTCTCGGCTTCGTGCTTCCAGGAGCACGAAGCAATGTTCTCGGCTTCGTGCTTCCAGGAGCAATGTGAGATCGCAGCTGTCTCTTCCTTTTAACTGCTTCCTTTTAACTAACTAGCAGTTAAAAGGAAGAGACAGCTGCGATCTCACATTGCTCCTGGAAGCACGAAGCCGAGAACAGCAGCCTGAAGATGATGAATGAGACTTCGTCAAAACATCGCCAAGACACTTCCAATTTTACGTGGGAGAAGTCCCGAATAACCAAAGACCTACATACAAACACCCGCGAAAACCTCAGAAAACATGTATGTGTATATATTATTATTATTATTATTATTATTATTATTATTATTATTATTATTATTATTATTGTTGTTGCTAGGAATGGTATCAACTTCCCCTTAATCTACAAGTTCAACAGCAGCTTCCTGGAAGCAACCAATTCACTGCACTGTGAACTGGAACTGGCCCAGGAACCATCAGAGGTCAGAAATGTTTTATTTATTTATTTATTTATTTATTTATTTATTTATTTAGTTTGTCAAGCATGTATGAGAAAACAAGTATAAGTATAAACATAACACATAAACATGTAAGTATAAACAGATATAAGTATATACATAATAAATGAGTACGAATAAATGGGGACAGTAGGACAGGGACGGTAGGCACGCTGGTGCGTTTATGCACACCCCCTTACGGACCTCTTAGGAATGGGGTGAGGTCCACGGTAGACAGTTTAAGGTTAAAGTTTTGAGGGTTTAAGGATGTAACAACAGAGTCAGGTAGTGAGTTCCAGGCATTGCCCACTCTGTGGCTGAAGTCGTACTTCCTGCACTCGAGTGTGGAGCAGTTTACTGTAAATTTGTATCTATTGTGTGCTCGTGTATTATTGTGGTTGAAGCTGAAGTAGTCATTGACAAGTAGGACGTTGTAGCAAACAATTTTGTGTACTACGCTTAGGTCCGACCGTAGGCGGCGTAGTTCTAAATTGTCTAATTTTCAAGCCTGGTGGCATAAGGTATTCTGTTGCGAGCAGAGGACTGGAGGACTCTTCTCATGAAATATCTCTGGACTTGTTCAATTGTATTAATGTCCGATATACAGTGCGGGTTCCAGACAGATGAGCTGTATTTGAGAATTGGTCTAGCAAAGGTTTTATATGCCCTAGTTTACAATATAATATTACCGGAGAAGAAGCTTCGCAAGATTAGGTTAAGAACTCTTAATGCCTTTTTGGCAATGCTGTTACAGTGAGCTCTGGCACTTAGATCTTTTGAGATGAGTACTCCTAGATTCTTGACAGAGTGAGTCACACAAAGTGTCTTTCAAAGGATGAGAAGATTAAATGATACAAAATTCTTAGAAGCACTTGTTGTAAGAATTTTTAACTCCCACGGCTAATCCAGGTGCGAGATCCCTAGGGGGAAGGAAAGAATCTTGATCTATTGTTATACACAGAAGTCCTTGACTTACAACCGTTCATTTAGTGACTGTTCAAAGTTGACAACAGCACTGAAAAAAGTGACTTAGGACTGTTTTTCACACTTACGACCATTTCAACATCGCCACGGTCAAGTTGTAGGAAGTTAGCACCCACCCCTTTCCTAGAGGAATGAAATATTTTGGGAAATATTAAAAAGGCAGAATATTATGTTTCCCTGGATGAGAAATGGAGAAGCAAGTTTTAAGGACGAAGCAGCTCCCGTCTTCCTGCCCACACCCTTTGTCAACAGGCCAGAGGCAGAAACTCAATCTTTGTCAATGGACCATCATCTGCAACACAATAGGATCCAGCTAGCAACAGAAACTCACCACATGGCACCTGGAAAGATTACATCAGCCAGCAAGGCTTGCTAAGAATCCCACCCCCTGGGAGTCTGACAACCAATCAGGATACTCTTTTGGGGGCCCAGGAAGTTCAAAACCAGAGAGGGCATAAAACCCAGGGACTCATTGTGTCTTTTTTTTAAAAATTTGATTTATATGCCGCCCTTCTCAGGAGACTCAGGGCGGCTTACAATGCGTTAAGCAATAGCCTTCATACTTTTGTATATTTATACAAAGTCAGCTTATTGCCCCTACAAACTGGGTCCTCATTTTACCTACCTTAGAAAGGATGGAAGGCTGAGTCAACCTTGAGCCTGGTGAGATTTGAATTTACAGTAATTGCATACAGCTGGTGTTAATCACAATGCCTTAGTCTGCTGAGCCACCAGGCCCTTGCCCCTTTTCTGTTCAGGAACTCAAACCATGTGATCCTGTCTACTATTGAACCATCTTTCCAATCAGTCTCTGTGTTTCCAGGGTCTTTTTCCCCACTTGGAGCTGAACTCAGAAGGATATTTCTTCCTACAACATGATCAAAATTCATGCGCTCGGCAACTGATCCATATTTATGATAGTTACAATGTCCTGGGGTCAGGTGATCAGTTTTTGCGATTTCCAGCAAAGTCAATGGGGGGGGGAGCCAGATTCACAACTTCACAACCGTGTCACTAACTTAACCACTGCAGTGATTTGCTTAACAATTGTGGCAAGAAAGCATAAAATGGGGCAAAACTCACTTAGTGGCTCACTTAATAATTAATCCCCATGGTCACATGATCAAAATTCTGAGGCTTGGCATGTACTTATGATGGTTGGTTGCAGTGTCCCGGGGTCATGTGATCCCCTTTTGCGATCTGACAAGCAAATTCAATGGGGAAGCCGGTTTCACTTAACAACCGTGTGACTAACTTAACAAGTGTGACAAGAAAGGTCGTAAAACGGGGCAAAACTCACTTAAGAAATGTCTCGCTTTGCATCAGAAATTCTGGGCTCAATTGCGGTCATAAGTCAAGGACTATCTGTACTTATCCCACTGTTAGACCTTTAGAGCTTTCGTAACATCTGAGACACGTTAGGAATAGTGCAAGAAACAAGTTTGAGGAATGTTTCTTTGAAGCGCATGAGTAGCTTCTAAGATCTTTTCTGCTTTTTTCAGCTTAACTGAGAAGCAAATGTTCTGTGTAGTATATAGGCCATGTTCCAGCTCAGGAGTATAATGTGACTTTTTCTAATTACTTTTTTCCATTAAGATCCCTGGAATTGAGTGGACGGCGCTTGATGAATCACTGGACAGAGAAGTTTTACTGCTTCTTGAAGGGCCAGAGCGAGTAGGAGAAAAGTTCAAGGCCACCGTTTTAAACCTGGTAAATGGAACATGGTGGATGGGAATAATGAGAAAAACCAGACTTGAAAAAACTTGGTTTAAATGTTTGCTAAATCCAATAAGATTTTTTTTTTTGCTGCCTTTCCTCCCATTTGGGTAACACAACATCTAGGTTCTTCTCACTTATCAATACTGCTAGTTGTGTCCAGATTATAAAAGAAAATATAGCATATAAATGTTCTGTCCTAAGAGTTCCAGCCATTCCATTCCATTCCTTTCCATATTCCATTCCATTCCATTCCATTCCATTCCATTAAATCCTTTCCATTCCGTTTCATATTCCATTCCATTGCTTTCCATTCCATTCCATTCCGTTCCGTTCCATATTCCATGCCATTGCTTTCCATTCTATTCCATTCTGTTCCATTCCATCCCATCCCATCCCATCCCATCCCATTCCATTCCATTCAATCCTTTCCATTCCATTCCATTCCATTCCATTCCATTCCATTCCTTTCCATATTCCATTCCATTCCATTCCATCCTTTCCATTCCGTTCCATATTCCATTCCATTCCATTCCTTTCCATTCCATTCTATCCCATATTCTATTCCATTCTGTTCCATCCCATCCCATCCCATTCCATTCAATCCATTCCATTCCATTCCATATTCTATTCTGTTCCATTCCAAACCAAACCAACCCAACCCAACCCAACCAAACCCTTCATTCAGTTCCATTAAATCCTTTCCATTCCATTCCATATTCTATTCCATTCCATTAAGGTAATACTGGGATGCTGATAACATTATAGAATTCCCCCTCCAGAGAGGCCAGCTGAATACATCCTTATTCTTCTGCTTTTAAAGTTCTTTTGTTGTTGTTCTCTCAGGTACCTGAATGCAATCCTTTAAAAATATTTGTTGTTTTGCAAGCTGAAGTGTAGTAGAAAAACATCTAAAATAACCACTAAAATAATCTAAAATAATCTCAACTATACCTATTGTATCCTACGTTCTGTCTTGGAAAGCGTAGTGGGGACAGACAGATAACCGAAAAGAGAACAATGGGTTCAAATGACTCAAATCCTACAGTTGCTTTACAGTTTCATATTACTCTGTATTGTTTGTTCTTTGGATTGGAGACATAACACCAGAATAAGTAAATTAAGTCTCTGTGTGGAAGACGGGGGTTTGGTGTGTTGTGATCCATGGCGTTGTGAAGAGTCAGACACGACTTAGTACTGAACAACAACCAAAAAATGTGCTATTCCCAACTCAAAGCAGGGGTGTATAAAGACAACTTCTACCCCGAGGTCCAGGACCCCTTTCACTCCAATGACTCTTTTATGATACCTTCAGATGTTTCCCACATTCTCAAATATAAACAATGATCTCACTCTTTCTTTGCAGCGAGAAGAACTTTCTCAAGTTGAAGATTTAGCAGGGCTACCTTTGCTGAACCCAACAGACTGTGAATTGGACCTGCAAGAAACTTATCAGAAGACCTTGGTGGTAAATAATCCTTGAATGGCAGGCAAGCATGCTCTTAGGTTATCTGCCCCGATGATAAATTCCCTTGTAAGCAGTGGCTCAACTTTCATTAATCTGGCACCCTTCAAATGTATTGGAATATGAATTCCCAGCAAACGTGCAGTTGCAGATATCAGAATGTTTTATATCTGGGATTCTGTGGTAAATATTTTTGCCTCACAACTTTGGGTCCTCTAAGGGGAATGGTAGCCTGATGGCTACCATTTGCAGTTCCTTCTCAGTAGATCAGAGAAAATAGGCAAAGACAGAATTGAAAGATGTTCCTTTCAACTGCCAAAGTTTCAATCTGTTTTTAGATTATTTTCTCTATTTTTCCTTTCTGGAGGTGCTAATGCTGTGGGCGGGATTCAAATAATTTAACAACCGGTTCTCTGCCCTAATGACCGAATGGGTGGGCATGACCATGTTGGGCGTGGCCAGGGTGTGTGACAGGCAGCACTCAGCCTCCTGTACCTCCCTGGGAGAAAAAACGGGCCTAGGAGGCCTCCCTGAAGCCACCTGGGAGCAAAAATGGGCTCCGGGAGGGCACTGACCCCCCATGCCCAGTTTTGGACCTAGGAGGCCTCCGTGCACTTGCTTGGGGCAGGAAGGGGCAGGGCCAGCCAGCAATGTAACTACCAGTTCGCCCGAACCGGCCCGAACTGGTTGTGTGGGTTTCTGTTAACAGGAGGGCCTACAGCAGCTTGGCATCTAGCATTGATTCTTCCTCCTTGTTCTCAGAATTTCTGAAGCAGCAGGATCACTTCCATGGTTTATAATTTTAGTCAGGATTTCACCAAAGTACTTTTAAGGATCTGAGGAGAGAAAGCCTTGATGGTCCATAAATTCCCTTAGTGAAATAGAATGGGATAGTTTCTGGTAGAATCCTGGTCATAATTGCAATCATAGTAGAACCTTACTATGATAACCCTAACCCAGTGGTGAGTTTCTACCGGTTCGCACCAGTTCGTGCGAACCGTTAGCTCCGACTTTCAGCCGTGAGCAAACCAGTTCTCTCATTCTATGAAATGAGCCCACCCGCCTGCCCCTGCGTTATACTCACCTATATTTCTGCTTCCAAAACCCAGCTGATTGGGGAAGGAGAGTGTCTTGCCGCTCCTCAGCTGTTTTCCTTGCTCTCAGCAACACAGAAGTTCGATTTTTTGCAAACTGCGCACTCAGAGAACCGGTTGTTAAACCAGTAAGATCCCACCCCTGCCCTAACCCTATGATAACCTTGTCTTCGCTTGTTGTATGAACCAAACAATCAGTCTTTACTTGGGTCCCGGAATGTGAACAAAAATATTGATTTTTGTTAAAGTGAGTTTAGTTAATAACAAAAAACACTGGTGTTGCCTTATTGAACAGACAATAGGAAGGAGCAATAATGTGAGTGTAATTGAAGTTAATCACCACCTAACATAGCAATAGATTTATATACCACTCCATAGTACTTTACAGCACAATCTGGATAGTTTCAATCTGAGTCCTCATTTTACCAACCTTGGAAGGACGGAAGGTTGAGTCAACCTTGAGCCAGTCAGGATCGAACTCCAATCTGTGGCCAGAGTTAGGCTTCAATATTGTTTTCTAACCGTTACACCACTAGGGCTCCTTAGCTACTCTTCTGTATTTCTTGGAAAAGAAAGAACCATGGTGTAGCGTAGTGTAGCCTCATGAAGTTGGCTCCTGATTAAAACTATACCCCACCCCTAACCCCCACCTCCAAAGTTGTCCAATTCCAAAGCAGCCTGTAAGCACGTGGTGTTTTATATGTGCGTGTGATGGATGTGGAATGCAAGATGGTAGAGTTGTGAGCTTAATTCAACCAAGAGATTTCTATGCTCTAAAGATACTTATGTTGACATCCACACAGAACCTCAAGAAAACTCTGCAGAATAAAAGAACCCAATGGCTTCAGAAAGTGAATTTTTTGGAAGCTCAGAAGGAATCCCTGGATAAGGAGCTTGTTAAAATGGCAGGAAACATGCGGAGGATGAGAACAGAACAGCTACATTTAAAGAAAACGCTTTTGTCCAGGTGGTTCTTCTTCATTGTGTAGACCCATGATGGCGAACCTATAGCACCCATGCGCATGCCAGCCAACTGACTTTTGAGCCTCCCACCAGAAGCCAGAACCAAGTTGGCAAATGGGCCGTTTCTGTCCTCTGGAGGACCTCCGGGGAGGGGGGGGGAGCCATTTTCGCCCTCTCCAGGCTCCTGGAGAGGCTCTGGAGCCTGGGGAGAGCAAAAAACAGGCCTACCAGGCCCACCAGGCCATGACGTGTTCATTATCTCAGGAGCTGCCACAAAGAAGAGGGGGGGGGGGTCAACTTATTCTGTTGTAAGTCAAGGATGCCCTGTAGCTTCCAGGAATTGAAAGTTGCCCTTACAGAGAATCACTTGCAAACTTGGAGAGAGTAATCCAGCTTCAAATAACATTGCTGTACAAAATAGAAAAGAAACTGAAAGGAAAATGTATGTAAATAGAAAGTCGGGGTTGCTCGAATACCATTTTGAAAATACGTTGAATTGAAAATAAATACAACAATGGAGAGGGAATGGAGAGAGGAGTAGAGGGATAGATAGGAGAGAAGAGAAGAGAAGAGAGGAAAGGAGAGAGAGGGACAGAAGAAAGAAAAGGAGAGGAAGAAAGGGAGGGGAAATAAGAGTAGGAGAGAGGGTTAGAAAGGGAGGAAGAGGGGAGGAGTGGGGGAAAGGAAGGGGAAGGAGAGGAGGAAAGAAGAAAGTAGAAAAGGATAGAAGAAGGGAGAGAAGGGAAAGAAGGGAGAAGGAGATGAAGGATTGTTCTAAAATAAGGGAGATGGAATAATAGAAGAGCAACCCCGAGTATACCCTAAATTTTTTAGGATGAAGAATGAACTAATGCAAAAGTTAAAAGGTAATACATACGATTAATAATGAACAAGAGATAGTACATTTAAGTATGTTTATGAGAAATAAAAATTTTAAAAAATGTTTTATAAAAAAAAGAATAACATTGCCTAACGTTGGTTTTGGTGCTTTGCTTAATATCTTAACAGACAACACGAGATCCAGTCCACCAAACAGCTCAAAGAAGATGCTTTGGCAGAAGCAGACATTTTAAGATTGAAACTGCAAGAGCTAACTGACCAATTAGAGGAAGCTGAGAAGAGGGTAGGTATTCCTACATTGTACTTTTATGTCTTTCATTTATTTTTAAAAATGGAGCATGTTAAAGAATTCGCAGAGTAACCCTTGAATAGCAAGGGTGTACACATGAAAGCGATTGAGAGTAGATACGAATAAACACAGTCAACACACAGATACACTGAGTTGTGTTTACTTTCAAGAAATAGGCACAGTCCAATAAACAGTCCGGGTCATACACATATAAAGCAGGAGATAGCAAAACGACAGTCCAAGGATAGCCCAATAACAAAAGTCTTCTTACCAGTCGTCGTCGTCATTCACATTAAACAGTTCTTCTGGATTTGCAAACAGCAGCATACAGAGATATCAGAGAGCAAGAACAGCAAAGAGAAACAAACCATGTTTCTAGATCCCTCTTAAGGAGATTGGCTACAGAGCTAACCAATCAGGACACAGTTTGATGCAATACAGCAATCTTAAAGCTATGTTGATGGTTTATATATTGCCAAACCAACAAGGTAGGTAATACTCAGTTCCTAACAGAACAATCATTGGAGAT
Organism: Masticophis lateralis; assembly: GCA_030761175.1. NCBI lineage: Eukaryota > Metazoa > Chordata > Lepidosauria > Squamata > Colubridae > Masticophis > Masticophis lateralis. Next base: position 9,077,322 of record JAUDYJ010000006.1, on the reverse strand, counting down.
GCCAAAGTGTGAAGTAGCGTGAGCTGCCTGACCCAGACATTCAGTGCATCCATGAATCTTGTGTGCCCTATCGATTTAGGATTGTTTTTCTCACTCACAACCACGACAGCATCCCCATGGTCACGTGACCAAAAATTTGGAATCTTGGCAAACTGGCTCATATTTTTGACGGTTTGCAGTGTCCTGGGGTCATTGGTGACTTTCTGACAAGCAAAGTCAAGGGGGAAGTCAGATTAAATGAATTAACCGATGCAGTGATTTACTTTACAATGGTGGCAAGAAAGGTCGTAAAATGGAGCAAAACTCAAGTTAACAACGGTCTTGCTTAGCAACAGAAATGTAGGGCTTAATTGTGGTTGTAAGTCGAGAACTACCTGTAAGCTACAGAAGTTTTTCGTTGTTTTGTTTTCTTCTGTTCTGTTCTCCTCCTCTCCTCTCCTCTCCCACTCCACTCCATATATTCTCTTCTCTTCTCTTCTCTTCTCTTCTCTTCTCTTCTCTTCTCTTCTCTTCTCTTCTCTTCTCTTCTCTTCTTTCTCTTTCTCTTTCTCTTTCTCTTTCTCTTTCTCTTTCTCTTTCTCTTCTCTCCCTCTCCCTCTCCTCTCCTCCTCTTCTCTTCTCTTCTCTTCTCTTCTTTCACTTTCTCTTTCTCTTTCTCTTTCTCTCCTCTCCCTCTCCCTCTCCCTCTCCCTCTCCTCTCCTCTCCTCTCCTCCTCTTCTCTTCTCTTCTCTCTCTTTCTCCCTCTCCCTCTCCCTCTCCCTCTCCCTCTCCCTCTCCTTCTCTTCTCTTCTCTTCTCTTCTCTTCTCTTCTCTTCTCTTCTCTTCTCTTCTCTTCTCTTCTCTTCTCTCCTCTCCTCTCCTCTCCTCTCCTCTCCTCTCCTCTCCTCTCCTCTTCTCTTCTCCCCTACTATATTCTCTTCTCCCATACTATATTCCGTTCTCTTCTCCTCTCCTCTCCTCTCCTCTCCTCTCCTCTCCTCTCCTCTCCTCTCAGCTGCTGAGCTGCTTTGAAATGTTGATTATTATGAAGTCTTAATGTGCAGTCCTGGTGAAGTGACTGCTTGCGTTATTCCTTTTGGTATGTTGAGGCTGCCTTCCCCACGGAATCTCCGTTTCCTTCTGTAAAATATTGGGGAGGAAGAGCTTTACAGTGGCCAGCTGTAGGCCGTTTGGTTTAACAAAAGCAGAACTGGTGTTGCTCATCTGGAACTTGCAGAAATGTGATTGCGAAGGAAGTCAAAGCAAAGCTGGAGGTGGGGGGGGCAGGGGAGGCGGGTGACAACTTCTTGTGCTCTGCACAGGAAGAACAACGCTTGGTGCACACCAACAAGCAGAACCTGTCCCTCAAAAATGCAGAAGCACAAAGAGTTCATGGCTTCCGGAAAGAGAAGAAATGTGTTTTTGGTCTCTTTTTCGAAGCTGCCCATAGGGGCTTTAAAACAGAGCACATCTTGCAGCATTTGATGCCGGAAATTTGTTCTTGACCTGCCGTTGCTGCTTTCTTTAAGGTTAAGGATCGCGAGAGTGACTTTCACGCTGCCCACGAGGAAGTAGGGTCTTTACAGAAGAAGCTAGAAGAAAGCGTTGCCGAGCAAGGAAGCCTCCGGGATAGAAATACAGATTTAACGCGGACTTGCCAACGGCTGGAACGGCAAATTAAGGAACAAAGTAGTAAGTATCTCTCAGCTCTTTGGACCCTCCGTCCTTTTAGGTTACAACCTGCATTCATCTTGGGGAGCTATAAAGCCTTAGTAAAACCACACCTAGAATACTGCATCTAATTTTGGTCACCACACTACAAAAAAGATATTGAGATTCTAGAAAGAGTGCAAAAAAGAGCAACCAGGATGATTAGGGAACTGGAGGCTAAAACATACGATGAAGGGGTTGCAGGAACTGGGCATGGCTGGTCTAGTGAAGAGAAGAGACATGATAGCAGTCTTCCAATATTTGAGGGGCTGCCACAGAGAGGAGAGGGTCAAGCTACTTTCCAAGGCACCTGAGGGCCAGACAAGGAACAATGGGTGGAAACTGAACAAGGAGAGATTCAACCTGGAAATAAGAAATTTTCTGAGAATGAGAACCATCAACCTATGGAACAGAAGTTGCCTTCAGAAGTTGTGGGAGTTTCATCACTGGAAGCTTTCAAAGAAGAGATTGGACTGCCATCTGTTAGAAATGATGTAGGGTCTCCTGCTTGGTGGGGGGAAGGGGTTGGACTAGATGATCTACAAGCTCCCTTCCAACTCTGTTAATCTGTATCTATCGGTCAGACATTTCCCAACATCATTGGTTGGAGATTCTGCCGTGATAGCTATTACACAGTTAAAGCCATTTCTTCTGCGACTGTCTAAAGTGGCAACAGCACTGGGACAAAAGTGACTTCCAACCTTTTTGTCACAGAAAAGTGACTTGTGACCATTACAGCATCCTCCCATATTTGTGTGATCAGAATTCAGGTGCTTGGCAATTGGCATGTATTTACAACGATTGAAACATCCTGGGGTGATGTGATCCCCGTCAATGACCTTCCCAGCTGGTTTTTGACGAGCAAAGTCAATGGAGGAAACTGGATTTGCTTAACAGCTGGGGTGATTTCCTGCTGTGATTCGCATAACATCTTGAGAAGATAGGTTGTAAAGCTGGCCACGCATCACTTTACAACGGTCTTGCTTAGCCGCAAAAATTCTGGTCCCCAACGTGCTCGTACGTTGAGGACTAGCGGTATGAGCCACGGTGGCGCAGTGGTTAGAGTGCAGTACTGCAAGCTACTTCGTCTGACTGCCGGCTGACTGCAATTTGGCAGTTCGAATCTCACCAGGCTCAAGGTTCAGCCTTCCATCCTTCCGAGGTGGGTAAAAATGAAGACCCAGATTATTGGGGGCTATAGGCTGACTCTGTAAACCGCTTAGAGTGGGCTGTAAAGCACTGTGAAGCGGTATATAAGTCTAAGGGCTATTGCTATTGCAATGGGTTCTATGGGACCTCTGAGTGGGTTAAGATGTTGGTCTTGAAGGCTTTAGCTTCATCCGGCATCGCTCTACAGATAGACCCCAACGACCACAATTGAGCCCAAAAGTTTATGTTGTTTAAGTGAGACATTTGTTAAGTGGGCTTCGACCCATTTTACAAACTTTCTTGCCACAGTTGTTAAGTGAATCATGGCAATTGTCAAGTTAGTAACCCGGTTGTTAAGTGAATCTGGCATTTATTTGTTTGTTTGTTTGTTTGTTTATTTTTTATTTATTTAGATTTATATGCCGCCCTTCTCCTGAGACTCAGGGCGGCTTACAATGCGTTAAGCAATAGCCTTCATACTTTTGTATATTTTATACAAAGTCAGCTTATTGCCCCCACAAACTGGGTCCTCAATTGACCTACCTTAGAAAGGATGGAAGGCAGAGTCAACCTTGAGCCTGGGGAGATTCGAACTTACAGTCATTGCAGACAGCTGAATGTTAATAACAGGCTTTAGTCCACTGAGCTTCCCCATTGATTTTGCTTGTCAGAAGGTTTCAAAAGGGGATCACGTGACCCCGGGACAGTGCCACTGTCATAAATGTGAGCTAGTTGCCAAGCATCTGAATTTTGATCACATGACCATGGGGCCGATGCAGCAGTTGTAAGTGTGAAAAAATAGCCACGAATCACTTTTTTTTCACTTCCGTTGTAACTTCAAACGGTCACTAAACGAATCGTTGTAAGTCGACTACCTGTACTATGATTCTTAATAGATAAAAAGATTATCTTCCCTATGCTGAGCTGGGGTGAGTCACGATGGTTTGCATAGTCCCATCTCGCTCTGTGATTTCTAGAGATGACTCACTCTTGTGTAAGAGCAGAGGTTGCCACATTGCTTCAGGTTCCTGGTGTGGTCCAGCGCAGGTGTGAAGGCAACTTCTCTTTCTTATTGTTCCTCAAAAACTATAATTGGAAAAACTTTTCCTGTGGAAACGGGCCTTGCAGTAAGCTATTGATTGACAGAGTTTAGAGCAAGTGGGGTGGGGGGGGAGGTATATACAGTAGTGGCCAAAATTGTGTATTGGCCGTATATTGTGCATTTCATTTTTTCTATGGTGATAATTTTTGTATATCTCAGTTTTTCTACGTGTTTCACTTTTCCTCTTTATACTGTAACTGCTATTCTAATAGCAAATCCTTCCTAAAAGTTATTGCTTTACATTCTTGATTAAATTATCTTTCCATTGATATATAATTTTATGGTACTACTCCCCCCAAAAAGTGGTGTTATTAGCTAGTTTTAGAAAACGCTAAGAGCCTGATAGCGCAGCAGACTAAAGCACTGTTATTAAAAACAGCTGCCTGCAATTACTGCAAGTTCAAATCTCACCAGGCTCAAGGTTGACTCAGCCTTCCATCCTTTCTAAGGTAGGTAAAATGAGAACCCAGATTGTGGGGGCAATAAACTTGACTTTTATAAATATACAAAAGTATGAAGGCTATTGCTTAATGCATTGTAAGCCGCCCTGAGTCTCCGGAGAAGGGCAGCACTTTTCCCAAAAGTTTTCCACAATTTTGGCCACTACTGTAGATTTTAAACCTGAACTGTTTTTATTAGGTATAATATCAGAAAAAAAATATGTATGTATTTAATACTGCATGTTTTAACAGCAGCGGGGATTTTATATTCGCCCGATATTGGAAGAATGAAGATATACCGCCAGATGAAAAGATAGTCAGGAAGATTGTGCAGAAATGGATAGATTGACGTTGAAAATTAAACAGAAAGAAGATGTAGAACATTATCAAACATGGAAGTCATTTTACCAATGGTTGGGAAAAAAGGGGTGGAGATTAAGAGTGTAAATTTGTATTGTTAAGCGGACTAAATATCCAGACAACACAATGTCTATTAAGCACTAAGAAATGTATTTTAATAGAAAATCAATTTAAAAAATTAAAAAAAGAAAAGTGGCAAGAAATGTCATAAAATGGGGCAAAACTCATTTAACAAATTTCTCACTTGGCAGCATACATTTTGGGCTCAGTTGTGGTCATACTTTATTTATTTATTTATTTATTGGTTCGATTTATATGCTGCCCTCCTCTGGAGACTCAGGGCGGCTTACAATGCGTTAAGCTATAGCCTTCATACTTTTGTATATACCTGCTTAGTAGGGTTTTTGACCCCCCCCCCTAAGCGGTGTCTTTTTTTTATACAAAGTCATCTTATTGCCCCCACAATCCAGGTCCTCATTTTTCCTACCTCGAAAGGATGGAAGGCTGAGTCAACCTTGAGCCTGGTGAGATTCGAACTTGCAGTAATTGCAGGCAGCTGGCAACTAAGTGCTATTTAACAGCGCTTTAGTCCGCTGCTCCACCAAGCTTTGAGGACTACTATTAGACAGAGGCTTCCTTATCTGGAGTATTCGTTTATTTAATATATTTCTGTTAGATGAGAATGGGAAAGCTTTAGTTTACAGCAGGGATCTCCAACCTTGGCAACTTTAAGACTTGTGGACTTCAACTCCTAGAGTTCCTCAGCCAGCTTTGCTGGCTGAGGAACTCTGGGAGTTGAAGTCCACAAGTCTTAAAGTTGCCAAGATTGGAGACCCCTGGTTTACAGATACTCACCAGCTGTTGTCTAATGCCTTGGTTCGTAGCTGCTCTGGAATCACTCAAGGAGAAGTATTTAAGAAGACTGTTCTGCGGTATACTTTGTCAGGTAGGGCTTTCTATTTATTTATTTAACGATGCATTTCACTGTTTATTTTGGTTACAGGGTAGAATTGAGATGCCCAGATTTCCCAGCGTCCTCCAGTGACAATACCCAGATTGCACTGGATGGCCTAGCAAAGCCTGAGGCATGCATTGGACTACTGCTCCCATGCTTCCTAGCCACACAAGCTGGGAATTAGGAAGGTTGCGTTCCAGTACAAACTCCCAAGATGAATAAGCTTCCATAGAGGAAGCTGTAAAAAGCCTCCATTGCAGTGGTGAAATGTAAAATTTGTTACTACCGGCTCTGCGGGCGTGGCTTGGTGGGGGTAATGTGACTGGGTGGGCATGGCCAACTATTTTTCTTTTTTTTTTAACTTTTAAAAGTAATTTTTCTACAACCTCTTCAGCAAGCAATTTAACAACCGGTTCGGCCAAAGTGGTGCGAACCAGTTGAATCCCACCACTGCCTAAAACTGAGAAGCAGGTTGCATTTGAGACCTTTGGCGCACAAAACATGTATTCAACCTTTTTGGTTCTTGAACAAGATGTTTTTATACTCCCTCTGCAGGAACCAAACTCTTAATTCTTTTTTGCTTCGGGCATTTTAGCACTGTGTCCTCTTGGATAGCAGTTGTGCTTCCAAAATAGAGCTAGGTTTTCTTGGTAAGCTGACTTTTCTTTCAACTGACCAGCATCTAACGTTCTGTTAAAACAGAGGTGTGCGTTTGATCGTGATGACAGCCCTTTGTCCTGCTCTAATGTCAATGAAGAGATAAGAACAGAAGAGAAGGTAAGCGCAGACAAGTTTTGCAAATGTAGGTTGGAAGAGAACTTGAAAAGAAACTGATCATCCGCAACTTTCTTGCTTGTAAAGTTGAGCGAGCAGAGATGATAAAGAACTGAATGTCCCTATATACGAACAAGGTGCTTTTCCAAAACTCATTTTTGGATGAGAAGCAAAACGTTTTCAAACAAACAAACAAAAAAACCAAGGAAGTCCAGTTGTCTTCTGGAAAAGCACCCTGACCTGCACAATTGAGAATCTCTATAGATGGCTCAGTGGCTAAGACGCTGAGCTTGTCAATTGAAAGGTTGGCAGTTCAGCGGTTCAATCCCTAGTGCCGCATAACGGGGTGAGCTTGTCCCAGCTTCTGCCAATCTAGCAATTCGAAAGCACGTAAAAAGTGCAAGTAGAAAAATAGGGACCACCTTTGGTGGAAAGGTAACAATATTCCGTGCACCTTTGGGATTGAATCATGCCGGCCACATGACCACGGAGACGTCTTTGGATAGCGCTGGCTCTTCGGCTTTGAAATGGAGATGAGCACCGCCCCCTAGAGTCAGGAACAACTAGCACATATGTGTGAGGGAAACTTTTACCTTTACCTTTTATAGCCATGAACAAAACATTGGTTAGCTCTTTTGATCCTAAATCAAGGTTACTTTCAGAGGAGGTGTTGATTTTTCTGCAATTAGCCAGAACTGGAATTCAGACAAAGATTCCAGATTATACTATATTCTGTTTAATTATACCTGGTGACAAATCTCATCTATGAAAGCACCGTAATCCTGACTAAACTCTTTAATTTTTAAATACTCTCAGTTGACTTGAGATGAGAAATTGTATCAACAAATTTGCTCTTTATGAGCATTTTTATGAGCCCTGGTGACTCAGTGGTTAGAATTCAGTACTGCAGGCTAACTCACTGCTCATTCCAGGAGTTCGATCCTGACCTGCTCAAGGTTGACTCAGCCTTCCGAGGTCAGTAAAATAAGGACCCAGATTGTTGTTGGCAAAATGCTGACTCTGTAAACCGCTTAGAGAGGGCTGTGAAGCGGTACATATATAGGTCTAAGCCAGGGATGAAATGCTACCAGTTTGGACTGGTTCTTCCGAGCCAGTAATTAAAAAATGCTACTGATTCGGGCGAACTGGTATTTCCAACAATCAGCTGGGTGACGATCAGCTGTGATGTGTGATTTACATTAGCTGGAATCGTCAGATTTCCTGCTTTCTAGCTAATCTTGCTAATCCGCGGGGCACAGTGGATTCCCCCCCCCCCCCCCCGCTCACTATTCAACTTACCTTTGCAGACTCGGAAGACTTCAAAATGTTCCTTTTTTAGCGCTGCGCAGTGTACCTCAGACGTGCATGTGTGTGCAAAGCGCGCACTCGGTAGCAGACTCATAGAACAGGTAGCAGACTTCAGAGGATTTCACCGCTGGTCTAAGCACTATTGCTATTTCTGGATGTACCATCCCCGCCCCATCTTAGAACCTATTTTTCCATGCACTTATCATGGCACAAACATGCTTTGCAGTGGTGGGTTGCCCCCCGGTTTGGACCAGTTCGCAAGAACCGGTAGTAAAACCAGTGGTAGGCTCCGCCCAATGCCCAGGGTGTCGTCATTGGCAATCTGCGCATGCGCAGAAGCTTCGCAAGTAAATGTAAGTAGAACCCACTCTTGATGCTTTGGTATCAGTTTTTACCTGCCTTGATAAGAAGATAATAGAAGAACATAAGCGGTGGACTCCCCTCCTGCGCGAGCTGCACTGGCTCCCGGTGGTCTTCCAGGTGCGCTTCAAGATTTTGGTTACCATGTTCAAAACGCTCCATGGCTTAGGACCAGGGTATCTTCAGGACCGCCTTCTGCCACAAACAGCCTCTCACCGACCAGTCCACTCCCATAGAGAGGGTCTCCTCAAGGTGCTGTCGGTCAAACAGTGTCGACTGGCGGCCCCCAGGGGGAGAGCCTTCTCTGTGGGGGCACCTACCATTTGGAACAAGCTCCCCCCTGAGATAAGGAGGTTACAGGACCTGTGTACTTTTCGCCGTGCCTTAAAAACGTTTTTATTTGAACAAGCTGGTCTGGCTTAACCTCCTTTTTTCATTGGGTTTTAAATTTTTTTAAATTTTTTATAATTGGATTTTTAAACTGTTCGAGCCAAATTATTTAATTTGTTTTAAATGATTTTTAACTTTTATATTATTGTATCTTATTTTGGCTGTTCACCGCCCTGAGTCCTGTCTGGGAGTAGGGCGGTATATAAATTAAATAAATAAATAAATAAATAAATCTAATCAAGTGATCTGTTCTCACAGCAGCCAACAAACTGTACATGGTAGCCCGCTAATCTCTTAGCAGACGGCCTTGAGTAGTCATCTAATAGCTATTGATTCCTGTAACTTTCATTCCCTTTTATGAAAAGGGAACTGGTCCCTTTTCTGAAGCCAGCCAAGCTGGTAGCCACGCGTACACAATGTTCCTTTTTCTTTATTAGCTTATAATATAAAACACGAAAATACAAGAGCAAATAATAAGGAACAAAGTGGGAGGGAGAAAAGTGTAGGAAAGAAGGGGGAAAAGGAAAAAAAAAAGGCATTGATTTCCAACTCCCTCTGGTGCAGTAGATAGAATAAGACCGTAAGCTCAAACATCAGCTTTTTTACTTTTCCATAATAATATAAACTAGCTATTTCTATAACAACAAACCTATCTAATCAGTAAAACCCTGAATCAAAGTTTCATTTTTTTTCCCCACCTCGGGCACAAAGTCCAGAAGCGGTTTCCAAGTAGAAACGAAAGTACATAGGTTCTTTCCTTGGATCAAAATGCTCAATTTAGCCATCTCTCCTAACTCTCATCAACTTTTGTGGACATTCGTCCACGGTAGGAATCGAAATGTCCTTCCATTTTTGTGCATAATGTAGTCTTCCTGCCGCCAACATGTACAACATCAAGAATTCCAAATTGTTTTTCGAAGTCTTTTTTTACGTAGATATATAATGTTCCTAAGATGCTGACTTAGTTCAAAAACTAGCCCCTGTGTGAGGCAATAGGGGATGAATATTGCACCAGCATGCCTACCATCCCTGTCCTAATATTCCTTTTTACTCTTACTCTTTTCATGTATTCAAATTATGTTTATACTTTTATTTATTTATTTATTTTATTTTATTTATATGCCGCCCTATCTCCGCAGGACTCAGGGCAGCTCACAACAATAAAATATCTAATAAAAGTGTTTTAAAATACATGTTAACCCCCTCTCCCCCCAGTCCAGGCTGAACAACCATGTCTTTAAGCCGCACCAGAAGGTGCGGAGGTCAGGGGCCAACCGGAGCCCCAGAGGAAGTTGGTTCCAGAGGGTGGGAGCACCCACAGAGAAAGCTCTGCCTCTAGGGGTCGCGAGTCGACACTGTCTAGCCGATGGCACCCTGAGTAGGCCCTCCCTGTGAGAACGCACCGGGCGATGGGGAGCTGTTGCTGGCTGCAGATGGTCTGACAAATATCCTGGAACTAAGTCATATAGGGCTTTATAGGTCATCACCAGCACCTTGAATCTCACCCGGAGGACAACCGGCAACCAATGCAAGTCGCGCAGGAGAGGTGTAACATGGGCGTATCGGGAACCACCCATCACGACCCGCGCAGCTGCATTCTATACCAGCTGAAGCTCAAGGGCAACCCTAGGTAGAGAGTGTTGCAGTAGTCAATACGGGAGGTGACTAGCGCATGAGTAACTTTTACCTGTTACCTTATATGTGCTTGACAAACAAACAAACAATGAATAGAATAGAATAGAATAGAATAGAATAGAATAGAATAGAATAGAATAGAATAGAATAGAATAGAATAGAATAGAATAGAATAGAATGTTTTGAACTTGTGGTGCTGAAGTAGACTCCACAAAAAACAACAACTGTAGACAGTCAAAAAAACCAAACCAATGGATCTTCGAACAAATCAACTCCGAGTTCACTTGAGGCATAAATGACCAGGCACAAATTACAGAGAGTGCCCTGTAATTAACTATCCTTCTTCCTCAACTGTTTGAAGTTCCAGCTGTCCCAGAAGCGAAACGATTTCAAAGGGGGGAAAAAAAGAAAAAGAAAAACCAGAAAGTCCAGTTGCCAGTTGGGACAACTATGACCTGGATGACTGAGAATCTCCTCAGACAGCTGTCCCAGCACTTGCTGTGATCACAGTCAGGGTGCCTGATGCCAGTTGCCAAGTGTCCAAATTTTGATCATATGACCGCAGAGATGTGTTCTGAACTTGGCTTCTCCAGCAGCACAAAGCCGAATCCTCGTCCCAATAAACCCCCTTTATTTAATGTACAGTGAATTCCTCTCCAGCAAAGTCTTTCCTCTCCCACAGTCTTTCAAGATAGTTTACCATTACCGACCTTTATTAGGCTTGGAGAGCGGCCAGGCCGATATCTTTCAGATGCCGCAATACTTGGCAAGAATGCAGGAATGAACTAATTGTCTCCTGCAAACTCCACTCCCCTTTCGCTCCTCTTTTATTCCCTCTGGGAGGGGCCATTCATCGTCCACCTGTGGCCTTACTCCCAAGTCGACCCTTGTTCTTTAGCTGTTACCTTTGTCTGGCAACTCTGCACATGCGCACACTGGGAACAGGCTCCAGCTGTTCATCTGCCTCACTGATGTCTGACTCCAAAGGCATATGGCTCTGGCCCCTTTTCTGCCTCCGACGCAGAGCCCTCGTCAGAGCCTTCCCCAGACTCCAGGACTGGCCCATGTTCCTCCCCAACCCCTCCTCACTGTCTGGATCTGCTGCCAGATCACCTGGCCACTGGCGGGCCACAACAAAATGCTGCAGTGGTCATAAGGGGGGGAGGGGGAAGCAGTCATAAGTCACTTTTTTCAGTGCCGTTATAACTTCAAACAGTCACTCAACGAATGGTTGTAAGTCAAGGAGTACTTGTAGTGCTTTGTTTTTCAAGGTGGAGGTAGTGGGGTCCAATTATTTTAAAAAAGAGTCATTTAACCAGATGCTTATTTCCTGGTAGAAGGAGCTTTCTGTAAATTAGTTGAATTGCATTCTGGCTTCTGGGAGGCAAGTCTCCTTACTTTGAGTTCCTCTTCTTTAAATAGGAAAGCTGTTGCTATCAAAGACTAGGAACCCAGCTCCCCTGGCCTTGGAGCAGGTGCTGGTCCACACAAGATATTTTACTGCTAGGTAAGCTTAAAACTATGCCTTGGGTGCAAATGGATTGGCTAAAAGGAGGACCATACAGTCCTGGAAGAAGAAACCTGATTCTGATTTGCATGTTGCTATGTGTTATTTTTCAAAATTTGAATTCATTATTTTTTTTTAAAGAAAGGGGTAAGGTGGAAAACTCGGAAGCAACATACTCAAAAGTTTGGGAATTCTTCTATAACATCATTTTCTAGGTTCTTCCGACCCCTTTTATTATTATTAAGTTTGTAGTTACTACTTTTCCATTAATATTATTGTATGTATTTATGCTTTTGTGGATGAGCATTTGCGTCTATCATCTGTGTATGAAGATTAGAGTAGGCATCCTTTTTTTTTTTTTTTGAAACCGTGGAGCTCAGCAGCCATTCGAAAAGGCTCTGACTGAAATGCCTTTATTGAGCAATTAGTTTTTGTATGGTTATTTGTATGTAAAACTCTCAGATTGCAAAAAAAAAAATCCTATTTGAAATGGGCCACATGGGTTACATCTTGGAGAGGATCAAACTGTACTTTGCAATATCCCCATTCAATTGCCTCAAAAGCATTGTTTGTTTTTTTTCCCCAAAGGCAACTGGACTTCCTTGGTGTTTTCTTTGAAAATGTTTCTCCAAACCTTTTCAAAGAAAACATCAGGAAAGTACATATGCCTTTTAGGAAAAAACAAACATGTTTGAGATAACCATGACCTGGTTTAATTGAAAATCTCAATAGAGATCCCAACCCTTGTTCTGCATGATTCCAGATGTCAGGGTTATTATTTATTTATTTGGCTTATTTATTTGGGTTCCAAGTAACACTCCCAACGAAAGAAGACTCCGAGGCTAGAAGTTCCTCAAAGTTCCATTTTATTAGGGATGTCATATTGGCACATCTGGGAAAACCCGAATCTGAAAGCTTCCAGCTTTTTCCCACCCAAAAGAAAGTCCAAGTCCCTACCCAATACCCACAAGTCCATCACATGGTCCAATCAAAGCACCGTCCCAACTGGAGATGCCTCCCAGTCACACCAATACAGGTGCAGGGCAAGATGTCCTTGACCCTCTGAGAAAGGAAGGTTGTTATGACTACATATCACCCATGCTCCATACAATCCCCCCTCCCAGTTTCCCCCAGCACTAAATGTGGCAGGCCTGAAGGCCCAATGCAAAAGATGGCCTCCAGGGCTGACAGCCACATTTTCTGGGCTTCCTCCCATTAATAATCCTGCCACGCTCTCCTTCTCTGTGTCTTTAACAGAAGCATTGTCACTTGATTCTCTGCAAGTGGTTCGAAGAAGCTCTCTGCCCAGGACTGTTGGAAATTCTCAAATATTGTTGATATTTGGGAAACAACGCTTAAGAAATGGAAGCACCTTGGATGTGAAATTGGATGAACACAAGTAAGATCAGAGACCCAGCTTTTAAAATGTTGCCCCTTCCAAGGTTGATAAGGGCTTCGTGCAGCTCAATTTGATTTTTAATTTCTCAATAGATAATCTTTCTCGTACATTGCCAGCATCTTCTCATTTGATTCTTAGTTATCTATTGTATCCTAATGACTTCTGTTCCCTTTTATATATGATTCAGATAAGCAAACCCACATAACCATTGATAATAGTGTATAAACTTGTGTGGGGGACACCGGGGCCCACACAACCATGAAGCTGGTTGATCCCATGAGAACCCCCCTCCCCACCTGTATTAACAATTCCATCTCCATCTTTTGATTTTATATATTATATATATTTTTAAACAATTCTTCTGTTTTAATGCTTAATTTTATTGATTAAATTGCATACCACCCAAGCTACTTCTGCTGACTGCCAGCTGCTTGCAGTTTGGCAGTTCAAATTTCACCCGGCTCAAGGTTGACTCAGCCTTCCATCCTTCCGAGGTGGGTAAAGTAAGGACCCAGATTGTTAGGGGCAAGAGGCTGACTCTGTAAACCGCTTGGAGAGGGCTGGAAAGCATTGTAAAGCGGTATATAAATCTAAGTGCTATTGCTATTTTCCTTTCTCCCTCCCCTCCCTCCCACTCAGTGGTTAGAATCCAGTATTGCAGGCTGACTATATATATATATATATATATATATATATATATATATATATATATATATATTCTTATTTTTGTAGGTTAATGTGTGTTCTTCTTTTTAAGCCAGGTTTTTCCTACATAACAGATTTTTTGGAACCACTACTGAGTGAAATCACAATTCACTACATTATATATATATATATATATATATATATATATATATATATATATATATATATATATATATATAGGTCTTTGGTTATTCGGGTCTTCTCCCGCGTAAAATTGGAAGTGTCTTTGCCAAGACACTTCCAATTTTACGCGGGAGAAGACCCAAATAACCAAAGACCTACATACAAACACCCACAAAAACCTCAGAAAACATACATACATACATACATACATACATACATACATACATACATATATATATATATATATATATATATAAAATTTGTTTTCGTAGATTTTCACGAGTAGAGGCATGCAAGTTTTGGTGTATTTCGGTCGTTTCCCGTTTAAGATTTTATTTTATTTTATTTTTTAATTAGATTTATATGCCGCCCTTCTCCGAAGACTCAGGGCGGCTTACAATGCGTTATGCAATAGCCTTCATACTTTTGTATATTTTATACAAAGTCAGCTTATTGCCCCCACAAACTGGGTCCTCAATTTACCTACCTTAGAAAGGATGGAAGGCTGAGTCAACCTTGAGCCTGGTGAGACCCGAACTGGTGAAATTACAGACAGCTGGATGTTAATAACAGGCTTTAGTCTGCTTATTAGCCTGTTGAGCTATCCAGGCGAGGAATGCACAAGCACAAAACCGAAGACACCAGCCTGAAGATGACGAGTGAGACCTCGTCGAAACATCGCCAAGATACTTTCAATCTTACATGGGAAAAGACCCGAATACACCAAAACTTTAATATGTATATACATATTAGATAATATATAGAAGTATAAACATGAATTGAATACATAAAATGAATACAATTAAAGGGAACATTAGGACAGGGACGGTAGGCACACTGGTGTATATATTTATGTCTTGGATGGATGGATGGATGGATGGAGTCATTCAACTGTAAACTTTTTATGATGGACTAGTTAGTAGAACTAATACCTTGGCCTGTCCCATCATCCACAGTAGCTTTGTTTTCAATCTTTGGAGCTTAAGAAGACATTCATAGACGGGTCCAATATCTAACAGCCCATCTTTTTCTTTATAAAAACGTGGGCACTTCATGGGAACATTTCTAGTCATTACCCCTTAATTGGGCAAGTCTTGGGCTAAATATCTTTCACAAATGTTGTTAAGAACTTCTTTTTTGAACCAGCAATGTTCTTAGAAGCTCCGCTGTTCCTCTGGGTTTTGTTATCCCTCTACAATTGCTATGTTACATGTTTTACTTTTTTTTTAGCAGCCTTCTGTCCTGAACAGTTGGAATCGAACTCAAATATTTTTTGGTGTTAGGGTTATTAAGAATCGAGGGCAGAATGTCTGGAAAGGTCACCAGATTATTATTGTTATTGTTATTGTTATTATTGTCCACTATGTGAGAGGCACCATCTGAATGTTTTCTCTCTCTTGGCTAAGGAAGCTCTTGCTTCCAAAATTCAAATTTTTTTGCAATTTCATCTCTCTGGGTGACTTCATTATCTTGGCTACAAGGGTTACTGTTGTGCAGGCACTTAAAACGACTGTGTTTCCCCGAAAATAAGCCTCTGTCTTATATTTTTTTGAATCCCGAAATAAGCGCTTGGCCTTATTTGCGAGGAGGTCTTATTATTTTGGGGCGCTGTTGTGGCTCCGTTGCCTGAGCCTGCTTCATCAGCAGGGGAGGACTCTGAGAGTGAGGGAAAGGAGTTGGCAAGGCCTCCTTCTCCAGGACCCTCCTCTCTGGCAATGCCTCCGGAGGACACCGAAGGGCAGGAGATAGGCCCAGAGCCAAGCTCGTCCCCGCAGCCACAGGAGGACATTGACGAGGGGAGTGAGTTTTGGTTGCATCCTCGCCAGCGTCGGAGAGACAGGAGAGCCCAGCAGAGGAAAAGGCGTGGTCGTGATTAGCTGGTGGACCACACCTCCCAGACTATATAAGAGAGGGATTGTAGCCGTATCTTTGTGACGAACAAAACAAAGATTCATGGATCCCGGTTTTGAATCGGCCCTGCGTCTCAGCTTTGGTGGTGTGTATGTGACGGACCTATTAATAAAGACGTTGGCAAGCAGCTGCGGATTGCTACCGACCTTTGTTATCAGCTTACTAGGTTGCCTGCCAGTTCATTAGACTCTGATTGTCTGAGGGGAGGTTATTTCTGGGCACAGGGCCAGAACAGGCGCCTGGAGCAAGACGGGGCTCCTCTTGCCTTCTTACCTGATTTCCAGTTCTGTCTCCCTAACCCTAACCAGAGGAAATGGCGGGGACCGGCTGCGCATGTGCTGAAATATTTTTGGGGAGGGCTTATTTTCAGGGAAACACGGTCGTGATAGCTACTTATTCTACTTTGTCTTATGCTGGTTTTGTGTTGCAGCTGGGGTTGGATTCTTCGCTTGGGTAAAAGCTGTAGATAAAAATAACCCCCAGCGTTTCACTTTAGGGGAAGGGAAAGCTGCATAGCAGCCATATGCAAATACTGCTTTCTGCTGGCAGGTGTAATCACCATTCGGTTGGTAACCAGACGGATGCAGACCTGATCTCCGGGATAAGGATGGAGGGCGACTCTCTCAAGGTTAGTTTCATTTACTTGTTTCCAAGAAAAGATTCCCTGGATGAAGACCATTCAGTCAGAACCTGGGAAGTCGAATTCTTTCCCTCTGGCTGTACTGTCCCCGAATATTAACAGAGGGGTTTTTTACCACATTGGTTTGGTTCAAGGGTAAAAATGCACTTACCTTTCCTACCAGCTTGCTAATGTGCGTGCTCCGTGCTTGTGCACGCCATGCTCACACACGTGCCATCATCAACGCATGCACTTGCTTCACTTGTGTGTGCGCGCCGTCATCTGCTCATGCGCAGAGGATAAAAACCGGGATGTGACAACGTCCCAGTTTGGGGCTGGTGGAGCCTGTGTCTCCCGGCAGAGACCCAAAAATCAGCTGGACGGTGGGAGGCACATGGCCGTACGTGATGGAGCTGACCTGGGCGTCAGTTTGCGTGCCCAAAGAGATAGCTCCTCGTGCCACAGGTGGCACGCATACCACAGGTTCGCCATCTAGGCAGTCTGTGAATTTAGGTAACATCATCCATGCTAGTCAAATATCCTCCTTTATTAATACTTGGGTAGATTTACTTGGTGCTTGATGGGCATTTGAATGCATGAATCAGTTAGATGCAAACCGAGCACTGTGTATCTGTAAAATCTTAAAAATTAAATTTTAAAAGTTATACTTTGTTAGTTTTTTTTCCTCACAGCTGTCTAGTCCATTATGAATTGTGGCATCCCAGATTCAAATGTACTTTCCTCCCTCCCCTCCAAATGTAAAGATATCCACCCTAATCCAGCCGTCCCAGTTAGTTGTCCTCCAGTTCCCAGAAAACCAATTCTCAGTGTTGGTGTCTCAAAGTATCCAGTGGATAATAGATTGAGGAAGAAGATTCTCTTTGGGAATAAAATACTTCATTTACAGGACTGGGGTACGATAATACTGGGGTGGCTGGAGAATTCTGGGATTAGTAGTCCTCTTACCTGAAAGCTGCCAAGGTTGAGAAACACTGCTCTCCTCCACCCATACAGAATATTTGGGAGTAGTTCAGGCTGAAATTTACTGCATCTGGAAAAATTAGAGACGGGAAAAGTACGCCTGCCCTGCAGTGTTGCTAACTACACCTTTCAGCTTTGTAGCTAAGCCTCACCAATGGAGAAAGAATGCTGGTAGCAGTAATTATACAGTACAGGTGGTCCTCGACTTACGCCGACCATTCAGCCCAAAATTTCTGTTGTTAAGTGAGATGTTTCTTAAGTGACCTTTGCCCCATTTTACGACATTTCTTGCCACAGTTGTTAAGTGAATCACAGCAATTGTTAAATGAACCCGGCTTCCTCATTGATTTTGCTTGTCAGAAGGTTGCAAAAGTGAATCGCATGACCCCAGGACACTAACCGTCATAAATAAGAGCCAGTTGCCAAGCATCCAGATTTGGTCACATAACCATGGGGATGCTGCAGTGGTCATAAGTGTGAAAAACAGTACGTATAACATTTGGAGGGAGAGAGAAATTCCCTACTGTTGCTTCAAGGGAATCTGTGGAACTGAATGGTGGAGACCAGATGATAAATCTGGTATTCTTTTGTAAAAGGAATTTAGTTCAATTTAGTGATTCAATTTAGTTCATACCTGAGTGGCCTATTGCTTTTCCCCACTTTCTTCAATTTAAGTCTAAATTTTGCAACGAGAAGCTCATGATCTGAGCCACAGTCAGCTTCTGGTCTTGTTTTTACTGACTGTATAGAGCTTCTCCATCTTTGGCTACAGAGTACAGATGGTGTTGATCGTCTGGTAATATCCATGTGTAGAGTCGTCTCTTGGGTTGTTGAAAAAGAGTGTTTGCTATGACCATCGTATTCTGAATACTGAAGATGAAATTCAAATATTTTGGCCACCTAATGAGAAGGAAGAACTCACTGGAGAAGAGCCTAATGCTGGGAACGATAGAGGGCAAAAGAAAAAAGGGATGACAGAGAACGAGGTGGCTAGAAGGAGTCACTGAAGCAGTAGGCATGAGTTTAAATGGACTCCAGTGGATGGTAAAGGCCAGAAAGGCCTGGAGAAATGTTGTCCATGGGGTTGCAATGGGTTAGACACAACTTTGCAACTAACAAAATTTGTAAAAACAAGGGAGAAGAAAAAAAAATGAACCGGCTAAGTCTTTTTCATCTAGCTTTCCTCTCAAGGTTACATGGGTCCTTCCAATATAGATCTGTGACTCTTCTTTTTTAACTTCTCCTTGGTCCTTTAGAGAAAAAGCTATTGTTAAAATAAATCAAATGAAACAGTGGGCTTTGTTCCAAAGCAAATGTCTATGGAAATAATGTTAGCCACAGGAAAGCTGCGCAATCAAATAATCCCTCACTGTGTTTTTCCTAGATAACTTAGTCCCAGGCTGATTTTTTTATGTATGTATGTATGTATGTATGTATGTATGTATGTAATTGATCTGGTAGTGTATTGACTATATTATTAATAGAATTTATTCCAGTAGATGAGCAAGCTGGGCTGGAAGGCAGAGTTAAACATGTCATTAGTTTGGAGTCATCGCGCAGCCACAAGAGATCCAAAACCAGCCCTCCTTCAATTCTGTTGACTGTTATCTAGCACCAATTTAACTTCGACTGTTAGTTGATTGGATTCTTGTATATAGCTAGCCATAATAAACTCTTCTGTGCTTTGAACTCAATCAAATGCTCCTGGTTATTTGCACCTGACAATTTATAAGGTCATCAAATCAGAAAGTCAAGGCAGTCGCAAGGAAACTTCCCTATGCCTCATTTTTTTTTTACATGTATAAAAATAAATATTTCCAATGTTTTTAGCTTGGCTATAAATACCAAAACGTTTTTATCTTTTTTTCCAAGGAGAGTGATGCTGGCACATTAACAGGCACCTTATTCAGGTGAGTGAAAATCTATCCATTTCATAATCCACCTTGTTTTTCTGCTATTGGATTGTGCACTCATCTCTCCTTCTTTTCCCAGTGAATTAATTTCATCTGAAGAAGTTTCTGTTTCTGCTGCAGAGGGCATTAAAGAATCACAAGGTATGTTGAAGATAAAAGCACAGGTTAGGGGAAACCTGGCTCAAAACCAGTAAATGTGGGAGGGACCTTGGAGTCCTAGTGGACAATCACTTAAAAATGAGCCACCAGTGTGCTGCAGCTGCCAAAAAGGCTAACATAATCCTTGATTGTATAAAGAAGAATAGAATCAAAATCACGTGAAATATTACCCTGTTTCCCTGAAAATAGGACCCAACTGGTAAATAAGCCTTAGCATGATCTTTCAGGATGCTCGTAATATAAACCCAAACCCCAAAATAAGCCGCAGTTAAGATTGTCAGCCAGATGGATGCATTCAGTACCGTATTTTTCCCAAAAATAAGACCTAACCAGAAAAATAAGCCCTAAGGCATCTTTTGGAGGAAAAATTAAATAAGACCCGGTCTTATTTTTGGGGAAACATGGTAGTACTGCTTTATAAAGCCTTGGTAAGGCCACACCTGAAAGACAGCATCCAGTTATGGTCCCCACATTACAAAAAAGATGTTGAGACTTTGGAAAAAGTGCAAAGAAGAGCAACTACGATGATTAAAGGCCTGGAGATAGAAATATATGAAGAACGGTTGCAGGAATTGGATATGGCCAGTACAGAGAAAAGAAGGACTAGGGGTGACGTGATAGCAGTATTCCAGTATTTAAGGGGCTTCCCCAAAGATGAGGGAGAGTTAATTTATTCTTCAAAGCACCTGAAAGCAGGACAAGAAACAATGGATGGAAAACTAATCAAGGAGAGAAGCAACGTGGAATTAAGGAGAAGCTTCCTAACAGCGAGAACAATTAATCGGTGGAATGCCTTGCCTTCAGAAGTTGTAGTTGCTTCATCACTGGAGGTTTTTAAGAAAAGACGACAACCACCTATCTGATGGTGGTTGTCTAGGGCCGTGATGGCGAACCAATGGCATGCGTGCAACAGGTGGCATGCGTAGCCATATCAGTGAGCACGCCAGCTGAGCTGTGGCGCACATGCACACACCAGCCAGCTGATTTCCCTACTTCTGGGCCCACCAGAAGTAGGGAAACAGGTTGTTTCCTGCCTCCAGAGGGCCTGGGAGGTGAGGCGGTGGGGAAGGCCCATTTTTCTTTCTTATCTGGCTCCAGATCCTCTCCATGCATCTGGGGAGGGCAAAAACAGCCTTCCCCACCCCCTCGGAAGCCCTCCGGAGACCTGAAACGGCCCATTTCCCAACTCCCAGTGGGACAGGAAGTGATGTTTTTTGCTGTCCCCAGCCTCCAGAGACTCCTAGAGCAAAAAACGTCACTTCTTGTCCCACCGGGAGTTGGGAAATGGGCCATTTCAGGTCTTTGGAGAGCCTCCGAGGGAGTTAGAAAGGTTGTTTTCGCCCTCCACAGATAAATAGAAAGGAACTGGAACCAGGTAAGAAAGAAAAACGGGCCTACCAGGCCATCACGTGCCAGGAGCGGGGGGCTGGGAGAGAGCGGGGGTTGCACACGCATGCGCAGGGCAGGGCGCATAGAATTATCGGTGTGGACATGCACGCACGTGACCCTCCCCCGCCCCCTCCTGGCATGCCATGCCAAAAATGTTAGCCATCATGGTTATAGAGACTCAGGGCGGCTTACAATGCGCTAAGCAATAGCCTTCATACTTTTGTATATTTTATACAAAGTCAGCTTATTGCCCCCACAAACTGGGTCCTCAATTTACCTACCTTAGAAAGGATGGAAGGCTGAGTCAACCTTGAGCCTGTTGAGATTCAAACTTACAGTAATTGCAGACAGCTGGGGCAAATCACAATGCTTTTAGTCTGCTGAGCTATCCAGGCTTGAGCAGGGGGGGTGGACTAGAAGACCTCCAAGATCCCTTCCAGCCCTATTCTTGATTGCCTGATAGAGAGGAGTGGTAAGTAGCGCAAAGAACACTTCAAATTTTTGTGGGTTTCTGCAGCCAACAACAATGACCCCAGAGATACCGTCAAAAAGAAACATTGGCTGTTATTGTTCAGTAAAAAACCTTTCACAGATTACAGTGGGAATCCGCATCTGGCTTTTCCTGCACCTGTAAAGAACTAAATATTTTTTTCCTAACTAGAGTTTCCCTTCCTTCACAACCAAAGAATTTTGGCGGTGAACGGAGAGAGGCTCCAAAATACGGTTGAAAGCCATCAAGTTACGTCCCCTTAACGGAAGACTGGTCTTTCCTCTATTGAAATGTATAAAAATCTTTATAAACACCCGAGGGATCTGAGCTGGCTATCATATTAGCAATTTCTCCCCTTGTCTTCTGCCTTTATAGATACGGACTCTACACTACTGGAACCGGAGGGGAAAACACAGCTCTCTACTTTACCGTTGCAGGAAGCAACTGTTGCTTCAAAAGAGGAAGCTCTAGAAGATGCTTCCGGCAACAAGACTGGTATTGTTATTCTTTTTTTCAGATATATGAAACTCTTGGCAAGCTGGAAACTAGTGAAGCATTCCTTGGATTTGGCTAAAGCCAAACTGGGCTGGGTTCACACTTTGGTTTAAGCCATGGCTTACAAGTCACAGTGACTGATTTAACAGATCACGCTAAAGAAGGGGTGTCAAACTCAAGGCCTGGGGGCCAGATCCAGTCCATGGGGCGCTTAGATCTGGCCCACACTGGAAATAGTGAAGGACTGGCCGGTAGGGCCTCTGCCAGCAAAAACAGAGTTCATGAGGGGTGCGAGCAGCCCTCCTGAGCTCCATTTTTGCTGGCAGAGGGTTGCAGGAGGCTGTGTTTGCCGAAAACAGAGCTCAGGAGCCCGTTTTCGCTGGCAGAGCACTCGGGCCACCACATGCCCCGCCCCTCCGACACAAGTAGTGTCTTGCTGGCCACATCCACCCTGCCCCCCCCAAGGTCAAACACAACCCTGATGAGGCCCTCAATGAAACTGAGTTTAACACTCCTGTACTAAAGGCAACTGGACTTCCTTGGGTTTTTCCCTTGAAAACATTTCACTTCTCATCCAAGGAGCTTCTTCACTTCTGATTGAATGGTGGGAAGTGGACGGATTTATATATTTTGCAGTCATCTGGTCCTTAGCACTCTGTCTGAGAATCAATCATTTAGTTCTCTTTGAGAATCATTGAGGCCACTTAGGGTTTTGTCTGTATTTTCAGAGTCACCTGAAAAGCAGGTGGGTGTAGAACCTTTCTGAGACTGTTGAAAGGACTGGATGACTACGAAGTATATAAATCCTTCCATTCCCCACCATTCAGTCAGAACTGAGGAAGCTTCTTGGATGAGAAGCGAAATGTTTTCAGGGACAAAAGCAAGATTAAGTCCAGTTGCCTTTTTGGAAAAAGCACCTTTGGGACAACCACAACCTGAATGATTGAGAACCTCCATAAAGAGATCACACTAAACAAACATCTCAAGAAGGTCTCATGCAGGGTGTAAAGCCAGCCTTGTCTTTAACCTGGACAGGATAATCACTGTATGATTGAATCTCTATTTTTTTCTAACTCTTAACCTGCACTGAACAAGGGATTCTATCTTACAGCTTAAATGGTCCCTTCAATTCTTTGATCCTCAGTTATTAGTTATTGTATTTTTGATACTATCATCCTCTTACATACGTATGGAACTTGTGAATCATTCAGGTCATCATAGTTGTCCCAAATGTACTTTTTCCAAAAGATAACTCGACTTTCTTGGGTTTTTTTTTTTCTCTGAAGAAGTTTCATTTCTCATCCAAAAAGTGTCAGCTTTGGAAGCCATATGAGGCCGGAAACTTCCATGCTGCCACTTTCTCATGTGTGAGAAACTAGGAGGGGGGATTTAGCAGAGGGGTTGTCTGTAGACATAATAGCATTCTTCCTATCGGTCAAGGTCAGGCTGATCCTGCATCTGGAGAAGGAGTGGTTGGAGTGATGTCTCGAGAGATGGGATAGATGGTGATTGGAGCATGTGATCGACTGAGGAGTGAGGGGATGGTTTTGGGGGGTTTGATTTACTGAGGGAAAACCCCGGACCTCTCAGATTCGGGTTTTCCCAGATGTGCCAGTTTACCTATTCTAGTAAATAGAACTTTGAGAAATGCTCGCTTCAGAGTCTTTACTTGGAGCTGGGGGGGTTTCTGGACCGCTGACAAAAAGCTTCTTGGATAAGAAGCGAAACGTTTTGAAAGACAAAAACCAAGAAGGTCCAGTTGCTTTCTGGAAAAAAAGCACCTTTGGGACCAGGGATGGTATTCACTTACCTTCGCTACCGGTTTGCAAATGTGAGCATGCTTGCACAGGGCCTTCCACGCATCAAAAACATGGATAAATAGGACATGATGACGTCCTAGGGCGGAGCCACCAGCAGCCACTGCTACCTGTTTGCCTGAACAGATAGAACCGGCTGAATACCACCACTGTTTGGGACATCCTCTTAAATAATCCCCCCTCCCCCAAAGTTGTAGTCTTTCAAGACCCCAAGGAGTTCTGTAATAAAAGTAATAATAGTCATGAACTGTTAAGGAATTCACAGAATAACCCTTAAATAGCAAGGGTGTGCACATGAAAGCGATTGAGAGTAGGTACGAATAAAACACAGTCAACACACAGATACACTGAGTTGTGCTTACTTTCAGGAAATAGTAAGGTACAGTCCAATAAACAGTGCAGGTCATACACATATAAAGCAGGAGATAGCAAAACGACAGTCCAGGGATATTCCAATAACAAAGTCTTCTTACCAGTTGTCGTCGTCATTCACAATAAACAGTTCTTCTGGATTTGCAAACAGTAGCATACAGAGATATCAGAGAGCAAGAACAGCAAAGAGAAACAAACCATGTTTCTAGCTCCCTCTTAAGGAGATTGGCTGCAGAGCTAACCAATCAGGACACAGTATGATGCAATACAGCAGTCTTAAAGCTATATTGATGGTTTATATATTGCCAACCCAACAAGGTAGGTAATACTCAGTTCCTAACATGAACAAAACAGTCTGGTCTGATTTCATAGCTCTGATCAGAGCTTTCTGGCAGTTTTTTTGCAAGTTTTCCACTCATGCAAACGAGCCCTAGAAGAGCATCCGCTGAAGACAACCTGTTCAATGCTTATGACTCCTCTTTTTTGGCAGGTGATTCATCTTCATGTCAGGATCTGTCAAGCAGTGTTGTGTGCCAAAAGAACCAGGATATGTAAGTATCTGGTTTCAGAAATACACTCAGGTTATGGGAAAAAAGTCAAGATGGGGACTAATTTTTAACCTGGTTTTTTTCTGCATCTTGGAGTATTGTTTTTGCACTGTTCTAGATGCCACCTTGACACGTCCTATGAGTGACACTGTTCAGGTTATATGAATGCAAAGAATATCAAGCTTGCCCCCTCTTCTCATCCCCCTGGTATCCCAAGCCTCTCTTTTGTCTGGAATATTTGTGGGAAATATACCCTGTTTCCCCCCAAAACAAGACATCCCCTGATAATAACCCCAATCGGGCTTTTGAGCACTTGGCAATAAGGCCAAGCGCTTATGTCAGTGTTCAAAAAAAATATAAGACAGGGTCTTATTTTCGGAGAAACACAATAGGTAGTCCTCAATTTACGACCACAATTGAGCCCAACATTTCTATTGCCAAGTGAAACAGTTGTTAACTGAGTTTTGTTAACTGAGTTTTGTCCCTTTATGACCTTTCTTGCATAATTGTTAACCACTGCAATTGTTAAATTAGTAACCATCAGGTGCCAGGAAAACCAGGAAATTCAGGCAGTTCAAATGACTATAAATATGTATTGAAAGCTTAAGCTCTCTACAAGAATCTGAGCTACTAACAGTCAAGGGAAAATCGTGGGAATTAAGGTGGACTTGACTTAGATCTCTTGTGGGCACTCAAGGACTCATGACTGAGGGTTTGAGACCCAAGTACCACGTGACGGGGTGAGTTCCCATCCTCACCCCAGTTCCTTCCAACCTAGCAATTCAAAAGCATGCAAATGCGAGTAGATAAATAGGTACCACTATGGTGGGACGGTAACAGCGCTCCATGATGTCATGCCAGCCACGTGTCCATGGAAATGTCTTCGGACAGTGGTGGCTCAGTGGCCTTGAAATGGAGATCATCACCGCCCCCTAGAGAAAGCAATTAAGGGAGTAAAATCCACAAGGACTCATTTTTTAAAATTCTCCTCTAAAATTCCATATTTGTGCTTTAGTCTATGTGCTATTCTGGGTCCCTTCAACTGAAAGGTCAGAAGTTTGTCCTCTGCCTGACAGCATAATGAGTGGTCTGCAGATGTTCCCTTAGAGTAGACCTTGTTCCATCTTGTGAGGTCCCCAACCCCCTTGAGATGTTGGTGGTGCTAGGACTCCAGATCTTTTTGCCAGAATGGTTGTTAAAGTAGAAGAATTGCAGTTTATCTGCGAAGACCTTAGAAAAGGATATTTCAGGTGTGTCTCTCTGCTAATATTCTCTCTTTTGTTCTTCTCGTTTCAGTGGCTCTCCCAATGAGAAAGAAGTGGAGGTGAGCATAAGCGTATTTATTGCTTTTTCTACCCCCTTTTGGTATGTCTTCATATTTTTTAGCTGTATTTCCAGGAAATGGGGGAAGGAGCAAAAGATTTTGGGTGTGAAGAGTCCATGCTTTTAGTTTGAGCATCTGCCGGTATTTCCTAAGACAAGGTGGCAGGATAGGACCTGGTTAACTGGAGACAGGATGTTAAGTTGAGCTTCCTTGCTCCATCTACCTAAATCCTATGTCAGTGTAATACTTTCTCCATTTGAAGTAGGTTTGAGCCAGGGGTCGGCAACCCACGGCTCTGGAGCCACATCTGGCTCTTTCATCCCTCTGCTGTGGCTCCCTGTCACTCAAAATATACGTCACAACTGCCAATGTGCGACACCCACTGGCACATGATTTATTGAGCTTTTCTACCCCGGTAAGCCAGCCATGGATAAATCCAAGACAAGAAAAGTTTTAGAAAAAAACAGAATGTTTAATTCAACTACGTATGTTAGTTTTGTGGCTGCTCAGGAAATAGTCAGGCATGGGAAGGGTTTTGTGGCTCCCAGTATTTTCTTTTCTGTGGGAAACGGGTCCAAATGGCTCTTTGAGTGTTTAAGGCTGCTGACCCCTGGTTTGGGCCATTGGAATTCATGATCTAACTGGCAGAGATAGGTCAAGAAACCCTCAGTATTGAATTAACTGGCAGGATTAGTGTTTAACTGAATGTAAATAAGGGAAACAAATAGTTAGTCTGGGCACTAGTGCCCTCTATTGCTTATTAAATTAACCATATGCAAAATGATTAGAGTTGAATTCTTTGAATTCAGAGCTCTGATTCTGAGCAGGAAGCCGCTTTTCAGAGTGCAACACAGCCACTGTAAGTGTGAAAAGAGCCTCCCCAGCAGTTGGATGTGCGTTGTATCCCAGATGCCTCTGTTTCAAGAACAGAGTAGCATGCAAAAGTCAAAAAGTTTGGAGTGTGATTGAAACAGCTGGCTTCACACTCCAAACGGTGGTTTTACATCATATGTGGATTATTTCAGAATTGAACTGGTTTGACTTGAAAGATTTGGCACCTCCTGCATTGCTACCCAGATACAGAATAACAGAGTTGGAAGGGATCTTGTAGATCATCTAATCCAGGGATGGCGAACCTATGCCACACGTGCCACAGGTGCCACAGGTGCCACAGGTGGCACACGGAGCCATATCGGTGGGCACGCGAGCTCAGTTCTGGCACACTGATTTTCGGGACTTCTGGGCCCACCAGTCAGCAAACAGGCCATTTCCAGAGGGCCTCGAGAGGGGGTGGGGAAGGCCGTTTTAGCCCTCCCCAGGCTCCTAGAAAGCTTCTGGAGCCTGGAGAGAGTGAAAAACGGGTCTACCGGGCCCATTGTGCCACCATGTGCCAAAAGCGGGGGGAGCATGGGGGGGTCGTGCGCACATGCGTGAGGGCGGGATGCATAGAATTATGGGTGCCGGCACATGCATGCGTGACCCCCCCACACTCCCCCCACTTTTGGCACACGATGGCAAAAAGGTTAGCCATCACTGATCTAATCCAACCCCCTGCTCAGGCAGGAGAGCCTATACCCATGATGGCGAACCTGTGCCACGCGTGCCCCAAGATGGCACGCAGAGCCATCTTTCAGGGCATACGAGATGTCACCCAACTCACCTGCGGCTGCCTATGCGCATGTGCCCCAGCTGGTGTTTGGGCCTCTGGTGTGCATGTGTGCAATTCAGGGAACCCAGCTGATCTTCGGAACTCTCCTGTGCATGCGTGTGCATTTGCGCATGAGTACTTGCGCGCAGCACACGCATGCATAGATGGCGTTCACGCATCTGCATTGCATTTGTGAAAACCGCACCCATGCACAGATGGTGTGATTGCGCGCACAGTGCCCAGAGGGGCGTGTGCGAAAGCCTTGTACGTGTGCAGATGGCGTGGTTGGGTGTGCAGCGCACGGGGGGAGGAACCACGCATTAGTGCAGATAGCACACCGCACGCAAAGTGCGTACCTGTTTGGTACTCGGTGAGTAAAAGGTTCGCCACCACTGCCGTATACCATTTCAGACAAGTGGTTGTCCAGTCTCTCCTTGAAAGTCTCCAGTGATGATGCACCTACAACTTCTGAAGGTTGGTTGATTGTTCTCACTGTCAGAAAGTTTCTCCTTATTTCTAGGCTCAAGGTCGTCCAGAATTCAACTTGAGATTCCTTCCTGCTAGAAGCAATAACAGATTTTGATTGATTGATTGAACGGAGAGAGATTAACCAGCTGCTAAATCTGCCTAGTAAGGATGTTTGCTCCTCTTCTGTTTTCCAGGCAGAATTTCTACGGCTGTCTCTTGGATTCAAATGTGACCTCTTTACTTTAGAGAAGAGAGTCAGGCTTGAAGAACGATCTCGGGATCTCGCGGAAGGGAGCCTGAGGAAAGAAATTGCTGGCGCCTTGAAATTACTTGATGTAAGAAGGAGGGAGATGGATTCCGTTATATACGTCCATTGCTTCAGAGGGTGAAGGCCGACCTCACTTCTAGATCAGTGCTTCTCAGCTTTGGCCATTCTTCTAGTGGGAGAGTAAAAAACAGCAGCAAATGTCCTGTATCTACTGTATTTCCCCAAAAATAAGACCTAGTCAGAAAATCAGCCCTAGCGTGATTTTTAAGGATGCTCGTAATATAAACCCTACCCCTAAAATAAGCCCCAGTTAAGAGTGTCAGCCAGATGGATGCATTTAGGACCGTATTCCCTTGAAAATAAGACCTAATGTGTCTCGGAGCAAAAATTAATATAAGACCTGGTCTTATTTTTGGGGAAGCACGGTAAGTCTGAAGCAGAAGGACCCAAAAGGAAGCAGATTCTTCCAAGGACACCAGAATAGTATGAGCTACCGTATTTTTCAGCGTATAAGACGCACCTTAGTTTTTGGGGAGGAAAATAAGAAAAAAGCTGATTGGCAGGTGGATTGGCTCCCAGAATACCCCCCATCAGCTGTTCCCAGAGGTGAATTTTAGCAACAGGTTCCTTGGTTGTGAGCTCTATGCCTTGCTTTTATTTTTGCTTTTTTTTCTGCCTCTGAAACTTTTGTTTCAGAAAAAACTTTTTCCTGCCTCTGAAACAGAGCTTTGGAGGCTCTGAAGCTCTGTTTGAGGGCTTTTTTTCTAAAGCTTCATTTCTGATCCTTTTTTCAGCCTCTGAAACCTCCGTTTGAGAAGCTGGGCGGGGCTACTTTCGGAGTATAAGACGCAGACAGATTTTCACCCTCTTTTTTGGGGGGGAAAGGTGCGTCTTATACTCTGAAAAATACGGTAATGTAGGATAATGGTGCAAGTCTTGGACTAAGAGAAGGAAAACAGCCTCTAGTGTCTAAAAGCTCCCTAGAGACATTGGGCTAATCCAGGCTCTCAGCCCAAGAACCACTATGGTGTAATTGTGAAGGTATTGGACTAGCATTAAGGAACAGGGTGAATTTGAGTTAAATCAAGTCAATTTAAATCACAATTTAAATCATGATTTAAATCACTAGTAAAAAGACTTCCTTTAAATCAACTCGATTTAAATCATAACTTTTAAAGAGCAAACCGTCATCTCTGTCCCGCAATGGCTCCCCCTCTGACCCGCTGCTGACTCACCAACAGTCCCATTCACTTTAATGGGATGGCTGGTGATGCGTAAGGGATACAACAAGGTGAGGGACGTGGCAGGCAGAGGTAAATGGATGCCCGCTAACAGGCGCCGCCATGATGGATCTGAAATGACAGATGCTCTTTAAATGTAAGGACTCCTTGCTGGTAGTTAGAATCTTTGATATTATGATTTGCAAACAAAATGAAGGTTTCCTATTTAGCTTTCAGAGCTTGGATTCATTGAATGAGTTCACCAAAAATGTAAATATTGAAGAATCTACAGCCTCAAGCTACATAACTAAGTTCCATTTCATGCTGAATAAACTAAATTATTATTGTATCTTAAATAAAAAACTATCTTTAGATAGATTTTTTACTCCAAAAGTATTTTGTTAAAATGAATATGATAAAAATAAAATTTAAATTTTATTTTTATTTTAAATTTTAAAAATCCGATTTATATTTTTTTAAATCTGATATTTTTTTAATTTAAAAAAAACCATCGATTTTTATCTACCCTGTTAAGGAGATTCAGCTGCTAGTCCATCTTCAACCCCATAAGCTCTAGGTCAGTCTGTTCTCTCAGCCCAACTTGACTGGGGATAAAATGATAGAGATCTCTCCCTTGAGTTCTTGAGAAAGAGGTAGGGTAGACATTTATTAAATGATAGCAATTTATATTGCTTTGCAGACACGGTTATGCAAATCTCTAGCCACAGTCAAAGAGGTTTCTCTGTACTGGATGTGGGTGGACTTATTGATACGAATGGCAATTATACTGTTGAAAACAGAGGGCTCAAAAGTCATGTTTGGAGCTAAATGTTTGGCAGAAGATTGTCTCGTTCGTTGTTTCTTCATTGGTGTAGAGTACAACGCTTGTCTTCTGTTTTGCATGCACATCCTGGATATTCTTTGCTCAGTCTTTAGCCTCTCTGAGTGAAGATAACCAGGTACAGGAGATAGTTAAGAAGCTGCAGAAGAGTCTGGACCTACTGGAACAGCATGCCACCAGAATCGCTAGCAAAGCAGAAATGCTGGGAGCTGTTCATCAGGTAGGTTGCCCGATCCAAAATTGTAAAGAATCAAAAGGTCTTCTCCAAGCCGAGTTTGATTTCTGGTGACTTCATGGATCTACCCGCTGTCTTTTTCCAAATCACACGTGTGGGGAAGGCAGCAGGGCTTAACACCCAAACCAATCTACATTCCTAAGATTTCCTTGTCTCCTTCACAATGATAAATCAGGCCTCACTTAGCTGGTCAACCTCTGATAAAGTTGGTTAGATGTTGCCACCTGGCTGAATTTTATGGATGTGGCGTTCTTTCAGATAATCATGAGGAAAAAAATATATGCAGAATTGAATATTACCATTGGTTGAGTTGGCAGGAGGTTGCCACCTCCTTGAAAGTCAAATCCGCTGGGATCAAATGAAAAGTTCTTTGAAAGTAGATTCTGGAACAGTGGGTCTCAAGCTTGGCAATTTTAAGATGGGTGGACTTCAGCTCCCAGAATCCCCCAGCCAGCATGGATGACTGTGGAATCCTAGGAGTTGAAGTCCACCCATCTTAAAGTTGCCAAACTTGAGAAATACTGTTCTGGAAAAATCCTTTCTTAACAAATTCTGTTTGGAAATGATGGTGGGATTTGGAAAGCTCGTGGAGCAAGGCAGCAGAGAAGTTAGTCAGAAAGAAATATGAACCGACAAGATAAGGAAAAGGTGAAACAAACATAAGGATTTAATATTCTTAAGTTTCTAGTGGGAAAAAAAATTTATTGATTCAAACGAGCAAGTTGAATCTCTACAAGCTTGAATAAATCTGCAAAGGCATTTGTGATGCAACCTTTGTGGCTGGTGTTGTCACACAACCTATAAAAGCATATACTGTATTCCCTTGATTGTCCTCTGTATTGTGTTGATAATAGTTTTAATCAATTCTGATTTACTATGACAGTCTGATGTTACAGAAGTATAATAGAGCTATTGTTCAAGAATTTTAGATATTGGATTTAGTCTAATGTGATTGGGAAGTTCTGGAGATCAACATCATGTCTTAACAATATTTTAGTTGACATTGTAAATTATGAAGCAGCTTTTCGTCTTAGCCAAACGCTCCGCAGCCTAAATGTTCTATGTAACATTTTGCCTGAAGAATCATTCTGGCCTCTCAAAATCTTATTTTTTCTGAAGTTTTTGAAAGAACAAGATGTTTATTTGTCTTATCGGTTCCTCCAAGACAATATTCAAGACAATGTGTCCCAAGTAGAGAAGCTCCTTGAGCATTGGTCCAGCCTTCGCTCTTGATTTGTAGAAAAGTTGGTACATACAATATGTTCAATTTGCTGGTCTTCCATTGAGAGTCATATACCCTGTTCCTTGACGAAATGAAACAGGGCGTCCTTCGTTCTTACTCATCCATAAGGAACAAGAATTCTTTAGCAAGTGGTTGGCACTAAGCTCCTGCTTCTACAGATCTTGCCACCATATTCTCTTCCTTAAACGCTATGTGGCATCCTTGTCCAACCTGATAATATTCACCCACCCTCCCCACCATCAATGTAGTTACAGAATCCAGTAGGCCAGTGGTCCCCAACCTTTGTGGCCTGGCAGCTGGGGCTGGCTGTGTGTGTGTGGAGAAGGGAACTGGGTCACACAGGCGACAGGCCAGCACGCATGTGTGCAAGTGCCCACAGGCCAGTGTTGGAATTCCAATTTTTTTAATTACCAGTTCTGTGGGCGTGGCTTGGTAGGCGTGGCCGGGGATGGATACTGCAAAATCTCCATTCCCACCCAACTCTGGGGCCAGCCAGAGGTGGCATTTGCCGGTTCTCCAAACTACTCAAACTTTCCGCTACCAGTTCTCCAGAACCTGCTGGATTTCACCCCTGCCACAGGCCCTCCGCTGCACATGTACACTCCAGCCAGCCACTCACGCAGCCCAATTCCGAATAAGTCACGGCCCGGTAGTGGGCCAAAACCTGGGGGCTGGGCACCCCTGCAGCAGGCCATCATAAATCACAACTAGCTGCTAAGCGTGTTGTAGAGTCCAATATTTTGTTTCCACTCCTGGATCCTTGGAAGTTGCTTCTTTCTACAGGTAGTCCTCGACTTACAACAGTTCATTTAGGGACCGTTTGAAGTTACAATGGCACTGGAAAAAAAGTGATTTACGACCCTTTTTCACACTTACAACCCTTGCAGCATCCATCCCCCACGGTCACATGGTTTACACTCGGATGTTTGATTCACTGATTCGCATTTACGATGGTTGCAGTGTCCCCGGGGTCCTGTGATCCACCTTTTGTAACCTTCTGACAGGCAAAGTCAATGAGGGAAGCCAGATTCACTTAACGCAACAGGGTTACTCATTTAACCACTGCAGTGGTTCACTTAAGAAATGTGGCAAGAACAGTCATCAAATGGGACAAACTCCTTTACCGTATTTTTCGGAGTATAAGACGCACGAAGATTTCGAAGTGCCCCTCAGAGCACTCTGCAGGCCTCCCAAACCCTCTGCAGGCCCCATTTTTTCAAAAAACAGGCAACGCATGGGGGGTTTTCGGAGGCCAAAAATGGGCCCGTTTTTTCAAAAAATGGGAGTGTTTTTGCCCTCCCCAGGCTCCAGGACCACTCTGCAGGCCTCCCAAACCCTCTGCAGGCCTGTTTTTGGCAAAAACGGGATGCATGAGGAGGGTTTCGGGAGGCCAAAAATGGCTGTATTCGGTGGATAAGACCCACCAACATTTCCACCCTTTTTTATGAGGGAAAAAAGTGTGTCTTATACTCCGAAAAGTACGGTAACAAATGCCTCGCTTAGCAACATAAATTTTGGCCTCAATTATGGTTGTAACTTGAGAACTACCTGTATTTTTCTATGGCTACCCCTAAATGAGCCAATTCCTCTATGGCCATCCCAAAGTGAGCCCATCTGACTATACAACCTTTTCTGGAGTCCTGGCAGAGTTCGAACAATAACCAGAGTACTTTGGGATGGCTTTGGTTACCCAGTCTTTGAATTCTTTTGCTCAAAGGAAGATGGGTCGCTCGATGTGGTGCCATGCTTATATAAGCCCACTTTCACCCCACCTCACCCCCAATGAAACAGTCGACGAAGACAACACCAGTTGCCTTCTGTGTCCTTCCCTACCTTTTCTTCCCTAGGAAAGCCGGGTCAGTAAGGCAGTAGAAGTGATGATTCAGCACGTGGAAAACTTAAAACGTACATACGCAAGAGAGCACGGAGAACTGGAAGAGCTGAAGGAGCTATTACTCCAGAGCGAGAAGTCCTTCAGCTCTATGGGGGACCGAGGTAACAGCCAAGGTGATGTGGACTGAAACGATGTCGACATCATCTCCCCTGTCTTTTTTTCTCCAGGGCAAGATTGGTGGGCTAAATCAGAGACTTCCAAATTTAGCAACTTTAAGACTTGTGGACTTCAACTCCCAGAGTTCCCCAGCGAGCAAAGCTGGCTGCGGAACTCTGGGAGTTGAAGTTCACGAGTCTTAAAGTTGCTACGTTTGGAGGCTCCTGGTCTAAATAATTAGATGCTGAGTAGGGATAACTGTGTGGAAGTCCAGTAATGCCATGTGTTGTGTATGCCCTAGGCTCAAATCAGGCCATAGCAGTAGCCCTTAGACTTATATACCGCTTCACAGTGCTTTACAGCCCTCTCTAAGCAGTTTACAGAGTCAGCCGATTGCCCCCAACAATCGGGGGTCCTCATTTTTAACCACCTCAGAAGGATGGAAAACAGAGTTCAACCTTGAGCCCGCTGAGATTCAAACTGTCAAATTGCAAGGCAGCCAGCAGTCAGCAGAAGTAGCCTGCAGTACTGCACTCTAACCACCGCGGCGCAATGGCGCCTCCTTCAGCTATTCCCATTATTACGTGATCATGTCGGACTTTTTCTATGAAACACAACCTCCATCCATCAACCCAACTAGGTTGATTTTGACAAGGATTAAGGGTAAGGGGGTTATAGTGCTTCCTAATGGACTCAGATTGTTGGGGGGCAATATGCTGACTCTGTAAACTGCTTAGAGAGGACTGTAAAAGCACTACGAAGCGGTATATAAGTCTAAGTGCTATTTCTATTGAAGGTTATATTTTTCTGATTTTTAATTCCAGAGCTGTCTGCAGAGGAGGGTCAAGATAGTCACAACCATTGAATCAAAACCCCATCCTTTTAATGTAAATTGCCTATAAAAAGGGGGTGAGGTTTCAGTCACCGTTTGTAGCCATCCTCTTGACCTTCCCTTTGCAAAGATCCTGGACCTATTTCCTCCTTATATGGCAGGTTCCTCTGTTCGTGGGCACCTTCTTGATAGAACTGGAGTTGGATGACTATGGAAATTCTCAATCATCCAGGTCTCGGTTGTCCCAGAGATGGATTTTTTTTCAGAAGAATTAGAATTAGAATTCTTTACTGGCCAAGTGTGATCAGACACACAAGGAATTTGTCTTCGGTGCATAAGCGCTCAGTGCACATAAAATGCAAAAAGCAACTGGACTTTGTTTTCCCTTGAAGACGTTTCCACAGATAAATCGCCAAGTGGCCTCCGTGACCCTCAGAAAGAGTGCTAGCCACCAGATGACTGCAAGGAATATAAATCCTTCCATCCTCCGCCACCATTCAGTCAGAACGGAAGAAGCTTCTTGGGTGAGAAGGGAAACGACTTCAAGGAAAAACAAAGTCTAGTTACCTTTTGAAAAAAAACACCTTTGGGACAATTGGTGCTGGAGGATGCTGCCTTGGGGACAGATATCATAGCAGGGAAGGTTTGTGGCTGATCTTCAAAACTCTTGGTCTTCACTCACCATGCCACATAGGGGCACCCAAGGAAAGGCAAATAAATGGGCGTGAGCTCAGCAATGGAAGAGGTGATCTCACTCTGGGCATCTTCTCCGAGGTGGCGCAGTGGTTAGAGTGCTGTACTGCAGCTACTTCAGCTGACTGATAGTTCAGCAGATCAGCAGATCAAATCTCACCGGCTCAAGGTTGACTCAGCCTTCCATCCTTCCGAGGTGGGTAAAATGAGGACCCAGATTGTTGGGGGCAATATGCGATTTAGTATACTGTCGATTGTTGTAAGCCAGCCAGAGACCTCGGAGAGTGGGCGGCATAGAAATATGATTAATAAAAATAAATAAAAATTCAATTCCCCCAAATTCAGACTAAGCTACAGAGATCCCTGTCCAAGAAGTCCCTCTTCTAGTTTTATTGAAACTACTTCCTTTCTTCCCTGATTAATGGATATTCTTCCACTTGTATTGCACTTTCAGATGACTCTTCAATTAAAAAACTCTCTGGTTCTCTCAAGGTACACATGTTGCAAGCATTTTTGCTTTCTGCACACTCTTCTGCGCTGTGCCCGGCCTTCGCAATCTGTCGTGATGCTTCTGAGCAATTCTTGCAGTTTCAGGGTGTGTGTGTGTGTGTTTCCCCGCTCTTTTTGCAGCCTTGCAAAATGCATAAACCGAATCCTTAACTTTCCAATGATGTCCCTGAAAATTGGTACCATTTTCTTGCAATAACACCTTGAACTTGTACTATTTTGTGGCCAGGTCTTTTCAATTCAGTTTCCTTGTTTGTTTGTTTGTTTGTTTGTTTTTCTTTGTTGTTGTTGTTTCCAAATTGCTCTTAAGGCTGAACAGAATTCCGTATTTGTGGTCTTTCTAGATTTTAGTTGTTGGGATGGGTGATAGTAGGTATTGCAACTGCAATTAATAAGTGGTCAAAACTCAAGAACGGTGTCCATGGTTTTCAGGGAATCACAGAACCAAATTCTCAGCTTGGAGAGTTTGATACTTCGTTTTCTGCATCTGACAGAAGTAAACTGAGGAATATAAAACGGTATGCAAATAGTTCATGCAGATTAAAATGTCTTTACGACATTTCATTCCAGTTTCAAAAAAAAAGTATTTACAAATTCAGATGGGTATGTATCAAACGCATGTAATATGCCCATCCATTATCAAATTCCACATTGCTGGTAGATTACATAAAACGGCCATTTGGATTTCGAAAAGGTATCTTAAATATTAATCTTGAAATGTGAAAAAGTTGTACTTCCATGTTTAGCATGAGCTACTTAAGCTACTTTGAAATACAGTTTCTTTGCACACGCACTCATCTGGAAGGATGGGATAATAATAGGAACATGTATTTGTGCTCCAAATTTGAATTCATATTTCTAGTGTATCTTTAGATGCAATTGAGAATCACGAATGAAGGCAAATATACACGTCCCGGGATAATGTTGCAGGATCCAATCTGGGTCAGTCACTGGGACCGGAGATTCAGTCTTCTGAACTTTCAGACTTGTGCTGGAGCCCATCCTCAGGGAACTTCTCTCAATCAGAATGTGTGTGTTTTGGACTATTTTGTATGTGGCATTTATTTGATAGAATAGAATAGAATAACAGAGTTGGAAGGGACCTTGGAGGTCTTCTAGTCCAACCTTCTGGTTGTGTATGGCTTTTTAGTTGTTGATTGGCCATCAATGCCCCAATCAACAACTAAAAAGCCACACACAACCAGACATCATATACCATATTTTCAGAGTATAAGATGCCCCGGAGTATAAGACGCACCTTAGTTTTTGGGGAGGAAAATAAGAAAAAAAAAATTCTGCCTCTGCCTCCCAGCATCCATCAGTATTCATCTGGCTAGCGTTCTGTCAGTGTGTAAGAGAGTTGAGGGCTGTTTGGAAACTGAAACAGTATTTGCTGTGTGAGCAACAAGGAAGGAGACAGCAATGAGCCTGGGCGTGGCTTAGCTCTGCAGCTCTGAGTCTGTGCTGAACGCTAAACTAGTCTGCTACTCAAAACTGAAACTGAAACTCCTCTCCTCTGCTTGTGTTTTGCTTGTATTTACTACCATGTTGGAAAACCTTCTTTTGGTATTGTATATTTATTTCATGTGTTATGTTATATATAAAGAGAAGTTATTGAATCCTGCTGAATCAGTTACTTGTGTGTGCTTTCTGGATGTGATTGCTGTTACAAACTTTTGACAGTCATTGCAGCAAATAGCAAACATGCCAGGTCAACTTCACACATTATTGCAGCCTGATTCAGCACGGGCAGCTGATTGGCGGGTGGATCGAGAATTATCCACTTTCACTGGCTTCACTAAAATCAGAACTAAATTTGGTGATTTTTGGGAAAGGACGGAAGATGGGCTAAATAATCTGACCTATAGGACTTCGAAAAAAACTGTATATTAATTAAGCAGGAAATTCAAGTTGTTCGTAAGGATTTCTTTAAAAAATCAAGAAAAGTGTCCATGCATTGCTTTGGCCTTTTATCTGTGCTATTTATTCATTTGCCAACCAATTCCTAGCCTAAAACTCTGTCCAAAATCGTTCTTAAGTATGAACAAAATTACAGCTTGAAATACCAATATTGACCCTGCGAGTCAAATTACAAATACCGCTCATAATTGAGTTTCTGCAGCAATTAGGATAACCTCATTTGTCCTATGAACCAGTGGATTTAAAAAAAAACATTTAAATAATGAATATATGGTAGTCCGAACCATATATTTCTTTGGAGACTGTTAAATATTTGTAACATTGTTTTATCCGCATTTGATCATCGGTTACTTCTGGCCCTTTTGTCGATGGAAAAATGCAGATCACATTTCATTAAATGAGTTACTGAGGAACTTGGGTGGAAAATGTAATCCTTTACCTAGCAATAGTCTGCGGGCCTTCTTTGCTTTTAGTGCTCTCATTAAGTATTGTAGTACATTGCTTCGAATGTTTGCTTAGATCCCCCATAATTTACAATAGGGGACCCCCGACCTCTGGGCTGTGAACTAGTACCAATCCATGGCCTGTTAGGATCCGGACTGCACAAGCAAAATTCATCAGCGCATACACAGGATCTAGATAGCCCACAAAGCCACAACCATCACCACCCTGGTCCAGTGGTGAAATCCAATTTTTTTTTACTACCGGTTCTGTGGGCGTGGCTTGGTGGGCGTGGCAGGGGAAGGATACTGCAAAATCCCCATTCCCTCCCCATTCCTGGGGGAAGGATATTGCAAAATCTCCATTCCCACCCCACTCTGGCGCCAGCCAGAGGTGGGATTTGCCAGTTCTCCGAACTACTCAAAATTTCCGCTATCGGTTCTCCAGAACCTGCCGGATTTCATCCTTTTCCTGGTCCAAGGAAAAATTATTTTCCACGGAAGCTGTCCCTGGTGCCCAAGAGGTTGGGGAACCCCGCTTTGTATGGCCCAGATGAGTGACATTCCTGTGCAGAAAAGAGCCACTGTCTGTCTCTTTTTATATGTACTGTCGATGATAATAAGAGAAGCTGGATGTAGAAAGGGGAGTTGGGCCCAGGATTTGAGCTCTGGCGAGTTTTTACGGTATATTCCCGTGATGGCGAACCTATGGCATGTCGCCTGGTACACACGGCGTCTCCCGTTCCTCTTCCGGGTTTCTTGTGTGCATGCACACACGCCGGTCAGCTGGCAGAGGCTGTGCAGCTGAAAACAGAGCTCAGGAGCTCATTTTTGCTGGCAGAGCGCTCAGGCCATCACATGCCCCCCCCCCTCTCCTTGACACAAGTGGTGTCCTGCTGGCCACATCCACCCTGCTCCCCCCCCCAAGGTCAAACACAACCCTGATGAGCCCCTCAATGAAACTGAGTTTAACACCCCTGCACTAAAAGCAACTGGACTTCCTTGGGTTTTTCCCTTGAAAACATTTCACTTCTCATCCAAGGAGCTTCTTCACTTCTGATTGAGTGGTGGGAAGTGGATGGATTTATATACTTTGCAGTCATCTGGTCCTTAGCACTCTGTCTGAGGATCAGTCATTTAGTTCTCTTTGAGAGTCATTGAGGCCACTTGGGGTTTTGTCTGTATTTTCAGAGTCACCTGAAAAGCAGGTGAGCCTGGTTTAGCTCTGCAGACTAAGCACTGTAATTAACATCCAGCTGTCTGCCAGAAACCAGTAGAGCTGGTCTTCAGTTTTCCGGCGTGAGACGCATGCCGGCTACTTGATCGGTGCATGCACATGCATGGCAATAACAGGAAGACTTGCTGGCTGGTGTACATGCGCGCGCCGGAAAACAGAAGTACCTTATCTGGCACGCACATGCTCCTTAGCTTCAAAAACTTTTACTACCAGTTCTGTGGGTGTGGCTTGGTGGGCGTGACTTGGTGGGCATGGCAGGAGAAGGATACTATAAAATTTCCATTCCCACCCCACTCCGGGGGAAGGTTACTGCGAAATCCCCATTTCCTCCTGATCAGCTGAGACTCGGGAGGCAGAGAATAGATGGCGGCGGGGCCAGCCAGAACTTTTACTACCGGTTCTCCAAACTACTCAAAAGTTCCACTACCGGTTCTCCAGAACTAGTCAGAACCTGCTGAAACCCACCTCTGCTCCCTGGGCAGCTCCTTTTCCTGGTTGTGGTCCTGATGAGCGTGCACGCTCAAAATGCACGCATGAAGTACACCGAAGTGCCGAAAAGGTTCGCCATCACTGGTATATTCTGTTCGGCGATGGGTACCCATTTGCAAAATCAGCGACGGAACTCTGTGCTACTTCTTAAATCTGTTTAGAACAGTGTTTTTCAACCTTGACCATTTTAGCATGGGTGGACTGCAACTCCCAGAATTCTGGGAGTTGAAGTCCATCCATTTTAAAGATGCCAAGGGTCACAACAGAATAACAGAGTTGGAAGGGACCCTGGAGGTCTTCTAGTCCAACCCGCTGCCTATGCAGGAAACCCTACACAACTTCCGACAAATGGCTATCCAACTTCTTCTTAAAAACTTCCAGTGTTGGAGCATTCACAACTTCTGGAGGCAAGTTGTTCCACTGATAAATTGTTCTCACTGTCAGGAAATTTCTCCTTAGTTCTGAGTTGCTTCTCTCCTTGATTCGTTTCCACCCATTGCTTCTTGTCCTGCCCTCAGGTGCTTTGGAGAATAGCTTGACTCCCTCTTCTTTGGGGCAGCCCCTTAGACATGGTAAAAATGCTACCCGCTAGGTTGAAAAACACTGCTTTAGAAGTTCTGCTTCGTGATCACACAAGTCCCACTTTTGCCTAGAATCGCCGGAGCCTTGCAGAATGTGCCGTACCTAACTGATCAAATAGTATTTCTTGTTTTGTGTAGCCTTCATCACTACGCAGAGTTAGCACTGCACCCTTGCCTAGGAACAGTAATGGAAATGCAATCGCTTTTTTGCAACTGGTATGTAGGTATTTTCCAGTACTGACCGTTCCTTAACTTTAAAAAGTATTAGCTGCACTTAGATGGTGACCTCTCCCTTTTCCCTGTTCCTACAAAGGCTCAGATGAACGAAACGGATGGAAGCAACCGGATTGAAAAATTCAACAGGCGCTCGAGTTGGTACGTAGGGTATTGTTTTTTATGTATTTATTTATTATTGATTTGTCAAGTATGTATAAAATAACAGATATAGGCATAAACATGATTATGAATACAGGAAATGGATACGAATAAATGGGGACGGTTGGACAGGGAGAGTAGACACGCTAGTGCGCTTATGCATCCCCCCTTAAAGACCTCCTAGGAATGGGGTGAGGTCAACAGTAGACAATCTAAGGTTAAAGTTTTGGGGGGTTGAGGATGACACCAAAGAATCGGGTAGAGCATTCCAAGCATTGACCACTCTGTTGCTGAAGTTGTATTTTCTGCAATCGAGTTTGGAGTGGTTTACCTCAAGATTGTATCTATTTTGTGCTTCTGTATTGTTGCAGTAGAAGCTGAAGTAATCATTGACAGGAAGAACATTGTAGCAGATAATTTTGTGTACTACACTTAGGGCAGACTGAAGGCGGCGTAGTTCTAAGTTGTCTAAGCCCAAAATTTCAAGTCTGGTGGCATAAGAGATTCTGTTGTGAGCAGAGGAGTGGAGGACTCTTCTCGTGAAATACCTCTGGACTCTCTCAATTGTATTTATGTCCGATATGTAGTGTGGGTTCCAGACAGATGAGCTGTATTCAAGAATTGGTCTAACAAAGGTTTTGTATGCCCTAGTTTGCAGTACAATGTTACCGGAGAAGAAGCTACGCAAGATTAGGTTAACAACTCTTAATGCCTTTTTGGCAATGCTGTTACAGTGAGCTCTGGCACTTAGATGGTTTGAGATGAGTACTCCAAGGTCCTTGACAGAGTGTGGGTCACACAAAATCTGTATTGCGGGGGGGCGGGAAATCATGCAGAAAGATACATAATAGTTACCTCATTTTTTTAAAGAAGTTGCAAATGATGGTTAGTTGCTAATGCAACAGTAATTTGAATTATAGCAGGGAGAATTTATTTATTTATTTATTTATTTTGCTGGCTGTGTGTCTGGAAAGGCTGTTCTCTGGTTTGAAAGCGCTTCCCCCAAGTCCCCAGCACACTTCCCTTCCAGTTTCTCTGGCAGCCTGCGAACTTAATGATGTCAGCCTGTTGTGCTACAGAAAGGAACAGAATCTGTTTGAGGGAAGCTCTGTTTCTTTGTAATCATAATCAGTCTCCAAGGTAAAGATTTGTCCCTATAAACTGTTGATTCGTTTCTACAGAATATTGAATCGTTGGGACCATATGAGGCTGAAGAATTTAAATGCTTATGTAGAATGATTATATCTTTACATGTATCAGTACATGCATGCCTTCCCCTCCCCTTCTTTCTTCCCCCTGCACTCCCCTCATCCTCCTTTCCACCCCTTCCCTTTCCTCTCCTTCTCTCCTTTTCTTCTCTCCCCCTTCCTCTCTCCCCTCCTCTCGACTCCTTTCCCTTGCCCTTCTTCTTCTCCTCTCCCCTCTACCTCCCTTCCTCTCCCCTCCTCTCAACTCCTTTCCCTTCCCTTTCTTCTCCTCTCCCTTCCTCCCCTCCTCTGTCTCTTATCCTCTCCTCTTTTCCTTCCTTCTCTTTCTCCCTCTTTCTCTTTTTTCTCTCCCTTCCTTACTTCCTCTCTCTCCCTCCCTTCCTTCCTGTACTTTTCTTGGAGGGGTGGATATTTAATGGAAAAAAAAAAGCAGCCAAAATTTCTTTTTAAAGAAAGCCTGTTTGATTCTCCTGTCCTTAGGAGTCTAAGAGGAACCAAACAAGGAGAAAAACGGCCCTCGCTACAGCGCCTTATCAGCTCGACTTCCTGGACAGAGTCAGAGGAAGAACAACTTGAATTAGAGTGAGTCCCATTTTTCCTCCTGGTGCCCCAAAGACGGGAGCTTCTCCCCTAGAAGCTGCTAATGTCTCTTGAGCACAGAAGGAAGATTTGTTCTGTGTGGTTATAAGAATAAGGCAGGTGAATCGTGACTCTGCTGAAGCCTCTGTCAACATGTCAGTCTAGAGCAGGGGTGTCAAACTCGATTTCACTGAGGGCCCCATCAGGGTTGCGTTTGACCTGGGAGGCGTGGCCAGTTCAATGTCACTCGTGTCAGGGGCGCCGGTGTGGGCCTGAGCGCTCTGCCAGCAAAAATGGCTCCCAAACTCCATTTTTGGCTACCCCGGCATCCTGCAACCCTCTGCCGGCAAAAATGGAGGTACCATGGGATGGTCCTTCACTGTTCCCAGGCTACCCCGCGGGCCAGATCTAAGCAACCCACAGGCCGGATACGGCCCTTGTGCCTTGAGTTTGACACCCCTGGTCTAGAGCAATATTTCTCAACTGTGGCAACTTTAAGATGTGTGGACTTCAATTCCCAGAATTCCCCAGCTAGCATCCTGGCTGGGGAATTATGGGAGCTGACATCCCTATATTTTAACATCACAAAGGTTGAGAAGCGATGATCTAGAACTAACCTGGACTACAGGGCCTTTTTAATCCAGAATCTAAATCACCTCTTTACAGGGCTGCTCTTCAGGAACCGGCAGCTCTGGAGATCCAGGGAGGTAAAGCACGAAAACTGAGTGAAAAGGAAACCAGCACGACTAAATGGGGGCTACGCTCACTGTAAGTCTAGAAGGAACAAGACGAACACATTGTGGGAACATGGGAAAGAAATTTGGAATTTCTAATTCATTAAATTTGAGGCAGTAGCAGTGATTTTTCAGCATGCCTTGGGCTCTGGATCGCTGATTGGGAGCATCCACGCATACGATTTCAAAAAAAAAAAAATGTTCCCAGAAGTTCAATTAACACTTTTTTTAAAAAAAAAAGCTGAAGTGTTATAAATGTAATCGAAGCACACTTCAATGGCTCTTCTTCTTCTTCTTGTGCCATATCCCTCATCGGATGTTGGCAATCCTATTTTTATCAACAGCCACATGAAAAAGTGTTACTAAGTTTTGTCTAAACCGGTCCCTTAGATTTTGAAGCCATGATGTTCTTCATCTGCCTGGACCTCGTTTGTCGAGGGTTAAGCGAAGTATGGCATATTTTTCCGGGTGTCGCATCACCTGTCCAGAATATTCAAACTTTTGCTTTTTTTATGCTTCTTCTGATGATTTCCCTTGGCTTTCCAAGGCGGCTGATCACCTCCTCCTTTCTGATTTTGTCAACCCAATTTATACGTAACAGCCACCTGTAAATCCACAATTCAAATGCTTCTAGAGTCTTCCAGTGGCTTACGGTTCATAGAACCAAGTCTCCACTCCATAGAACAGGATAGAAAAGATGTAGCAGCTGGTTCCCTGTTACATATTATTCAGTGGTGGGATTCAACCAGTGTAACAACTCGTTCGCTGAGCGCGCGCTTCGCACCCACCTGCTCACTTCGCTCATGTGTGCCCGCAGTACATTTGAAAACAGTTCTAAAACTTACCGTTTACTGCAACCCCGGTCAGTAAAACGGCGGAGGCGCAGCAATCTGCTCTGCCGCGCCTATCAGCTGGGCTTCAAAGAAAGGAAATATAAGTCAGTATACTGCAGGGGCAGGTGGGCGGACCCAGCTGATC
Organism: Masticophis lateralis; assembly: GCA_030761175.1. Lineage (NCBI taxonomy): Eukaryota > Metazoa > Chordata > Lepidosauria > Squamata > Colubridae > Masticophis > Masticophis lateralis. The sequence continues at coordinate 9,032,921 of JAUDYJ010000006.1, read as the reverse complement.
GTCGGAGTGGACCGGTTCGCTCTCAGATGATCATCGGAGCGAACGGTTCCCCTGAACCGGTGCGAACCAGCAGAATCCCACCCCTGCATATTATTTCTCCTTGAGGAAATTTAGATTTATGTAGTTTGTGTCCATGTATTGGAGTGTGTGAATTGCCATTGAAGGTAGACCTTGGATGAAGGACCCCATGTCTACTTTTCCCCCCCTCTCTTCTGCAGGTGTACGAGAGTGTCTTCTTGGGCCTCCGTTCTTAGGACTTCCTTCTCCGGGATTAGCAAAACCCTCTGTGTGTCTGTCGTCACAGTTGTGCTCTTTGCCGTCCTGATAACTTTTGTCATGGGATTCTCCTTCCATCAACCTGTGGAAGCCTCTTCTGAGGGCACCGGCACCGCTTGGACCTCAGTACAGAAATTCTTGTGGCCATACACACGTCTCCTCCACCATGGACCACCACCTGTATAATTTAGCAATATTCAGAACGGATTTTTTTCTACTGCAGGGTTTCTCAGTCTTGGCAGCTCTTAAGGTGGGTGGACTTCGACTCCCAGAATTCCCCAGCCATTCTAGAAGTTGAAGTCCACCCAACTTAGAGTTGCCAAGGCTGAAAAAAATAAAAGCTTTTCTAGTGTCTATTCAGCATGTAGTCCTAAATTGAATAATCTAGCAGGCAGATAATTGATTTGCCTGCATTGATTTGCCTGCTAAAAGCAATTTAGGTTGATTGCCTTTTAAATTTCTGAATGTAGAGAAAATGTCATTTTAATGCGTCATGTACTATTCCTGTTAGTAATTCGGGACCATGCCATTCAGGAACAAGATTCATTCTTTTTTTTTAATTTTGTCCATCTTTCTGTTCTCTCCCCTCCCACCGTCCCAAATCTCACCGAAGAGTTTATAGAAACAAAATACTTTTTTTAAAAAAAAAATTCAGGGCACATAGTCTATCCATAAATGGCTTATTTATTTATTTTTCTTTTCTTTTTCTTTTTTTTTTTTAAAAAAAAGATGTCCAAAGTGCGATTTCTTCCACTTCTTATTGACTGGAGTGTCTTTGAGCTCAATAAAAGTTCTTAAAGCAGCTTTTGGCGTGTTAGGAGTATGTCAGCACCCTGGTGGCAAGGAGCAGTTGGTAGACGGCATCGATGAAGAGGTAGTGGCTCTGTCTGACCCGGTCCATTGCATCTTTGCTCCCGGTATCTTTCAGGAGATGATAGAGAGTGGAGTGGAACTCGGAGCCTTCCGCAATGTTCTTGGAGAAAGCATCGCTCTCTTCGTCGATTGCCAGCTTCTGAGCTCTTTGGCCGTTGAACATGTAAAGATCCCATTCTTCTTCTTGGATCTGGTCTTCTTCGGTCAGATGTTCACCGGCCTGCAGTTGGGCAGAAGAAAAAGAGGGTGGACACCCCACCGGATTCTGAAGGGATTCTGGGTGCTCTCTGAGCTTGGTTGTTTTCTTCCAGACGTTCCATTACCCAACTAGGTAGCATCATCAGAGCTAGCTAGCACTCCCTTCTAGGAGGGAAGAAGCCCTGGTGTTGCAGTGGTTAGAATGCAGTATTTGAGAGGTTGCTACAAAGAGGAAGGGGGGGTCAACTTATTTTCCAAAGCACCAGAGGGCAGGACAAGAAACAATGGGTGGAAACTAACCAAGGGGAGAAACAATCTGGAATTAAGGAGAAACTTCCTAACCAGGAGGACAATTAACCAGTGGAACGGCTTGCCTTCAGAACTTGTGGGTGCTTCATCACGACCGTGATGTGCTGTATCAACGGGCACGCCAGCTCAGCTCCGGCGTGCATGCATGCACCGGCCAGCTGATTTTTGGGCCTTCTGGGCTCACCAGAAGTAGGGAAACAGGCTGTTTCCTGCCTCCTGAGGGCCTGGGTGGGGTGGGGAAGGCCCATTTTTCCTTCTCACCTAGCTCCCGATCCCTTCTATGCATCTGGGGAGGGCGAAAACAGCCTTCCCCATCCCCTTGGAGGCCCTCCAGAGGCCCGAAATGGCTCATTTCCCAACTTCCGGTTGGACAGGAAGTGACTTTTTTGCTGTCCCCAGCCTCCAGAGACTCCTAGAGAGGAGGGACAGCAAAAAATGTCACTTCCTGTACAACCGGAAGTTGGGAAATGAGCCGTTTTGGGCCTCTGGAGGGCCTCCGAGTGGGTAGGGAAGGCTGTTTTCATCCTTCCCAGATGCATAGAGAGGATCTGGAGCCAGGTGAGAAGGAAAAACGGGCCTACCGGGCCATGGCGTGTTGGGGGGAGAGGGGTCGCATGCGCAGGGCTGGGCACATAGAATTATGGGTGTGGGCACGCACATGTGCAAACCTCCCCCGCCACCTCTCCCCCTCCTGGCATGCGGTGGCAAAAAGGTTAGCCATCACTGGTATAGGATCTCCTGCTTGAGCAGGGGGCTGGACTAGAAGGCCTCCAAGGTCTCTTCCAGCTCGATTCTGATTCAGTATTGCAGGCTAACTCACCGCTCAACGCCAGGAATTCGATTCCTTCGATTGTGATCTGCTCAAGGTTGACTCGGCCTTCCATCCTTCCGAGGCGGGTAAAATGAGGACCCAGATGGTTGGGGGAAATCTGCTGACTCTGTAAACCGCTTAGAGAGGGCTGTAAAGCCCTGTAAAGCGGTATAAATCTTAAATTGCAAGATATATAAATCTTAAGTTGCTGACTAGGTGGCTCAGTGACTAAGACATTGAGCTTGTTGATCAGAAAGGTCGATCAGTTTGGCGGTTTGAATCCCTAGTAGGTCTTCTGCGTGAGCAGAGGGTTGGACTAGATTTTTTTTTAATTTGATTTATATGCCACCCTTCTCCAGAGACTCAGGGCGGCTTACAATGCGTTAAGCAATAGCCTTCATACTTTTGTATATTTATACGAAGTCAGCTTATTGCCCCCACAAACTGGGTCCTCAATTTACCTACCTTAGAAAGGATGGAAGGCTGAGTCAACCTTGAGCCTGATGAGATTCGAACTTACTAACTGCAGACAGCTGGAGTTAAATTACAATGCATTCGTCTGCTGAGCTATCCAGGTTCAACTAGATGACCTCCAAGGTCCCTTCCAACTCAGTTACTGTTATAGATCCAATCTGGGTCGGTCACCGGGACCAGAGGTTTTGTCTTCCATGTTTTTGGACTCATGTTGGAGAGCCCATCTTCAGGGAACTTCTCTGTAGACTTCATAAGTCTCTTCAGTGCTACTGCTTCTAACACTGATGACATTACCTAGTTGGGGAATGAAACGTCTGCCAGAAAACAACCAAGCTCAGAGCGCACCAAGGATCCCTCATTTCAACCTTGAGCTACAAGTTATACTCCTTTATTAGTTTCTGGAGGAACTGTCGGGTTTGTTCAACCGTTTTTTAAAATGGAAGAATATAACGGGCAAAGTTGAATCTTTACCGACAAAATTGACATGGAACACACCCAAACAGGCAGAGCCTTATTAGTGTTGTCATAGTTATCCACGTGACTTCTTGGACTCAAGGACTTAGGATCCAAGGACTCCACATGTCATCTAAACCAGGGGTTGCCTGAGTAATTCTGAGAGTTAAAGTCCACAAGTCTTAAAGTTGCCAAGGTTGGGGCCCCCTGATCTTAAACCATGCTTTGCAGATATCCCTGGTTGCTTGACTGGTTTTATCACTGGGTTTTGTGCTAATTTGGGAAAAACACAGAAGGGATTTGGGTGGGGGGGAGCCTGGACAGATGTGAATGATTGGCAATATTTTGATTGGTTTTAACTACCCGTATGCCACCCAGGCAAAGGGACACGGTGGCTTGGCTGCTAAGACACTGAGCTTGTCGATCAAAAGGTTGGCAGTTCAGCGGTTCGAATCCCTAGTGCCGCGTAACGGGGTGAGCTCCCATTACTTTTCCCAGCTTCTGCCAACCTAGCAGTTCAAAAGCACGTCAAAAATGCAAGTGGAAAAATAGGGACCACCTTTGGTGGGAAGGGAACAGCGTCCCCATGCACCTTTGGCATTGAGTCATGCCAGCCACATGACCACGGAGACGTCTTCGGACAGCGCTGGCTCTCGACTTTGGAGATGAGCACCGCCTCCTAGAGTTGGGAACGACTAGCACGTATGCGCGAGGGGAACCTTTTCCTTTTTATGCCACCCAGAGTGGAGCCTTGGGGCTGGCAGCTCTGCTTGGATTTAAAACATGGAGACTAGGCAGGGTTTCTGGTCCCACCACTCACTCCTACCTTAAAGACCAGATTATTCTCTCCACTCTGCAGGTTCCACTTGCTCCAGCCAAAGGCAAAAGAGGTTGCAACAAGAGACATTTGCTGATAAACCATGATTTCTGCCAAGAGCGTCTGTAAAAAAGTAGATAAAAATATCCAATGAAGCTGAGCACGGGAACAAGGCCCAACCCTGATTTCTCTCTCTTGATGCTGAACTATATTCTTTCTATCTATCTATCTATCCATCCATCCATCCATCCATCCATCCTATCTATCCTATCTATCTGTCCGTCCATCCATCCAATCCATCCATCCATCCATCCATCCATCCATCGTATCTATCTATCCATCCATCCATCTATCCTATCTATTTATCCATCCATCCATCCATCCATCCATCCTATCTATTTATCCATCCATCCATCTATCCTATCTATCCATCCATCTATCTATCCTATCCATCCATCCATCCATCTATCCTATCTATCCATCCATCCATCCATCCATCTATCTATCCATCCATTCATCCATCCATCCATCCATCCATTCATCCATCTATCTATCTATCCTATCCATCCATCCATCCTATCTATCCATCTATCCATCCATCCATCCATCCATCCATCCATCCTATCCATCCATCCATCTATCCTATCTATCTATCATCTATCTATCCATCCATCCATCCATCTAATCTATCTATCTATCTATCTATCTATCTCTCTATCCATCCATCCATCCATCCACCTACCTACCTACCTACCTACTTACCTAGGGTGGATTCTACTTACCTTTACTACCGGTTCGCAATGGGATCGTGCACATGTGCTCGCTTCGCTCGTGCGCACGCCTTGCTTCTGCGTGTGTGTAGAAGCTTCTGTGCATGCGCTGATTGCCGATGACGACATCCAGGGCGGTGGGCAGGGCCTCCCACCGATTTTACTACTGGTTCTTGCGAACCAGTCCAAACCGGGGGCAACCCACCTCTATCATCTATATATCTATCATCTATTGATCTACATCTATCTTATCTATCATATCTATTTATATCATCTATCTCTGTCTAATCTATCAAGATGTGATAGATGATAGATTAGAGATAGATGTCAACTTGCAAAGCTTTCAAGTTGCCATGAGCAGGAGGCGGGAGAACTGCTAGAGCTGATTGAAGTTACATTCCGTACATGCTTCCTCACCGCAATCAGAAGAAGGGTGTTGGATTTCACAGCCAGCCAAAGTGGTTAATTGGAAAATGTGATTTATGACATGGCCAGGGAGGAGGGGAGAGACAGGTTCATAGGGGAATGTAAATCTACGTGGGATTAGTTCTAACTGCATCCGAATAATGCCGAAATGGTGCTCCTAATAAATGACTGTATTTCTTTTGGAGTTTGGCTCATGGCTCATGAATTAATTAAGGCATCTAAATTTCACAATAGATATATAGATAGATGATAGATTAGAGAGAGATTAGCGATAGATGATACAATTATCTCTAATCTATCATCCATATATCTATCTCTAATCCATCATCTATATCTCTCTAATCTATCATCTATATATATCATCTCTATCTAATCTATTTCATTTGTCTATATCTATGAATGGATCTGAAAATTATCACCTAACAATCTGATAGCTAGCTAGCTAGAGATAAATGAGAGAGAGCGAGAGAGATGATAGAAGATGGATGGATGGATGGATGGATAGATAGATAGATAGAACTGAAAATGGTATCTATATTGTGCAGAGTCCACAAGTCTTAAATTTGCCAAAGTTGGACCCTCCTGGTATAAGTGAAGGACTTTTAAGACTTGTGAACTTAGACACTTCCATGCTAGAGACTTCCATGTTGGCTGAGGAGTTCTGAGAGTTGAAGTCCACAAGTCTTAAAAGCTGCCAAGGTTGGACACTCCTATACTTAAGCCATGGCAGATAACCCTGAATGGCTGCGTTCACACACACTATTGCCCAAACAGGACACATGAAATGAGGAAGCGACAGAAAATGGTTTCCGTTGGTGCTGCTTACTTTTTTGTTCGCGCTGACGTACTTTGTGGAGTATTCAGCGGGGAAGATGTTCATGCCGGCTCTCTTCAACATCATCAGCAGGGCCATGGGGGTCATCCATTTTTCTCTCAGCCCCATAAGCAGGTCGGAATCTTCCACTGTAGCCACTGAGTAGATCATGCATTGATTGTCCTGCCTCAGAAAAAGAGAAGAGCCGCTAAACAGCCGTTTCAGACTTTTCCTAAGCAGTGAGGAAATGACAGGCCTCAGCTTACATCCACAATAGAGCCCAAAATTTATGTTTGCTAAGCAAGGCGGTTATTAAGTGACGTGCCCTTCATTTTGCAACCTTTTTTGGCCACAGTCGTTAAGCGAATCACTGCAGTCCAGGGGTGGGCTCCTGGGGGTTCGGCAGGACTTGGGGGAGGATTGCTGGGTTCGGCAAACCCCCAAATGCCACCCCTGGCTGGCCACGCCTACCCTGTCCCTCCCCTCTCACCCCACCCCTCCCAGGAGTCTCTACGCAACCCGTTCAACATTCCAGGTAAGTGCACTGGCGTGCAGAGGGTCTGAGAGGGTGAAAAACGGGCCTAGCAGAGGTTCCGGAAGTCCAGAAACAGGCCTGTTTCCGGCCTCCAGAGGGCCTCCGGACCCTGGGGGAAGCTGTTTTTGCCTCTCAGAAGTTCGAGGAAAGCCTCCGGAGCCTAGGGAGGGCAAAAAACACCCCCGCCCCTCCGCCGTGGTGCAGTTTGCCGACTAGGCCGCGGCCACTTATGGCCACAGACACCCAGCAACAGGGCAGCAAACCCGTTACTAAAGGATCTGAAGCCCACCCCTGCTGCAGTTGTTAAGTGAATTGTGCCGTTGCTAAGTGAATCTGGCTTGGCCTGTTGACGTCGGAAGCTGGTTGGGAAGGTTACAATTGGGGATCATATTTATTTATTTATTTATTATATGTATTTATATGCCGCCCTTCTCCCGAAGGACTCAGGGCGGCGAACACAAGTTAAGAAACATGTACAATAAAATCGCACTTTAAATCAAATAACTAATTAATGATAAATAATAAACCCAGAATCAGAGTCAGCCTATTTGCTTGAACAGCCAAGTCTTCAGCTCCCGACGGAAGGAGCGGAGATCAGGAGCCATCTGGAGCTCGGTAGGTAATTCATTCGAAAGGGTGGGAGCACCCACAGAGAATGCCCTACCCCTGGGCACCGCTAGATGACATTGGCTCGCCGTCGGGACCCTGAGGAGAGCGGCCCTATGTGAGTGAACAGGACGGTGGGAAGCAGGCAGGAGAAGGTCCTGTAAATATCCTGGACCTAAATCATGTAGGGCCTTATAGGTGAGAACTAGTACCTTGAAGCGGACCCAGAGAACCACTGGTAACCAGTGCAGCTGATGCAGGAGGGGTGTTATATGGGAGTAACAAGGGGCTTCTGTATATGACCCTGGAACAGTGAGACCATCATAAATACCAGTTGCCAGGCTCCCAAATTTTTGATCATCGGGATGCCACAACAGTCGTAAGTGTGGGTCATAAGTCCCTTTTTTCAATGCCATTGTGTCTTTGAACAGTCACTAATTGAATGGTTGCAAGTCGAGAACCGCTTGTACTCCGAATAGCTACAGCTACGAACTGGCTGAATATCACTTTTGGTCGTAAGTGTGAAAAATGGTCATAAGTCACGTTTTCCAGTGCTGTTGTAACTTCCAACAGTCACTGAATATTTTTTTATTCATTTTTTTATTTTTATTTTATTGTGATTTATATGCCGCCCTTCTCCCGAACGACTCGGGGCGGCTTACAAGATAAAAAAATTCAACAGTATGAATTAAATATAAATTAAAATCCAATTAAAATTAATTAAAATTATTACAATGTAAAAACCCCTCTCAACGGGTCAGTCCATTTGATGAAAAAGCCACATCTTCAGTTCGCAGCGGAAGGAGAGGAGATCAGGGGCTGCCCTAAGCCCGGTGGGCAAACCATTCCAGACGGTCGGCGCTCCCACAGAGAACGCTCTCCCCCTGGGGGCCACCAGCCGACACTGTTTGACTGACAGCACCCTGAGGAGGCCCGCTCTGAGAGAGCGCACAGGATGATAGGAGGATGGCAGAAGATGGTCCTGCAAGTACCCCGGGTCTAAGCCATGTACGGCTTTATAGGTGAGCACCAGCACCTTGAAACGAACCCAGAGGACCACCAGCAGCCAGTGCAGCTCGCGGAGGAGAGGTGTTACACGGGAGTAGCAAGAGGTTCCCGTAACAATCCGCACAGCCGATTCTGGACTAGCTGAAGCCTCCGGGTGCATCCCAAGGGCAGCCTCATGTAGAGGGCGTTACAGTCCAACCGAGAAGTAACAAGGGCATGAGTGATTGTGGCAAGGGCATCCCGGTCTAGGAAAGGGCACAACTGGCGCACCAGGCGTCCCTGTGCAAAAGCCCCCCTGGTTACGGCTATCAAGTGATCTTCTAAAGACAGCCGTGAATCCAGGAGGACACCCAGATTGCGAACCCTTTCAGAGGGTTCTTACTGTTGTAAATCAAGGGCTACCTGTACTCGTGCCGCAGATCTGTTGGTTGTCTCCCACGTACCTTGATGTGGATCTGGACCTCGGCAAAAGTGGTGAGGACGGTAAAAATAGCTTTGTCGGGCCCTATGGGCTGGAGCTCCCAGGCTTGATACGGCATGTTGAGGTGAGCATCCTGAAGCAAAGTGACGGTAAAGAAGCCGTTCATTCTAAAGGAGATCTCCTTCTCTTTCATGTTGTAGACCACGTCCCCAATGTCATCGGTTCTCCAGTTTTTCTCTTGTACATGGAAGGAAGGGAGAAAAAAAAGACTCACATGTGTATAACTGCCCTATTCCAATGGACTTCATACTTAATCATAAAAGTGTTGGAAGGGACCTTGGAGGTCTTCTAGTCCAGCCCCCTGCTCCAGCAGGAGATGCTCTTCAGACAAATGGCTATCCAGTCTCTTCTTAAAAGCCTCCAGTGATGGAGCTCCCACAACTTCTGGAGGCAACTTCTGTTAACCACTGGTTAATTAATTGTTCTCATGGTCAAGAAATTTCTTAGTTCTTATACCCTAATTGGGAATTATTGGACCTGTAGTCCAGCCACATCTGCAGGGTGCCAGACTGAAGGTGGTTCTGAATCATCTACAGGAAGTCCTCCACTTACAACAGTTCTTTTAGTGACCATTTGAAGTTATAACAGCACTGGGAAAAGTGACATTTATTTTATTTTATTTTATTTTATTATTAAAATTGATATGCCGCCCTTCTCCCGTAGGACTCGGGCAGCTCACACAATAAAAACAAGAACAATGACGACGACAATGCAGTTTAAAATCTAATCCAAAAATTAAAAACCCCAATTAAAAACCCCCATAATCGGTCAGGAAATTTGATGGAAAAGCCACGTCTTAAGGCCGGTGCGGAATGTGCGGAGATAGGGAGCCATCCGGAACTCGGTGGGTAACCCATTCCAGAGGGTCGGTGCGGCCACAGAGAACGCCCTCATCCTGGGGGCCACCAGCTGACACTGTCTGGCCGATGACACCCGGACAAGGGTAGCTCTATGACAGCGCACTTATGACAATTTTTCACACTATTGCAGCATTCCCCATGGTCACATGATAAAAATTCAGACACTTGGCAACTAACCAGTGGTGGGATTCAAATTTTTTTACTACCAGTTCTGTGGGCATGGCTTGGTGGGCGTGGCAGGGGAAAGACACTGTAAAATCTCCATTCCCTTCCCCAATCCAGGGGAAGGTTACTGCAAAATCCCCATTTCTTCCTGATCAGCTGGGACTCAAGAGGCAGGGCCAGTCAGAGGTGGTATTTACCGGTTCTCCGAACTACTCAAAATTTCCGCTACCGGTTCTCCAGAACTGGTCAGAACCTGCTGAATACCACCTTTGCAACTAACTCGTATTTATGATGGTCGCAGTGCCCTGGGGTCATGTGATCCCCTTCTGCAACCTGACGAGCCAAGTCGGTTCAGCAGAACCGGTAGTAGCGGTGGCGGGAGGCTCCGCCCACTCGCCCAGACCTCATCAAATACGCTCTGCGCATGCACAGAAGCTTCAGCGCGCACGAGCGAACCAGTAGCTAAGGTAAGTGAAACTCACTACTGGGAAGCAAGATTCATTTAACAACCGTGTTGCTAACTTGACAATCGCAGTAATTCGCTTCACAGCTGTGGGTCGTCATTAGCACAGGACGGTGGACATTAAAATCTAGCTAATTCTTGCAGCAGTTGTGAGAAGTACCTCGCTGATCCCATCTTGCTATCAGTGGTTCTTCAAAATAGATCACAGCATCAGAAAGATGGATCGTGATTCCCACAGTCACCCCAGAGTTGTCTTCAGATTCCTCACAGGCGGCAATGTAGGGGTACGTCTCCAATCCTGTATCCAAGACCTTCAGGCAAAGGAAATTTAGCTTGTTTTAGAGAAATAACTCCAGTGGTGGGATTCAATTTTTTTAACAACCGGTTCTGTGGGCGTGGCTTAGTTGGGGGGCGTGGCTAGCTGGTCATGTGACTGGGTGGGTGTGGCTAGCTGGTCATGTGACCAGGTGAGCATGGCTATGTGCATAGGGACTACTCAGCTGGCTGAAAAAAGTCGTTTCTGACTGGTCCTCACACTTTTGACTGGTCCTCACATTTCTGACCATCCTCACATTTCTGCCCGTTGCAGCATTTTTAACAACTGTGTCAGTCATTTCACAACTAGTTCTCTTCACCACGGTGAGAAGATAGGGTGCAAAATGTAAAATGTGAGGACAGTCGTAAATTGGCAATAAATAGTGGTGCGGAGAGGCAGGCAAGGGGCAAGGTGAGCCAGCAATTTAACAAACGGTTCGGCCAAACCGCCTAGAACCGGCAGGATCCCACCACTGAATAACTCCTACCACTCCTTGAGTCTAAATCGTACAATGAACAATTGAGGGAACAAGGTATATCTAGTCCAGGGGTGTCAAACTCGATTGCATTGAGGGCCACATCAGGGTTGTGCTTGACCTGGGAGGGGGCAAGGGCGGGGTGAATGTGAATGTGAATGTGGCAAGCTCGACATCACACAAGCTGCAACCCACTGCCAGCGAAAACGCATGGCCCTCCCAAGCTCTGTTTTCGCTGGCAGAGGCACCGCGAGCCAGTCCTTTGCTCCTTCCAGGATGGCCCTGCGGGGTGGATCTGGCCCCCCGGCCTTTAGTTTGACACCCCTAGTCCAGTGGTGGGATTCTGCCGGTTCTCTCCAGATCACACAAACCGATAGCAGCAATTGCAGGAGGCTCTGCCCACCCGCCTGGACTTAATGCGTGACGACTGTACATGCACATTAGGCTATGCACATGCGCAGAGATGGTACAGGCGCTCATATTTGCAAACCGGTAGGGAAGGTAAGGGAATCCCACCTCTGCCCTAGTCTAGTCTAATGAAGAGAAAACTAGAGATGACATGACAGTGGTCTTCCGTACTTGAGGAACTGTCACAAAGAAGAGTCAACCTATTATCTAAAGCACCTGCTGCCTAAAGAGAGGTCTAACCTAGAACTAAGGAGAAATTTCCTGACAATGAGAACAATATAGTGGTGAAATTCAATTTTTTTTACTACCAGTTCTGTGGGCGTGGCTTGGTGGGCGTGGCAGGGGAAGGATACTGCAAAATCTCTACTCCCTCCCCACTCTGGGGCAGCCAGAGGTGATATTTGCCAGTTCTCCGAACTACTCAAAATTTCCACTGCCGGTTCTCCGAAGTACTCAAAATTTCCGCTGCCGTTTCTCTGAACTACTCAAAATTTCCGCTGCCGGTTCTCCGAACTACTCAAAATTTCCGCTACCGGTTCTCCGAACTACTCAAAATTTCTACCGCCGGTTCTCCGAACTACTCAAATTTTCCACTGCCGGTTCTCCAGAACCTGCTGGATTTCATCTCTGGAACAATCAGTTATCTCCAGAAGTTGTGGGTGTTTTAATCACTGGATGTTTTTAAGAAGAAGCTGGAGAGCCATCTGTCTGGAGTGTTATGGGCAGGCAGGACTACAGGATCTCCAAGATCCCTTCCAACTCTATTATGTTCTAAGGCAGGGGTCCCCACACCCTGGGCTGCAGCCCACTACCGGGCCACAGCTTGGGCCACAGGAGAAATGGGCAAATGCGCATGCGTGAAGCTCCACTTGCATGTACGAAGGGCTCCTGTGCTCGCACACGAAACTCCATTTACCTGCGTGCAGTTTCACACGCAAGTGCCCTCTACTCGTGCAAATAGAGCTTTGCACGCCCTTCGCTCAGGTGAGTGGAACTTCTCACGCAAGCGTAAGGACCCGCCGCTCACATGAGCGGAGGGCCGTACACGTGCGCAAGCATCCTCCACCCACCCTGCGAAGCTTCATTTGTGCAAGCGGAGGGCACACGCCGTTCGCACAAATGGAGCTGTACATATGTGTGCACACCTGCCATTCACACACTCCCTCCTCCCTGCACAGGGCCAGGCCGCCAAGCTGGAAAGGCTGGGGAGTGCTGGGCTAACACATTCCTCTCCAGGGCTATTCCCCATTGTATGACTCTCTATTCTCTTGTAATCCCTTTTTCTCCAAGGGCTGTAAATGCAAATACCTGACTATCAAGTGTTGTTGTCCTTTCTCCCCCTTTGTCCCCTTTCCCAATTCCAGTGTCCTCCTTTGAATGCTCAGGTATCTGGTAACCCTATCCATACTGGGGTTTTGTTCACACAACACTTCAATCTCGGACAATCTAAATTGGCGTAACACGGATCTGGTCTAATGGCTAGAGCAAATGAAGCCACAAGGTCTTCATTGCCTTGATGAAGGTTTGTGTGAATATCCAGTTTGCTTTCCCTTTTTTTTTTTTGGCTTAAAAGAAAGAAGAAAATTGGATTTGAGAAGGAGAGGTCATGTGCAGGGGTGGGATTCAAAAATTTTAGCAACCGGTTCTCTGCACAGTTGCTGGGTGGGCATGGCCATGGAGGGTGTGGCCTACTTGGCCTCCTGCACCATGGGGGGTGAGGGGGCGTTTCACATTCCCCAGGCTCCAGAGGCTTTCCTCAAGCCCCCAGGAGGGAGAAAACAGTCTCCCCTGGGCTCCGGTGGCCACCCGGAGGCCGGAAACTGCCCCATTTCGAGGTTTCTGAGAGGTCCATTTTTCACCCTACCAGAGCCTCCCTGTGGGCCCTGCACTTACCTGGCATCTAAAACGGGCTGCGTGGAGACACCGGGGAGGGGAGGGGAGGGGAGGAGAGGGGTGGGCGGGGCCACCAGTCCTTGCCACTACCGGTTTGGAGAACCAGATGTAAAATTAGCATCCGGTTTGCCCGAATCGGTCCGAACCGGCGTGGCAAGTAATCCCTTTTCTCAGCCCCTCCCTCTTTAAGATGAACATTACTTCCACGATGGTCCATCCTTTGACTTGCTTGGCTTGAGGTGGGAGCTTCAGCAAATCGCAGTGGTAGACGCCTCCCACTGACATGAACTGGCGCAAATCCACCGTGTAATCTTCAAGGATATCCATTTCGCTGATATTAAAGAGCCGCAGGGCTGAAACATGAGCTGGAAAAGGACAGAGAGGTGGGAGGTCTCAGCTTCTCCGTCGTTCTACATTGCCAGCAATCCCTCATTTCATCTGAGAGGGCAGCGGAAAAGCAAGGGGCCGTTCTCCTTGCCAAGGCCTGGCAGCCTCTCAAATTGATTGGCCACGGTACTCAAGATGCTGCTATGTTTGCCTTTTTGGCCAATGGAGAAGGCCGGGGCTTGTGATGTCACAAAGTCTTGTTTGTTTGTTTGTTTGTTTCCCCTGACTTTGATATTTTTATAAACACCTCAAGGCAGAACGTATATCTAATACTCCTTTCTCTTCCCAGGTTCCCCACAACAACCCTTGTGAGGTGGGATGGGCTGAGACAGAATGACTGGCCCAAAGTTACCAACCTGGGTACCATGTCTCAAGTGGGATTAGAACTCACTGCCTCCTGGTGATCAGCTGTCATGCCTTAAGGCAGGATTAGAACTCACCACTTCCTGGTGATTGGCTCAAAGGCACCTAGTCAGCTTTCATGATTTAAGGCAGGATTAGAACTCACTGCCTCCTGGTGATTGGCTCAAAGGCACCTAGTCAGCTTTCATGCCTTAAGGCGGGACTAGAACTCACCACCTCCTCTTGATTGGCTCAAAGGCACCTAGTCAGCTTTCATGCCTTAAGGCGGGACTAGAACTCACCACCTCCTCTTGATTGGCTCAAAGGCACCTAGTCAGCTTTCATGCCTTAAGGCGGGACTAGAACTCACCACCTCCTGTTGATTGGCTCAAAGGCACCTAGTCAGCTTTCATGCCTTAAGGCGGGATTAGAATTTACCACCTCCTGTTGATTGGCTCAAAGGCACCTAGTCAGCTTTCATGCCTTAAGGCAGGACTAGAACTCATCACCTCCTGTTGATTTGCTCTAAGGCACCTAGTCAGTTTTCATGCCTTAAGGTGGGACTAGAACTCACTGCCTCCTGGTGACCAGCCCAAAGTTACCAAGCCGGCTTCCATGTCTCAAATGGGACTAAAACTTACCGCTTCCTGATGATTGGCTCAAAGTCACCCAACCCAGCCAGCTTTCATGCCTAAGGCAGGACTAGAACTCACTGGCGTCTGGTGACTGGCCCAAAGGCACCCGGCCAGCTTTCATAGCTAAAGCGAGACTAGTCTGAATTCTAGTCTGGTGCCTTCACCTTTAGACTAAACTGACTCTCGCTTGTCAATGCTTTACAGTTACAAAAGTTTGGCTGAGAGCTAATTCTCACACGGTCAAGGGAAACAGCCGGATACAAGATTGGTCTAAATTTCATTGCTAAAACAAAACACAAATGGAGCGGGGCTCTTACTGCAGCCAAAAATGGAGCTTTTAGCTCATTGCACAACTTGGGTGGAAGAAAAAGGCACAATCGCTGGAATTGTTGTTGCAAAGTGAGTCCATCGTGTAATTTTTTCTTTTTTTGGCCTTACGACTGTGTCACTTAACAATGGCATTCCCGGTCCCAATTACCATCATTAAAAACTGCCAGGACTCATCGCAAAGGGATGTCGTTATTCAGAGTGGGGACTACATTACCTCTGGAGGTGGACCGAAGGAAAAAGGAGCTCTTGGTGTAATGATCTTCTCTACTTCCGGAGGTCCGGGAGCTGCTGCTCCTTCTTCTTTCCGAATAACTGAAGACATCGCTGAAGGTCTACAAAGAGGAGAAGACATCAGCCTAGGACACGTGCTGGCCAGCTGAATGATATTTATAAATCACTTCTCGCTACCCCTACCTTCTATTCTATTCTATTCTATTCTATTCTATTCTATTCTATTCTATTCTATTCTATTCTATTCTATTCTATTCTATTCTATTCTATTCTATTCTATTCTATTCTATCCCTCTCCTTCTCCTTCTCCTTCTCCTTCTCCTTCTCCTTCTCTACTCTACTCCACCCCACTCCACTCCACTCCACTCCTCTACCCTACCCCCTACCCTATTCGCTACCCCTACCTTCTGTTCTGTTCTGTTGTTCCATTCCATTCCATTCCATTCCATTCCATTCCATTCCATTCCATTCCATTCCATTCCATTCCATTCCATTCCATTCTATTCTATTCTATTCTATTCTATTCTATTCTATTCTATTCTCTCCCTCTCCCTCTCTCTACTCTACTCTACTCCACTCCACTCCTCTACCCTACCCCCTACCCCCTACCCTACTCGCTACCCCTATCTTCAATTCTATGCTATGCTATGCTATGCTATGCTATGCTATGCTATGCCATGCCATGCCATTCCACTCCATTCCATTCCATTCCATTCCATTCTCTCTCTCTCTTTCTCTCTCTCTCTCTCTGTATACATATACATATACATATACATATACATATACATATACATATACATATACATATACACATACACATACACACACACACACACACACATATATATATATATACTTGTAAGCAAATAGAACGCAAGTCTTCAGCTCGCTTATCCAATAAGATGACAGACTGCTTTACAATCTATCACCTTATTGGATAAGAGCCAAGAGACTCAATGGACGGAGGCCTCTTTCTACGCAAGTGAGTAAATGCGTTGGGCAGTTGCAGCCGCCATCTTGATTATTTCGAACCATCCTTGTAGATGCCCCGATAAGAAGGTGCTATCTAGGGAAGTCCATGAGCTGCGTCCATTTGTTTAGCAGAAACATATAAAGATACAATGGCGCTAAAAACAATGAACGTTATGACTGGTCCTCGAAGTTCTGGCCATTGCAAGTCCCTGCAGTTCAGGCGATAAAAATTCAGACCTTTCCCTGTGTAGAAAGTCAACCCCCAACCTCCTAGCAAATGAAATATTTTGGGGGATGTTAAAAAAGGCAGGATAGAATATTTCCCCTAAAGGAGAAATGGGGAAAAATCTTAAGGGAGGCAGAAATCTCTCTTGATTTAAACATATCATTCCCTTTAAGAATTGTGAAGTGGTTCAGCGGCCTAGAGGCGGAGCTCTCGCCTCACAATCAGGAGGCTGTGAGTTCGATCCTAGGTAGAGGCAGATGTTTTTCTCTCTGGACACACTGAGAATATATCTGCTGAACAAAACTCCGCATTGGCAACAGGAAGGGCATCTGGCCAGTAAACTCTCAGCTCCATTCAGTTGCCCAGACTCCACCCCACAAGGGATTATGGGATGGTTAAAAGAGGATGATGATGATACCCTTTAAGAATTTTGCTATTGCACCCTCAAATTTCTCTTTCGCTTGACTAGTTTACAAAGTATACCCACAGAGGAGGGAATGTTGCAAGCCCTTGTAAAGTCCGTTTTGTTTTGGTTTTTTTTCTGCTAGCTTCTGCCCCGTCTTACCATGGCTCTCGTGGAGGCTTCCGTTTTGATCTCAGAAACGTCTTTCAGCGTCTCCCGCTCTTCATTTTGGATTTCTGCATCCTCGCTGGGGAGGGCCACCCCCTCGGCGGATGGGAGGTCCATCTTGGGGAGTTCTTTGGGGAAATCATGGAAAGGCGACAAATGGTCATAACGGGTGTGCAAGATGCGTACGGCCACGTCGCAGGTGGTCAGCACCTTGGGAAGTTCAAATCCGTGGCAGGGTTGCTGCTTGTCATCATAAAATAATTGGTTCCGGAATCTTGACGGGGAGAAATTACAACCAAGTGTTATAGAAGCAGTCCTCGACTTATTTTTTTTTATTATTGAAAGTTTTATAAAAATACAAATATAAAAAATATAAACCCCTCCCCCTCCCCCCTTCAACCCCCCCATCCCTCCCCCCCCTTCAACCCTCCCTCCCTCCCCAGACTTCCCAGAGTGAAATACAGGGTTTTTCTTCTTCGACAAAAAAGATAAACTAATCATTAACCTATCCAATTTCTAGTTTACAAACACCATCAAAATCTTAACTCCAATATAATAAAAGATTACAACTCTATAGTTCTTCTTCATTCATACGCAATTTGATGTCTTCTTATATGGTATTTATTCCGAATGTAATCAATCCATTTCCTCCACTCCAAAATGAATTTTTCTTGCGTATGGTCTTTTAAATATGCTGAGATTTTGGCCATCTCAGCTAAGTTCATTACTTTTACAATCCATTCTTCTACAGTGGGCAAAGATAGTCCTCGACTTATGACCATAATTAAGCCTGTTGCTAAGTGAGACGTTTGCTAAGTGAATTCCCCCAGCCCCCTACCCCCATTTTACAACTTTTCTTGCCACAGTGTGAAGTGAAATCACTGCAATTGATATGTTAGTAACCCGGTTGTTATGTGTGAATCTGGCTTCTCCATCGACTTGGCTCATGAGAAGGTCACAAAAGGGGGTCCCACGGAATCTCGAGCCAGGGCAACGGTCATAAAGATGAGTCAGTTGCCAGGCGTCTGAATTTTGGCCACGTGATCACGGAGATGCGGCAATGTTCTTAACTCTGAAAAATGGTCATTTTTTCAGTGCCGTGGTGACTTTGAACGGTCACGAAACAAACAAACCTCGTCGTACGTCGAGGACTACCTGTATCCTAGCGAAAAACAATAGGGCCAGTACAAAAAAGCCACCTGTAATGAAGTCCTCGCCAAACAAGTCAGGGTCTGCAATATTTATTTCAGTAGAAAGTTCTGGAAATGCTAACCTCAACCCACTTGAACTGCTCCTGCGTGAGGAGAATTATCGGGTTCCAATAAAGGGGGACATTTGTACTCAGGGTTGAAATGAGGAGGCTGAATTGAGCTTGGCTGTTTTCTTGCCGACGTTTCATTACCCAACTAGGTAACCTCATCAGTGCTACAGTAGAAGCGAGGGAGGTTTGCTCTCTGCTTGTATACAAGTGAAGGAGCATTGTTTACAATCAAGCAGTAAAACAATGCCCCAAATAAGGAATGATCAATTATAATCAATAGCTTAATCAAGGAACCTGAGTAGCGTAGGGGAGTAATGCCTCCTACAAAGGCAGCATTTAAGACCCAGCTGCTGCAATTACTGGCGAGTTCAATCCCAGGCAGGCTCAAGGTCGACTCAGCCTTCCATCCTTTCTAAGGTAGGTAAATTGAGAACCCAGTTTGTTGGGGGCAATAAGCTGACTTTGTATAAATATAAATATACAAAAGTATGAAGGCTATTGCTTAACGCATTGTAAGCCGCCCTGAGTCTCCGGAGAAGGGCGGCATATAAATCAAATAATAATAATAAAGAAAGGAACCACAAGAATACCCCCACCGACACTGACAGGGCAAGTCCTTAGCATCGTGATGGCGATCCACGCGTGCCACAGGTGGCACCTGGAGCCATGTCTCCTGGCACGCCAGCTCACCTCCGGCGCTAGGAGTCTCTGGAGGCTGGGGACAGCAAAAGAGTCACTTCCTGTCCAACCGGAAGTTGGGAAATGGGCCTCCGAGGGAGTGGGGAAGGCTGTTTTTGTCCTCCCCAGATGCATAGAGAGGATCTGGAGCCAGGTGAGAAAGAAAAATGGGCCTACCGGGCCATTGCATGCCAGGAACGGGGGGGGAGGGGGTTTCACGCTCACATGCGCGGGGTGGGGCGCATAGAATTATGGGTGTGGGCACACACGCGCGCGAATCTCCCCCATCCCCCTCCCCCTCCCTGGCACGCGATGGCAAAAAGGTTAGCCATCACTGCCCTAGCACATACACAGAGAGGAAACCCCACTCCCTTCTACCAGTAGCATTGATGAAGTTACCTAGTTGGGTAATGGAATGTCTGCAAGAAAACAAACAAGCTCAGAGAGCACCACGGACTCTCCATAGGGTTCAGTAGGAGCCATACTGATATCACATGATGCATGACATCAGTTGTATTTCAGGTAGTTCTCGCTTATCTATTCTAGCAACTATTTAAAGCTGCAACTATGTGAAGAAATAGCTTTGCGACCAATCCATCCACCTGAGACTGATCACACACAGGTATCCCAACTGGAGCAGTCAGATGATGGTGATATAAGGCCAGCCAGCCCCAACACCTGGTGAGTACAATGCAGAACAGAGATGTCCTATGAGGCTCCTTGCCAAGCAAGGGAGTAAATATCTTGATTAAAGATGGATAGCTGCCACCTGATTTAAGAGATAGTCTAGACCAGGGGTGTCAAAGCTGCATCGTCATGGCGGTGTCATGTGACGTATTGCGACTTATTTCCCCTTTCGCTAAACCAGGCATGGACAGTGCGTGATACATCGGCCCGCAGACCGCCAGTTTGACAGCCCTGGTCTAGACTCATGATCCTTCATTGGCATTAACCATCTGAACTCTGGCACTTATGTGATGTTTTCTGGACACTGCTTGTGGAATTGTGACCTCTGGATTGGCTGACAACCCTGACTTGACTCTCAGAACCTTGGACTGGATTTTGACTATTTCTGTACATGCTCCTGTTAAAAGCAAAAATCCAGGCAAGCTCTTTTAAGAGACTTGGTTTCCTTTCCTTGTCTGCTGTTATCTCCCTGATCTTGAGTAAACTGCTAATTACCACAGCAACTATGTGTTTATGTATGCATTGGAAACCGGAAACTGGACACACAGGATTTTCGCTTAGTGACCACGATGCTTAGCAACAAGTTGCAGGTAAGGGAGGACCAATTGTATGTTGTAACGGACTGCATCACTGATACACTGACACCCATAATTTCTATGAATTATTTCCCAGTTGTGGCTCATCTCAATATGATCATAACATGAAGCCTTGTTACTGTGTCTTTGATGTGTTCTCAAAGAACATCATTTCTACCTTGCATTCTTCTTGAGATTGGCCCAAAGGCACAGCGTAATGTCCTTCTCCTTCATGACAAGTTCCATATTTCCACTTTCAGATTCTCCATAATTGCTGGCTTGCTGGAAAGAGCATTAGAATGAAGAAATTTTTAAAATTGCACCAATCTACCCAAGAAATTGTCAGAGATGGATAAAGGTATCTCTAATTATTGTTGTAAATATAACAAACCTGAAAGAGCATCTTATCATGCAGGGTGGACTTGTGAAAAAGTAAAAGGACACTGGATACAAATACATGCATTGGACATCCCCATATGAGGATGCAGAGAGATTTAAAAAATAATATCCAGATGAATCTAGAATTTTTCTTACTAGAACTTATGGATAGTCAATTAGAAAAGGCTCATGGACAATTAGTTTTATACATGGTAACTACAGAATATGTTGATATTCGTTGCAAGCTTCAGCTTCTTCTAAGAGTTAGCCTTCCTGATCCCATCCTTAAAAATTAGAATAGAACAGAACAGAACAGAACAGAATAGTCATAGGGTACAAATAAGCAATCAACTATTCAACTATTTTTAGATATTCTGCTTATATATGCCCATATGCCCTGCTTATATATGCCCATATTTCCAT
Source organism: Masticophis lateralis (assembly GCA_030761175.1). Classification (NCBI taxonomy): domain Eukaryota; kingdom Metazoa; phylum Chordata; class Lepidosauria; order Squamata; family Colubridae; genus Masticophis; species Masticophis lateralis. Next base: position 9,011,794 of record JAUDYJ010000006.1, on the reverse strand, counting down.
CTTTTAAACTTGTCCTTTCAGTTTCTTAGGTTACCAGAAAGCTCTTGAGGTAACTATGAAAGAGTCACCTTCCACCTCTGAGGGGGTTTATTGTTTGTGTTTGGGCCTTAAGCATCTCATTTTTTAATTTTTTTTCCCCAGTCCTCCTGAACTGTTTTTAGCTTCAGTATTTCTGTCTATGGAATCCTTCCTATTTTTCCCCTCCGCTTACGGAAATCAGTTCTCTTCGCATCTAGGACATTGATCTGACTACCTTGACTCAGATAATCCTCAATTTATGATTGTTTTGACAATGGTTCAAAGTTATGACGGCTTCCGAAAAGGTGATTTACAACCTGTTGCATCATCCCCATGGTCATGTGATTGCGACTGGACCACCCGCTCACATTTATGACCAGTCGCAGTGTGCTCTGATCACATGACCATGATTTGCAATCTTTCCAGCTGATTAACAACCACAACGTGGTGGTGGTTGTTAAAATTCAACTGATGAAGGACAACAGCAGCTGACCTGATCCAAATGAGAAGCAGCTCAATCCACGTAATCTGAAGATCGGCGAAAAACGACGATGACGGCGCCCACTTACCTTCAGCAGATGCTCTGTGGCTTGGTCGTATTTATGACTAAGCAAATTCTGCAACTGCACAACGGTCTCCTGGTACTGAAGGACATCATCGACAGAGAGCTCTTCAAACGGAGTCTCCAAGACGTACATTTCTAACTTGGCAATGAGCTGGAAGACATTCCACTCCATTAGAAGACACGGGCATTCAGAACACACGATCGTTGTGCATTGTGTATTGTATCTGATCTCCCTTTCGGCCCTGCGCTTACGCTCTTATACAGATAGTCCCCAAATTACAACCATTTGTTTAGTGCAGGGGTCTGCAACCTTAAATACTCAAAGAGCCATTTGGACCTTTCCCCCACAGAAAAGAAAACACCGGGAGCCACAAAACCTGGATGGGCAGGGCCAACTCGATGTCACGCACTTCCATCAGTCACATGACATGCCCCCCAGCCACACCTACCCAGCCGGTCATTAGGGCAGAGAACCAGATGTTAAAAAACACTGGGAACCATAAAATCATTTTCACATCTCTCTCTTTTCCCTCCCTCCCTCTCTCCCCCCCCCCTCTCCCTCTCCCTATGTCTCTGCCCTGGCCACTTCTCCATCCCTCACTGTCGCCCTTACCTTCTCAGGCCAGGCGAGGAGTGATTGGGAGAGGAGGGCGAGGGGTGGGGCCAGCCAGTGGTGGGATCACCTGACAGGGAGCCCACAGCAGAGGGCCCAAAGAGCCGCATGTGGCTCCAGAGCCACAGGTTGCTGACCCCTGGTTTAGTGACTGTTCAAAGTTGCAACAGCATTGAGAAAAGTGACTTATGGCTGTTCTCAGTGGTGGGATTCAGCCGGTTTTGTCTGGATCGCGCAAACCTGTAGCGGCGACTGGAGGAGGCTCCGCCCACTCACCCGGACGTAATGCGCGACTACTGTGTATGCACAGAAGTCTGTGCGCATGCGCAGAAGTGGCACGTGCAAGCAAACTGGTAGGGCAGGTATGCGAATCCCACCTCTGACTGTTTTCACCACCCTTGCAGTCGCCCCACATCACCTGAACAAAATTCAGATGCTCGACAACTGACGTGTATTTATGACAGTTGCAGTGTCCCAGAATCCTGTGCTTCCTGTCAATGGGGAAGCCAGATCCACTTAACAACCGTGCTGCTAAGTTCACCACCACAGTGATTCCCTTCAGAACGGTGACAAGGAAGGTCATAAAATGGGGCAAAGCTCAGATAACAACAGTCTTGCTTTACAACAGAAATGCTGGGCTCAATTGTGGTCGCACGTTGAGGACTGCCATTACGTATTGTATTTTTTGTATGGTTTTTATTCTTTTCTCTATAAACCACCCCGAGTCACACTGAGAGTGAGTTGGACGGTATCGAAATAAAATAATAAAATAATAAAATAATAAAATAATAAAATAATAAAATAATAAAATAAAGTAAAGTAAAGTAAAGTAAAGTAAAATAAAATAAAATAATAATAAAATAAAATAAAATAAAATAAAATAAAATAAAATAAAATAAAATAAAATAAAATAAAATAAAATAAAATAAAATAAAATAAAATAAAATAAAATAAAAGACAACAATTCTGCTCACCATGTGAGGACACATTATCTATCTCTAGCTGGAGGAATGACTATTATGGGATATAATAGTGACAGGAACTTACTTCCAGCACCTTGCTGCCTTTCTCGACCACCGTCGTAATATCGTTTTGGGTCTCTTCTAGCCACAAACTCATAAAAGTATTGATTTCCTGGGCAACTGTTGGGTCTGGGCTGCCGTCACAACATATATAATGTTCCCACTGGAGAAACACCAAGACATAAATGGATAAAGATAGAAAGCGGAGAAGATTTGGATGAATTTGAAACAGAGGCAGGTAAACAGATTCGCGGGACCCAATTTCTCCTTTACAGGTAGTCCTCGCTTAATGACCAGTTGCTTCTAAAAGCTACAGGTAGCCCTCCATTTACAACAGTTCATTTAGTGACCGAAGTTATAAGGGCAGTGAAAATAGTGACTTATATAACCATTTTCCACACCTATAACCGTTGCAAGCACCCCCTTGGTCACGTGATTAAAATTCAGACACTGGTTCATACTTATGACCACTGTATTGTCCCGGTGTTGTGTAAATTACCTTTTGGATACTTTTGGACAAGCAAAGTCAATGGGGAAGCCAGATGCACTTAATAACCCGATTACTAATTCAACAACTGCAGTTACTCACTTAACAAAAGCGGCAAGGAAGTTTGTGAAAGTTTGTGCTTTATCTGTAAGTGAGACATTTTATATATAAAAATGTCTCACTTGGCAACATAAATTTTGGACTCAATAGTGGTCGTAAGGTGAGGATTATCTTCTGGTCTGTCCTCAGAGTTAATACTGTCAGCATCACACACAAAACCACATAGTAACTCTTTCAAACATTGTAAAAGACGCTTTTATACTTACCGGTATATTACATGGCCACGATTTATTATTGTTTTTGCCCTTTTTTGGCAGAAAGTGGCAAAAAACACCCCTTCGATATGCTGGATTTGCTTAATAACCATGCGGTTTGTTTAATGACCATATCAGACGCTTAATGACCATGGCGACTCACTTAATGACCATCAGAAAATGGTTGGAGAATAGAGTTAGGTCAGGAGGTGACCAGTGATGGGATTCAGCCAGTTCGCATCTATTCGGTAGAACCGGTTGTTAACTTTCTAAGCAGTTCAGAGGTGGGAAGAAATCTTATTTTGTTTTTTTCCACTTTACAGGGCTAATCCTGTAAGGAAGGCAGGAAGGAAACATTCTGGTGGTGTTTCTAGCCTAATCTTTATTGCCCTGCTTACCGAAACTGCCTCTCTGGTTAACCCTTATCGCATTGTAACAGCTAAGGCGAAGCGCCCATCAATGTGAGTGGCATTGAGTTCGTCACGCCCACACGGTCACATGACCACCGAGCCACGCCTACCCAGATGGTCATTAGGGCAGAGAACCAGTTGTTAAATTATTTGAATCTCACCACTGGAGGTGACCCACTTAATGACTCTAGTGACTACAATATTCTAGGCTAATTGGGATCGCAAGCCACAAACTATTTGTACACTGAAAATCTTACAGTAATGTGGATTTCTTCACAAAAGATTTGCATCATTTAAAAATTACATTGTAAATTTCATTTTTCCCTCGTAGGAAGCAGGGCCCAAATATTCGGGGGCCCACGTACCTTAGCAAGGGCTCTACTTTTCAACTTCCATTGGCTTGCAAGGATAAAGCTCTCTTCTAACTCAGAAAGTTCAGTTAACTCCTCACCCCGGCGTTCTTGATCCTGTATGGGACACACGAAAGAAATCTCTTAATTTATTTTAAACCCATGTAGTCCTTTGCAACTCAACTCCTTGGCCTTGAAAATCACTCAGAGGTTGCCCCTGATCAAAAATGCAGCCTGGTGAGTATTTTTGAACCCGTGTTGCTTTCTCCAAGATAAATACACAGGTATGGCATTGGTGGTACCTGGGTCAACAGTAGTAACTGCGAGAGAGATCTTGGGAGTCCTAGTGGATAACCATTAAAATATGAGCCAGCAGTGTGCTGCGGCAGCCAAAAAAGCTAATACAATCAGGGGTGGGATTCAGCCGGTTCGGATCGGTTCAGACGAACGGTAATTGTGACCTGAGGGTGGGGTCCTGGCGCTATGCCGTCCTATTTAGCTGCGTTTTGTAAGCCGCGTGCATGCGTGCAAGTGTGTGTGCGAGCAAAGCGCATGCACAGAAGGCTACGTGCATGCGCGGAAGGCGCACGCATGCTCACATTTTCGGTGCTGGGGCAAACCGGTTGTTAAATTATGTGAGGCCTACCTCTGAATACAATCCTTGGTTGTATAAACAGAGGCCTAGGATTAAAATCACATGAAGTATTAGCACCGCTTTATAAGGGCTACCAAGCTTCATTTTCGCTGGCAGAGGGTTGCAGGAGGCCGTCCCAGTCGAAAACGGACATTGGGAGTCCGTTTTCGCTGGCAGAGGCACAGTGGGCCGGTCCTTCGCTGTTTCCTGGGCGGCCCCATGGGCCATAAGTAAGCATTCCACAGGTCGCATCCGGGCCACGGGCCTTGAGTTTGACACCCCAGCCCTAGATAATATCCAGAGCAAGATCTGAGGGAACTCACTTTGGCTTCAAGGCGTTCTGTCTTCTCTCTTTCAATACGTTCCTTTTCGGCCTTCACAGCTTGTTCCTGCTCAGCACGTAAGCGGGCTTGCTCTGGGAACAAAGAAAAAACACAACGAATGAGGTTTTATTTATTTTATTACTTTACTTTACTTTTTACTTTACTTTACTTTACTTCTATTATTTTATTTTATTTTATTTTATTTTATTATTTATTTTATTTTACTTTATTTTATTTTACTTTATTTATTTTATTTTATTTTATTTTATTTATTTTATTTTATTATTTTATTTATTTTATTATTTTATTAATTTTATTAATTTTATTTTATTTCATTTCATTTCATTGTATTTATTTTATTTTTTTTTAATTATTATTTTTATTTTTATTATTTTATTTACTGATTTGATCATCCGGATTCCATGAATGCAAATCCAGGTAGTCTTTGACTTACGACACTAGTCGAAATTAGTAACGCAGTTGTTAAATGAATCTGGCTCTCTCATCATCGACTTTGCTCATCAGACGGTTACACAAGGGGAACACGTGACCCCGGGATACTGCAATCGTCGTAAGTATGAACCAGGGGTGAAATGTTCGCGGTTCGGACCGGATCCTCCGATCTGGTAGCGATGGTGGTGGGTGGTTAGGAGAACCGGTAGCAAAAATCCCTGCGCCCCTCCGCCCAGCTGAGCCACGCGATCATCAGAGGCTTTTTTTTTTAAACTTTTAAAAGCATTTTTTCTACAACCTCTTCGGCCGAAAAAATGCTTTTAAAAGAAAAAAAAAAGTGTCTGATGATTGTGAGGCTCAGCTGGGATCATCAGAGGCTTTTAAAAGAGGCCGAAGAGGTTGTAGAAAAATCAATGCTTTTAAAAGCCTCTGACGATCCCAGCTGAGTTGCCTGATCGTCAGAGGCTTTTAAAAGCATTTTTTTACAACCTCTTCAGCCAAAAAAAAAAAAAAAAGTTGGCCACACCCACCCAGTCACATTATCCCCTCACCAAGCCACGCCCACAGAACCGGTAGTAACAAATTTTACATTTCACCACTGGTATGAACCATTTGCCAAGCATCTGGATTTTGATCAGGTGACCGTGGAGAAGTTGCAATGGTCATGAGTGTGAAAAAAGTCACCTTTTTTCCAGTACCATTTTTACTTCAAATGGTCACTATACGAACCGTTGTAAGTCGAGGACCACCTGTAACACAAGGGGTCAAAATCCACCTACCTTCCTCCAGCAGTCGCCGTTCCTCTTCTTCTCTTAGCATCTTCATCCGTTCGGCTTTACTAATCTTCTTATTACCGGCAGACTGAGCCCAAACAATATAACGGAAGGGAAATTAAATGATAAGACACTTTTAAAAAGGACAGAGCAGAAGGGGGAACTCCATATATTTCTTATTCCGAAAAATATATTGGTAAAAATATATCCACTTTTCTTTTTCTTTTTTTTATATATAGTTTTATATAAAACTATATTATCTGGTGCTGGCAGGGGGTGTCAACAAGTTTAGGTCAGTTTGAGGAGGCTATGAGGCTCTCAACTTGTTAATCATTCCTGCACTTAAATCCAGGAGTGAAATGCAAAATTTATTACTACGGTTCTGTGAGCATGGCTTAGCGCGGATTGGGGGGGGGGGGGCGTGTAATGTGACTGGGTGGGCGTGGCCAACTTTTTTTTTTTTTTAACTTTTCAAAGTATTTTTTCTAATGCTTTGAAAAGCCTTTGCCGATCAAGCAACTCAGCTGGGATCGTCAGAGACTTTTCAAAGCATTTTTTTAACCACCTCTTCAGCCAAGAGGTTGCAGTAAAAAATGCTTTGAAAAGCCTCTGACGATCCCAGCTGAGCCGAGTGATCATCAGAGGCTTTTTTTTTTCTCTTTTAAAAGCATTTTTTCGTCGGAAGAGGTTGTAGAAAAAATGCTTTTAAAAGTAAAAAAAAAAAAAAGCCTCTGATGATTGTGCGGTTCAGCTGGGCATTGGGGGGGGGGGACAGGGATTTTTGCTACTGGTTCTCCGAACCATCTGCCGCCATCGCTACCCGATCAGGTAATCCGGTCCGAACCGGGAGCATTTCACCCCTGCTTAAATCCCATGTATATTAAAAAAATAACTATAATGCCTGTTGGGGAATTCTGGGAGTTGATGTTCACACATCTTAAATTTGCTAAGGTTGGCAAACACTGCCCCAGCGGATTGAAACAGACTGCGTGAACTAACCTGCTTTTAAACCAAAGTGGACCGTCATTTGAAGTTATAAATCTATATCAAGGTTAAATACACGAGCTATTGGTAAGTATGAATGCCTCTAAGATTAATTTAGCTGTCTACCTACATACCTTTTTCTTTTTGGGACCCTAAATGCAGAGAGGAGAGAAAAGAAAGAACAGAGAAAATCAGAAAAACACAATAAAATTGTCAAGACGGAGGGTGGGAGGTGGGGGGAGATGTAGCCTGAATTCCATCTTACTGTCAGCCAAAATATCTGTGTTCATACAAACACAAGTTGGTCTCCCATGTTAGCAACAAATTGAACCCACAAAATGGAGCATTAAAATTCTCAAACTTCTTCTGATGCTTCCCAAAATGGCCTGTCATGGATCACTTAACAACCAGCAATTGTTTGAAATGACAACAAACCTCCCCAGAAGCTATCTATAACTCGGTTCTGGAGATCCAACAGTCATACACTCTCAAAGTCATGTGACTGTGATTTTCAGTGTTTTTTTAACCCGATTCTAGCATTTACTTCCAGTTTTTGGCCAAAAAACCCCCCAAAACAACCCACTGATTGAATAAAACGGGTTCATTTCATGACTGCCACACCAAAAAAAAAGGATTGTAAACTCAGGCGCTGTCCTGTGGTGACTCACTTAATAACCGTGCAATGTATGATGAGCCGCGGTGGCGCAGTGGTTAGAGTGCAGTACTGCAGGCTACTTCTGCTGCCTGCCGGCTGCCTGCAATTTGCCAGTTCAAATCTCACCAGGCTCAAGGTTGACCAGCCTTCCGAGGTGGGTAAAATGAGGACCCAGATTGTTGAGGGCAATAGGCTGATTCTGTAAACGGCTTAAAGAGGGCTGTAAAGCACTGTAAAGCAGAATATATGAGCCTTGGTGGCGCAGCAGACTAAAGTACTGTTAACTAGCACCAGCTGCCTGCAATTATTGCAAGTTCGAATCTCACCAGGCTCAAAGTTGACTCAGCCTTCCATCCTTTCGAGGTAGGTAAAATGAGGACTCGGATTGTGGGGGCAATAAGCTGACTTTGTATAAAAAAGAACACCACTTGGAGGGGTGGAGGGCGAAAGCCCTACTAAGCAAGTATATACAAAAGTATGAAGGCTATTGCTTAACGCATTGTAAGCCGCCCTGAGTCTCTGGAGAAGGGTGGCATATAAACTGAACACATATATACATACATACATACATACATACATTATATATATATAAATCTAAGGGCTACTGCTATTATAATCCCAGGCAAAAAGGTTGTAAAATGGGGTGTGACTCACTTAATGACCGCCTTGCCTAACAACAGAAACTCAGGCCCCAATTCTGGTTATAAGTCAAGGACCCTTTGTATTATGAAGGCAGAACTCACTTGCGGGGAAGGAAAAATGAGAAAGAGCCCAGAGGTGAAACGAAGGTGGAAGACCAAGAGAGGGTATCACCTGTGGAATATCCCCCTGCTCAGTAAGGCCACCACAGGTTTAACAGGATATGAAACTCCATTTTAACATCTCCAAGTAGTAATAAAATATTGTTTTAGGAAAAGAGGCAGATGGAAAAAAGAAATTCCAATTATTATTTTTTTTTAAAAACCATCCCTGACAAGGTGGCTCAGTGGCTAAAACACTGAGTTTGTTGATCAGAAAAGTCAACAGTTCGAATCCCTAGTACAGCTCTCATGTGTGAACCATGGGTCGGCCTAGATGACCTCTAATATCCCTTCCAACACTGTTCCTGTTACTATTATGCAGCTTAGAGCCTCAATGGGGACGGAGGTGCCAGATCCACCAACCGCAGTGAGTGGCTTGCGTTCACACAACACATTGACCCACTTGCGGGTTTCATTCTCTTTGCAAAGCGTTCGCAAATGAGATGCAGGAGGGTGATTTGCATATGCATATAGATATGCAAATAAGCCCCCCCTCAGGTTTGGGGAAAGGGCGTCACTCACCATTTTTCAGCGGCACCCCCAACAACCGAGCTGAAAAGTTGTTGACGACCCCGCCCCCTCCGTTTCTGCGGCAACCAGTCCCGCCCCTCCATGCCGCGCTCCGAGAGTCCCCGCCCCTTGACGCTCCCGGCAAAGGGGAATGAATACACCCAAGAGGTATAGAAAAGCTAATGTAGGACAACATTTCCGGTTCCCAAGTAAACTTTGCGGAGTCTATATTAGACTTACGCGTCTAATATACAGAAAAAAGACAATCGGGATGCGTGGCGCTTCGGAAGGAAAAGGAGTAAGGATCGGTTTGGGGGGTTTTCTTGGGGGGGGGGCACTCCGTGCCAATGATGGAAGTTTTGCCAATACATACGTTGAATCGAATTCGGAAGTGATAACAGGGTGGCAGCTTTCATTTTGTTCTTCCTCTATGATTTCCCATCCATGAATTCATAGATTAAGTCCCATGGTCGGTATGAGAAGGTAGGTCTGCGCAGGCGCATTAAGATTTTTTTTTGCAGAAAATTTGCTAGGGCGCTTGGCTGCGCAAAGATTTCGGTTATTTGGCAATTGCTATTTCGCCCGAGCTGTTTCGCAGAGACTCTCTGGGTATTTGCAATGGGTTTGTTGCATTTGTGTTTATTGCAATGTGTTTATTGCATTAATTAGATCCTAATTTGATTAAGGCCAACCAACCGTGATTGGGATTCAAAAAAGATTCTGCAGAACTTTTTCGCCGGAGTGGTACAAACGTAGAAGAGGAAGGCAAAACAGGGAAATTAACGTTAAAAGACCAGGAATAAAAAGTTGTTGCATTTTGTGCGTGTGCAGAAGAGATGGGGAAAGTGTGATTTTGGCTTTCACACGCCTGTTGGGATCGGAGAGAAAAATGCAGTGATATGAAACATTCATATATTGCAGAGGGATTTTTTGCGATTGTCATTTGGAGAAACGAGAACCACAACCTTGCAAAGTAGGCCAAGTGGTCCTTTTCCTAGGACAGACACGACAGGAAGGAATTTAAACCCAAATGCAGACATGCAATAAAATTAACCCATATTCTCCATCTATAGCAGGGGTCTCCAACCTTGGCCGCTTTAAGACTTGTGGACTTCAACTCCCACAGTTCCTCAGCCAGCAAAGCTGGCTGAGGAATTCTGGGAGTTGAAGTCCACAAGTCTTAAAGCGGCCAAGGTTAGAGACCCCTGATCTCTAGCCCAGTCTCTCAACCTCAACAAAGTTAAGAGGTGTTGGACATGGGCTGGCTGGGCAATTCTGGGAGTGTAAATCCAAACATCTTAAAAGCTGCTGAGATTGAGAATCATTAACTTTGCAAATAAAATGGGTGGTATATGATATATGATATATTTCATATATTTTTTACATGCGACATGCTAATTTAAAATCGTAGGGGAGGGGAAAAAACGAGCACCCTTTCCAAGTAACCAAGTTTTGCCTATTGTGCGAATGGAGCCGCTAATTAAAGCGATTAAAAAAATTCCATCTGGCTAAACGGGACTCTCTCTCTAAGAGCAGAGGCACTCCTCTCCAACTTTCGTACCTCTATCTATCCCTGCTTGCGAATCTTAGGCAATGCCATTCAGGACGTTTTTAAAGAGTCGTCTGGCTCCGCCCTTCGAGCTCGTGCGCAGGCGCAGTAGCCGCCAGACGCCCTGCCTAGGATCTGGCAACAGCTGTTGGGGAGTTTATGGACTGCGCAGGTAGTGAATTTTAGCGTAAAATTAGTGCAAATTGTGAATTACGTTCTCAACGGGTTGGGAGCCTCCCAGACTCCGGGGACTCGGTTTATTGGTGGGCAGCTTGCAGCTGTAGCCTTCGACCCACTTGATATGTTGGAGTACTACAACTCCCATCATCCACAAGCCAGCCTGGCTAGCCCAGGCTGACTTGCTGAATAGGAAATCTCTGATTAAAACCCTAGAAATGAGCTGGATTCAGTGGTGCATGTATGCAGGAGCTCGACAGGAAGCGGGGCACTCCTTTTTCCCTACAACAACCCTGCGAGGTTGGTTAGGGAATCTTAGGGATGGGTCAAAGTCCTCCCTGGGGAGCTTCTGTGATTGTGGAGGGACTTTAACATGGGTTTGACTGCTCTCAGTCCAGCCTCTTCACCACTGCTCCACCCTGTAACTTTTTCCTGTAACTTTTTATGACTTTTCAGACAATTACTGTATTTTCCGGTGTATAAGATGAATGGGCGTATAAGACGACCCTCCTCAGAGCCATTTAAGGCTCGTCAGAGCCTTATGGGCTGGTCTGCCTGGTTACAGGAGAATGAGACCCAGCGTATAAGACGACCCCCGACTTTTGAGAAGATTTTTGTGTGTTAGAAAGTCGTCTTATACGCAGGAAAATACAGTATTTTTCCTTCCTCCTCGGTTGCTTTTCTCTGCAGATTCCTGCATTCTTGCCTAAGAGGACCCTTTGTATACGTGGATCTTGACTCCGTTCTTTTATTTCCATCACTGGAGGTTTTCAAGAAGAGACTGGGCAGCCATGTCTCCTGAATAGTATAAGGCCTATGGCTGGCGTGGCGGAGGTGGCATGCAGAGCCCTCTCCGTGGGCATGCGTGCCATTGACAGCTGCTCTTCACGGGCACTGGAGCGCCAGAAAACAGCTCGTAAACAGCCTGAAAAAGGCCTGAAAATGGCCAAAAACCAGGCACGCGTGTGCTACCAGCTGGTCTTTGGGTTTCCGGTGCTCCAGCACACGCAAAGACCAGCTGGCCAACACACATGCACATGCCAGAAACCTAAAGACCAGGCGTGCACCAGCCAGTTGGTCTTCAAATTTCCAGCGCTCCGGTTCATGTATGCACATCCACGCGTGCTTGATAAATGTTTAAAATGTTATCTAATTCTGGGTTTTATTTAATTGGGCCAAACTGTGTAATAATTTTAATTAGCAATTTTATGATGTTTATGGGTCTATATTTTTATCTTTACTGTACACCGCCTTGAGTCCTACGGGAGAAAGGCGGTATAGAAATATAATAGATAGATAGATAGATAGATAGATAGATAGATAGATAGATAGATAGATAGATAGATAGATAGATAGATAGATAGAGGAGATGGATTAGAAATCCCTTCCAACCAGTGGTGAAATCCAATTTTTTTTTACTACCGGTGCTGTGAGCATGGCTTGGTGGGCATGGTGTAGCTTGGTGGGTGTGGCAGGGGAAGGATACTGCAAAATCCCCATTTCCACCCCACTCGGGGGCCAGCCAGAGGTGGTTTTTGCCGGTTCTCCGAACTCTAAATTTCCGCTACCGGTTCTCCAGAATCTGCTGAATTTCACCCCTGCTTCCAACCCTATTATTCTATATTTTATGTATTGGAAGCTATTTGGAAATTCCCAGTTGGAGTCACGTCCCAAGCCTTAAAGTATTATCATCATTGGTCTGTAAATGTATATTTCATGAGGCTGGAATATCGGTTCTTTTCTTTCCATATCAGCTAATCCAGTTTTGAAATCCCCCCTTTCAATCAGTTTAGTTTATGACAGTCATAGACCAGAGACTAGAAGAAATAAAAACACTCAGTAAATATACAATTAAAAATTCTACTATTGGTATAATACAATAAATACCTAAATACTAAAATCTATGATAAAATCCAGTCTGTTAATGATACATGGTCTAATTATACTAAAATTACAGTCCATAAACTGTGTGGCCCGTTGTCAGTTTAATACTAAAAGGTAAAGGAAAAAGAAGTGGAAAGGGTTTGCCTCATTTGTTATATAACAGTGATGATTAACCTTTTTGCTGTCGCGTGCCAAAAGTGGGGGGGGACATGGGAGGCTCACACATGTGTGTGCCCATACCCATAATTCAGTGTACCCTGCCTCCCCCCCACATGCAACCCCACCACGCTCCCACCGCTTTTGGTACGTGATGGCAAGGTGGACCCGGTAGGCCTGTTTTTCGCCCTCCCCAGGCTCTAGAACCTTTCTTGGAACCTGGGGAGGGCAAAAACAGCCTCCTCCCACCCCACCCCACCCATGAGACCATCTGGAGGCAGGAAATGGCCCATTTCCCGACTTCCGGTGGGCCCTGAAGGCTCAAAAATCAGTTGGCCGGCGCCCACATGCGCGCTGGAGTTAAGCTAGGGCAGCACTCGCGTGCCCACCGATATGGCATGCCACAGGTTCGCCACCACGGTTATATAACATAATTATGGTGGATTAGGAGAATGGTAAAGGACAGGAAGGCCTGGAGGAAGGTTATCCATGGGGTCGCGATGGGCAACACAACACAACTTCGCAACTAACAACAATAAATGGTGGATTAGATATGTGTTTGTCACGAATCCTCAGTGCTGCTGTGCAGAATCTAGCCACTTGCGCTGTAGTTATGGACTGTTCTTCCTTAAGCAGCCGCTGGAGATAAGCAGTGTTGGAATGGCCACGATACCTAGCAATTATTGGCAGAATATGTTTTTTTTCTGAATCTGTGTAAAAGAAACATCAAAGGAGTATGTGGAAATCCACCTGTTGAGAGATTGTGTTCAGGAGGAATTGGAGATAGTCCTTGATTTACAACCATCCAAGTTACAACGGCACTGAGAAAAGTGATTTATGATAGGTTTTCACATGACATCCCTATAGTCGTGTGATCTAAATCCAGATGCGTGGCTGCTGATTCGTATTTATAACGGTTGCAGTGTCCCAGGCAGTGGTGGGTTAACCCCCCCCCCGGTTCAGACCGGTTCGCAAGAATCGGTAGTAAAACCGGCGGGAGGCTCCGCCCACTGACCCAGATGTCATCATAGGTGATCTGAGCATGCTCAGAAGAGTGCGTGCGCGATGCGAACCAGTAGTAAACATAAATAGAACCCACCCCTGGCCCCAGGGTCTTGTGATCACCTTTTGCGACCTTGAGAAGCAAAGTCAATGTGGGGAGACTGATTCACCTAACAACTGTATTGCTGACTTAACTGCCATAGTTCACTTAACAACTGAGGCAAGAAAGGACCAAATTTACTTAACAACTATTCCTGCTTAGTGATGGAAATTTTGGGGCCCACTGGCTGGTCATAAGTCAAGGACTATCTGAGGACTATCTCTACATGCGGCTCCCCTTGGGATGCACCCGGAGGCTCCAACTGGTGCAGAATGCGGCCGCGCGGGGGATTATGGGAGCGACAGGGCACTCCCATGTGACACCTCTCCTGCGTGAGCTGCATTGGTTGCCGGTGGACTTCCGGGTGTGCTTCAAGGTGTTGGTGACCACCTTTTAAGCGCTCCATGGTTTAGGACCAGGGTACTTACGGGTCCGCCTTCTGCCACCAATTGCCTCCCACCAGCCGGTTCGCTCCCACAGAGAGGGCCTCCTTAGGGTGCCGTCAGCCAGACAATGCCGGCTGGCGACCCACAGGGGGAGAGCCTTCTCTGTGGTAGCTCTACCCTCTGGAACGACCTTCCTCCAGAGTTGCGAACGATCTCCGACCTCCGGACTTTTCGTCAGGCTTTAAAAACTTACTTTTTTCACTTAGCCGGACTGGCCTGATCCCATGGTAAATTTTTAGAGTTTGATATTAATTATTAATTGAACTGTTTTAAATTATGGGCCAAATTTTATATTAGTTGCTTTTAGAATTCTTTTAACTTTTGTAAAATCTGTTTTTTATTTCTGGCTTTTCACCGCCCTGAGTCCGCAAGGAGAAGGGCAGTATATAAATCTAATAAATGAAATGAAATGAAATGAAATGAAATGAAATGAAATGAAATGAAATGAAATGAAATGATAAAGTGAGCTGTTTGGATTTCATCATGCACCTCATTTTTAAACTGATTGTTTTTCAGGTAACTATGCCAGTCCTCATGAATAAAGCGGATGTATGTCTCAACTGACACCATGGCCAACCCTCTCAGATACGAAGTACTGAATCTGTACAAAAACGTAAGTTCTGAGGAGTAACTCCGCCTTCTCCCAGTGGGTGAACCTCCGAAAATGTTGGACCTGTAATCCCCAGCCAGATGGGAGTTTATGTCCAGCCATTTGAAGGACAGCTGGTTAGGACAGGCAGAGGAACTGGACCTAAATAAGAATTCCTCTGAGTTGTTGAATGTGTAAAGCAAAACCTTTTCTTATGTTTTGAAGCTTCTGTATCTGGGAAAGGAGTACCCCAAAGGGGCCGACTATTTTCGAACCCGGCTCAAGGCAGCCTTCCTGAAAAATAAGGAAGTGAAGGATCCGGAAGAAATCAAAAAACTGATTGCCAGAGGCAAATTTGTCATCAAAGAACTGGAAGCCTTGTATTTCCTCCGAAAATACCGAGCTCTGAAACAACGATACTATGAGGACAGTTGAGCACCAACCAGTTGTAAAGTCTGCAAGGCGTGTGTAGCCCAGGAGTTAAATGGTGGGTGATCGGCCTGGGATGGTAATAATAAAATCTGTTTGAATGATGTATTTGTTTGTTTGTTCTGCAGAAATCAGGCAAAGCCAGAGAGGCCTCTGCTATCATCAGGGTGGGTGATGGCTATTAACTGAGATAAGATTTAAAATTGTTAAAAGTATAGATTTAAAACTAGATTTAAGACTGGAGAACTAATAGTCTTCACGGAAGCTAATTCTCCCAGTATCACAGACAACGTATCTTCCATGCCAGCTTTTGGGTGTAATTGGATGAAGGCAGTGGTGAAATTAATTTTTTTTTACCGGTTCTGTGGGCGTGGCTTGGTGGGCATGGTGTGGTTTGGTGGGTGTGGCAGGGGAAAGATACTGCAAAATCCCCATTCCCTCCCCACTCGGAGACCAGCCAGACGTGGTATTTGCTGGTTCTCTGAACTGCTCAAAATTTCTGCTACCGATTCTCCCGAACCTGCTGGATTTCACCCCTGGATGAAGGCCATCACCATTGGATATGAACGTCTTGTAAGCTTCTGGTTGGTCTACAGCAGAGGTGTCAAACTCATGGCCCACGGGCTGGATGCCGGGGAATAGCTTGTCCCTGGGCCCGGACCTGAGGCGAAGGGCGAGCAGGTGGCATGCTTACCTTTAGTGAGCAGAGCGGCAAGGCACGGAGATTAGCTGGATCACGTGGCGAAGGAAAGATAATATATAGGGTGGGATGGGGCGGAGCGGGTGGGTGGGTGGGTCCAGCCAGGGGTAAATTTTACCAGTTCTCCGAACTGCGCAAAATCATAACCAGTTCGTGTGAACTGGTCCAAACTGGCTGAATTCCACCCATGGCACTGGGAAGTCCAGGGTCTTCTGCGCAGACTCTACCCTGGATCTTGTGACCAGGAAATAGAATTTGGATGCAGGTGTCAATAATAGAGATGCATAGGGGGAAATATTTTTACATTTTTACATTTTTTTCTCCTCAGGATCTTCTGGCCTAACCAGCCTAATTTGGAACTTGAACTTTTTGCCAAAATTTAGGTAGAAATATAGTCTATCTAATCAGAAGTCATTAACATTTTTTCAATTTCATGCAAAAAGTGTCTAAAGGGTTTGCAAGACATTAATAAACCTATATTGTTTTCTCTCTGATCAAAGTTTAGCCATCTCAGGAAGTTTGGAGATTTTGCTTCTTGAGGACAGAAATGGAGAATGATCCACAAACTCTTTTCCTTTTTATTAAGTACACTGACAGCAACATTGTTGTTGATGTGTAGTTCTCATAGCATTTCACAGCACGTGCAGCTAGTAAATCTTTTGCAAAGGTTTAAGTGAATGGTGGGTGACCTTCAGACGCCAGTGACCAACATCCTGAGGTCAGGTGGCCAAAATAAAACTAAGAAAAAAACCCTTAACATCGTTCAATTGTCCTGCCTCCAAACAACAACAGAAAAAAGCACATTTATGAAATACCTGCTTTAGTTTATACTATACAAAAATAGTTAAAATATATTCTAGGTCAGTGATGGTTAACCTTTTTGCCTTCGCATGCCAAAAGTGGGGAGATCATGGGGTGTCACGTGCGTGTGCCCACACCCATAATTCATGCCCACGCGACGCCACTGAGCTCCCCCTGCTTTTGGCATGTGATGGTCCGGTGAGCCCAGTAAGCCCATTTTTCGCCCTCCCTAGGCTTCAGAGGCTTTACTGGAGCCTAGGGAGGACTAAAATGCCCCCCCCCGGAGGCTCTCAGGAGACCAGAAACAGTTTGTTTGCTGACTTCCGGTGGGACCTAGAAAGTCTCTGGAGCCTGGGGAGAGCAAAAAACGGGACTTCTCTCCCCCGGAGACCCTCCAGAGGCTGGAAACAGCCTGTTTCCCGACTTCCGGTGGGCACAGAAGGCCCGAAAACCAGGTGACTGGCGTGCGCATACGTGCCGGAGCTGAACTAGGGCAATTCTTGCATGCCCACTGATATGACTCTGCGTACCACAGGTTCGCCTTCATGATTCTCGTTAACACACTGCCGCTTTCAGAAATAATCCTTGTAAGAAATTTGGCATTTGAGATAAGGAAGGACAGGTGAAACACAGATTTAGTTTCCAAAAGAAAATCACAACAATAGAAATAAATTAGTAAGGTTTAGCAAGATTAGGAGAGACTTTGCAAAGACTGAAAGCAATATTGACTTTTAGAATGAAATCAATACGAAACTTGCTACCGTTTTAGATTTGGAAATTTATCTCCAGATATGCATTCCTTCCAGTAAACCTATGTTGCTCCAACAAACGCATATGTGGACTTCAACTCCCAGAATTCCTCAGGCAGTTACACTGGTTGGGGAATTCTGGGAGTTGGAAGTCTACACATTTTAATGTGGTTAAAGTTGGGAAACAGTGCACTAAATCCTGTCTCTAAATTATTACAGTATTTTCCTCCCTCCGCCCTCTTAAATCAGTATTGCTGTCCAGTTAGTCCTCGACTTAGGACCACAATTGAGCCCAACATTGCTGTTGCTAAGCGAGACAGTTAAGTGAATTTTGCATTTTTTTTACGACCTTTCTTGCGACAGTTGTTAAGTGAATCACGACAGTTGTTAAAGCGAGTAAGATGGTTGTTAACTGAATCTGGCTCCCCCATCGATTTGCTGGTCAGGTCACGAAAGATAATCACCCGGGCACTCCAATGTCATTAATATGAACAAGTTGCCAAGCATCCAAATTTTGATCACATGACCATGGGGATGCTTCAATAGTCATATGTATGAAAAATGGCCATGCCACTTTTTTCCAGGGCTTTTGTAACTTTGAATGTTCGCTAAATGAACGGTTGTAAGTCAAGGACTAACTCTACCTGTGCTACTGATGCAAATGTAAAACACAGAAATGAATCTGCCCAAGTTTGCTGCATAGCTTACATTTTTTTTCCCCATGCCGGCTTTGGAGAAGGTAAATTCACCACTCAGTGAGTTTTCCTTCATATTTTCACCCACTGAGAAAGAGTGCCTTGCAGTCATTGTAACACCATTTCAAAATTGGGTGCAACAATGGAGTTAAAACTAGGCACAGGTTAAAGTACAAACTGCATTTGGATACTGTGTCTCTTGCTAATGCAAACCTGACACATAGATTCAGTGCTCCATTGAGACTAAAGGCCAAAATAGAAAGGATTCAGAATCTGTTTAATTCAGGGATAATTTAAGTGGGAGTTCCTGCATTAAACATAGAGTACTTTTACGGTGTTTTTAAAGGAGCCTGAGTAGCGTAGGGGAGTAATGCCTCCTACAAAGGCACCATTTAAGATCCAGCTGCTGCAATTACTTGCGAGTTCAATCCCAGGCAGGCTCAAGGTCGACTCAGCCTTCCATCCTTTATAAGGTGGGTAAATTGAGGACCCAGTTTGTTGGGGGCAATAAGCTGACTTTGTATAAAATATAAATATACAAAAGTATGAAGGCTATTGCTTAACGCATTGTAAGCCGCCCTGAGTCTCCGGAGAAGGGCGGCATATAAATCAAATTTTTTAAAAAAAAAAAATAAAAAAAAAGATGCGGTGGCTCAGTGGCTAAGATGATGAACTTGTCGATCGAACAGTCAGCAGTTCAGTGGTTCGAATCCCTAGTGCCACGTAACGGAGTGAGCTCCCGTTACTTGTCCCAGCTTCTGCCAACCTAGCAGTTCGAAAGCACGTAAAAAATGCAAGTAGAAAAATAGGGACCACTTTTGGTGGGAAGGTCACAGCGTTCCGTGCGCCTTTGGCGTTGAGTCATGCCGGCCACATGACCACGGAGATGTCTTGGGACAGCGCTGGCTCTTCGACTTTGGAGATGAGCGCCGCCCCCTAGAGTTGGGAACGACGAGCACATATGTGCGAGGGGAACCTTTACTTTTACTTTTAAGGTGGGGTTAAAATAAAGCATAAGGAATTCATATCAGCTACCTGGAAAACAAAGACAGTTATATTTTTTGTTATAGTGACTTTACATGCATTTAACCAATAAGATTGCCTGCACTTCCAATGTTTTAAGAAACAGCAGTTTAAATGGATTGAGGCACCATAATTCCCAGAATTTATCTCCCTGGTTGCATTAAGGCCAGGAAGATGTTGCATGATCTGGAATAATCTGTTGCCCGGCGAATAAGAATACAACACCTGAACGCAGTCAGATCTGTGGGAATTTTATATTACCCTTACGTGCATCTTTGCATAGCTGACTAATCCAAACATCTGCCTGCCAGAACCGGTTCATAACCAGGTTATTTCCACACAGCTCCTGTAGAAGGCCACACCCGCCTTATCTGAACTAGCTTTAGGCTGACCTCATTCCCACAGCACAGGTAACAGACCGAGGGATTCCCAAAACACCCAATACAAGAAATCATAAGCGATAGGTCTGTGCGATGCTTCAGAGTCAATTCTGAAGTGCTTTGGAGCAGATAAAGGACATCCATATAAATAAATCACTTTGAGTACATCGATAAATTAGCCAATCATTAATCTTAATTTGGCTTTGAAACTCGGGCACTGGCAATGTTCTCAGGCCAGAGATCAAAATTATGCGAACAGGAATAAAAAACAGATTGAGCAAATGAAAAGGGTTTCACCAGTAAGACCATACCTAGAATACTGCATCCAGTTTTGGCCACCGGACTATAAAAAAAAGATGTTGAGACTCTAGAAAGAGTGCAGAGAAGAGTAACCAGGATGATTAGGGGAAGCTAAAATATATGATGAAGGGTTGCAGGAACTGGGCATGGCTAGTCTAGTAAAGGCAAGGACGAGGGGAGACATGATAGCAGTCTTCCAATATTTGAGGGGCTGCCACGGAGAGGAAGGGGTCAAGCTATTTTCCAAAGCACCTGAAGGCCAGACAAGGAATAATGGATGGAAATTGACCAAGGAAAGGTTCAACCTTTAGAAATAAGGAGAATTTTTTCTGACCATGAGAACAATCAATCAACAGAACAGAAGTTGCCTTCGGTGGGAGCTTCATCACTGGAAGCTTTCAAGAAGAGACTGGACTGCCATCTGTCAGAAATGGTGTAGGGTCTCCCGCTTGGGCAGGGGGTTGGACTAAATGACCTCCAAGGTCCCTCTGTTAATCTGTTAACAGTAGTGATAGTAATATGACACTTTTTTTTAAAGAAAGCTCTGCAACTGAAAGTGACAAGTGTCAGTCACAGTAGTGACTGCAAACATAAAAAGATCAACTTTTTTTTTTTTAATGGAGAAATAATAGATTGGGCCCAACTTCATTCTGCCCCATTAAATGTTTTAGCACCTTAAAAAGGGAAGAGGCCTCACATTATTCTATGGATGGAGATGAGAAGGTAAATATATCCAATCTGACACCCAAAACGTATGACATGGCTGAAATTCAGGGGTTGCAGAAAACCCCCTGAATATGTACAATGTATGTTGTACATAACGTTGGTTATGTAAGAAAAAAGTGACTGTTAGTTTTCACAGGCTAAAGCTATTTCTGTACTATAAAAGACCTTTACCTTCATTTGGAGCCTGGATAGCTCAGCAGACTAAAAGCATTGTGATTAACACCAGCTGTCTGCAATTACTGTAAGTTCGAATCTCACCAGGCTCAAGGTTGACTCAGCCTTCCATCCTTTCTAAGGTGGGTAAATTGAGAACCCAGTTTGTGGGGGCAATAAGCTGACTTTGTATAAATATACAAAAGTATGAAGGCTGTTGTTTAACGCATTGTAAGCCGCCCTGAGTCTCCGGAGAAGGGTGGCATATAAATCAAATTTTTAAAAAAAAGGATGAATGGAAGGAAGAAATAGAATTCTGGAAATTCTGGGGGTTGGTGTAGATAGCCTCCGAGGTACCTTCCAACTCTTTTATTCTGTAACCCACTAATAGGCTTAGCCAAAATTCCTGCAGGGATGAGCTTTTGAGAAATGTTGAGATCGTTAATATATGGCTTTATAACCACCTTCATTCCTCCATGTTTGTTTTGTCGCCTGATTTCACCTTAATTTTTTTCCTAAAAATAAAGCAATAAAGAAATGGGAAGCTGACAAAAGCAAAGCACCAGCCTCCAGCATTATCGTGATTTAAAATAAAGGCTTCTAAGTATTTTATCAGCTTCTAACATATTGAGTAAGATGGGCTGGTGCCACTTAACTGATGCTCAATTTGTTTCTGGTTTCACAACTGTTACCATGAATGACAAACTAGCTTCAAGGGCTGGATTCACACAACACCCTCATAAAAAAAATCCAATCAAGGCTAATGATAATTAAACTAAGCATATTTTGTAAATGTGGCCACATTTAACTGGTCTGATTAAGTGTATTGGGTGATGAAAACTACAATGTTAATATAACAGTTTAACAGAGTTGGAAGGGATCTTACAGGTCATCTAGTCTAACCCCATCCAGGCAGGAGAATCTGCCTCTACCTAGGATCGAACTCACATCCTCTTGATTGTGAGGCAAGAATCAAGAATCTTTGGGGCTGATCAGTTCCTTTTAGGAAGACTTGATTTTTAAAGGACAGACCAAACTTATTCCACCAGGCGGGCCTGGCCTAATCTTTTCCCCTTTTTTTTAATTATGCAAATTTTAATTGGTTTTTAAATGATTGGGGTGTTTTAATCTGTCTGGGCCAAATTATTTAATTCGATTTTACTCTGTTTTTTAAATTTTGTATTTATGTATTTTTACTGTTTGGCTGTTCACTGCCCTTTGGGAGTAGGGTGGTATACAAATCAAATAAAGAGAAAGAGAAGATAAAGAAGCTGGGAGATAACTGAGTAATCCATTTCTCTGAAAATTTGGGATCCATGAAACCTCACAGGGGAACTTGCCTGGCATTATCTTAGCAGCCTCCTCTTTCCCACAATTGAAAAAAAAATGAATCTTGTTATAAATATCTAAATCATACTTGGTTAACCAAGTCTGGATATTTGCAAGCTGCATTCAGCTGGGGATCCAATTGCTCTGTTCTTATTTCTCCCTAAATTCCAGGTAGTCCTCAACTTACGACCATAATCGAGCCCAAAATTTTGGTTACTAAGCGAGGCAATTGTTGAGTTTTTTGCCTTTCTTGCCTCAGTTGCTAAGTGAATCGCTGCAGCTGTTAAAACAATGATGGGGTTGTTAAGTGAATCTGCCTTCCCCATTGACTTTGCCTCGCAGAAGGTGATGACATGACCCTGGGACGTGGCAATCGTCATAAATATATGCCAGTTGCCAAACGGCTGAATTTTGATCATGTGACCATGGGGGGGGGGGAACGCTGCAACCGTCATGTGAAAAAATGGTTATTAAGTCAACTTTTTCCAAGGTTGTTGTAATTTCAAATGGTCACTCAATGAAAGGTTGTTAAATGGAAGATAACCTGTATGCCCGATTGTGGACCATCAACCTTGGCAACCTGCTGGGGAATTCTCGGAGTTGAAGTCCAGGCATTTTCAAGCTTGCCAAGGTTGAGAAACACTGCTCTTAAGCCAGGGGTGGAGAACTATGGCCCTTTGATGACCTGCGGACTTCAAATCCCAGAATCCCATGCTGGCTCAGGAATTCTGGGATTTGAAGTCCACAGGTCATCAAAGGACCATAGGTCCTCCACCCCAGCTTAACCCTTACACTTACACCTCAAAGTTTTTTCTCCGTTTTATTTAGTAAAATAGGCCCAAGAGATTCAGCCACAACGACGTTGATCAAGCTCCGCCTGTTGTTTCCCAGTGTTTGGGTTATGTGCAGTGGTGGGATTCAAATAATTTTAACAACTGGTTCTCTGCCCTAATGACTGGCTGGGTGGGCGTGGCCATGGAAGGCGTGGCCATGGGGTGTGGCAGGCATCACTCAGCCCCCTGAGATCCAAAATGACCTGTGGGGGTGGACACCCCATTTTGGGCCTAGTAGGCCTCCCTGCAGCCTCTTGAGAGCCAAAACGGGGCAATGATGCATAGTGCATGATGTCACTGTGCCTTCTACCCAACGCCTGTGGAGGTGGTTTAGTTTGGGGTTTGAGATGGATTAATTCTTGCCTCTGATTTACATGCCTCTTTTACACTTACCTTTGGTAGAAAACTCTACTTGTTTGTGGAAAGACCGTGGAGTCCTTGGTGCTCTGAGCTTGGTTGTTTAGTTGCAGACATTTCGTTACCAGACTAGGTAACACTATCAGTGCTAGAAGGGAGTGGGGATCACTCTCTGTTTATATACAGCGTTAAGTTAGAAGTTTATATTTAGCAGATTGTTCTGTCAATATTGGAGGGAGGAAGTAAGCCTAATCAGGGAACTATTAAGGAGAAAACACCCCTCACCAACAAGGCAAGCTATTGCATTTAAAATGAGAGTAACGTCCACTCCCTTCTACCAGTTGTACTGATGATGTAACCTAGATGGGTCATTAAATGTTTGCAAGTAAACAACCAAGCTCAAGAAGAGAACCCAGGACTCTACAGTTCGACCCTGAGCTACAAATATTCTCTTCTTTTGGAAAAGTCTTATCACATTTCAGGAATGCAATTTCAGAAGATGTGGGGGAGGGGACGCCAAATGGGACTGAGGTGATCTAAATGTCAATTCGCAAAGCATCCCTGGCCTGCTCTCGAGTTGCCATAAGCAAGGGGGATGGGAAACCGACAAAGAAGCATGGCAGCCATAAACAAAAGCACATTCCAGACGTTTCTTTCTCAAGGCTATCTCCCAGGGTTACCCTCAGCGGCCAGAGGGGAGTGATCTCTACAACCCATGAAATTGTTCCATTGGTGAATGTGATTGATGACACACCCTGGGGGGAAACAGAGTCATGATTGGGGCCATAAATTACGTGGGGTCAGAGTTGGCTTCATTTGGGAACATGCAAGGCTCATGATTTAATTAGAGCATCCGTAGGAACCCTGACACTAAACTTCAGTGGAACATTATAATCTGTCTAGAATGGTAAAAATGCTGTCCTGGATGAGATAAAATCCCTCAGTTCCTCCTTCCTACCCCTGGAGCAAGGAACATCATGCATAAAACCGAGCCCCAGAGAAGGAAAACAATGTTTATTTGCTACCACAGTTGACGTTCCAGCCTCCCATTTAACTCTAAGGCTGGTCCTCAAAAGTGCGGAAAAGTCTCAAACCTTCTGGAGGAAAAGCAAAACAAAACGAAAACAAGCCAGAAGACAATTAGAAGGTTCTGCGTGCGTCAAGAGACTTGGAAGAAGAACTGTCAGGAGGATTTGTCGATTTGTGTTTCACAAGCGTGGAGAAGTTGAAGAACCAGCTTTCCGGAATGTTCAGCACTTATTTTTCCACCGCGAGGAAAATAAGCCGTGGGGGGAACTATATAGTTGGCAGGTTCAGGAAACAACGCGATGGAAGGAAAAAAGTGATGTTAAAAATGTTTTGTTCTAATAATTTAGTGTGAACGGTAGAAAAAACGAGTCGGGTTTAACCGAAGGACCCTTGGCGGATAAAGGATTGACAGTATTTTGAATTCTTTTTACATGATTATACATTTCGTCTTGGACTTCTTTTTCTTCTTTTTGCCATTTTTGCTCATCTTCTCTTTGTGCTTCCGGATCTCCCGAACTAATGTATAAAAAGCGTCATCCACACCCTGCAGGGAGAAGAGGGAAAAAACTTCGGTAGATTAGCATGTGGTGTGAATTCAGCCCATAAGGTAATTTATGATTCAGTGTATTGTAAAAAAAACTCCCCAGAAAATGGGCCAGTTAAGGGTGCTATGTAAACCCCCAAATTACCTTATTTTTCAGAGTATAAGACACACCTTAGTTTTTGGGGAGGAAAATAAGAAAAAAGCTGATTGGTGGGTGGATCGGCCTCCCGGAATACCCCCAATCAGCTGTTTCCAGAAATGAATTTTAGCAACAGGTTCCTTGGTTGTGAGCTCTGTGCCTTGCTTTTATTTTGCTTTTTTTTTCTGCCTCCGAAAGCATCTGAAACAGAGCTTCAGAAAAAAAGGCTTTTTTTCTGAAGCTTCTTTTAGAGGCTTTTTTTCTGAAGGACTATCTGTACTCTGTTCAATCTCCTTTCCTTGGTATTGGTATGTAGATTAATCACTTCCGGATCTGTTGGTTATTGTGTCATTCTCCAGATATGTTAACACAGTTTGGGTTAGAACCTTTACTGATTCTTCTTTTGTTGTTTGCCATGTTATTTTAGATAAAAGCCTTTCAGAGGCTTTTTTTTCTGAAGCTTCTTTCAGAGGCTTCTTTCAGCCTCTGAAATCTTCATTTGTGAGGCTGGGCGGGGCTACATTCAGAGTATAAGGCACACCCAGATTTTCACCCTCTTTTTTGGGGGGGAAAGGTGCGTCTTATACTCTGAAAAGTATGGTATGTACAGTGTTTCCCCGAAATTATGATCTACACCGAATGTAAGTCCTAGCCTGATTTTTACATGTGCGCAAAAAATAAGCCCTATCCCCAAAATTAAGACTCCGCCACTCCAGGTTGCACGGGTAAAAATTAAGCTAGGGTGGGGATGGGTGTGTGTGTGTAGCTGCCCTACTACTACCTACCTTTGGACAGTTGCAGCCAGGCCTCGACACCTGTCTTGCCAGCCCATTTCTTCTGCAGCCAGCAAGGCTTTCCCAAAGGCTTCTGCAGCCGATAACAGAGCTCCAGATCAATCCGGAGCTCTGTTATCAGCTGCAGAGGCCTTCGGGAAAGCCTTGCCAGCGTAGCCGGCTGCAGAAGAAGTTCCTGAAGGCCTCCAAAAAGTGCAAGTGAAGTGAGTCACTGGATGACATCCCCCCCCCGAAAATAAGGCCTGGTGCCTTTTTTTGATGGCAAAAAAAAAAAAGACAAGGTCTTATTTTTGGGAAAACATGGGTACAACAGCAACCAGAACCCAGGATGAAATGTAGAGTTTATTAGCATGTATTTCCTAACTATTTTACTTTCCAAAAGAAAGCAAAAACAGTACTAAATATTTTTGCAAGATACAGAGAACCTAGGAGCAAAGGACCCCATCATTTAATGAATAAGCCACTGCTCAATAGTTCCAACTTTTATTCAATCAGATAATATCCAGCAGTGAGACTCTTATATTCACAAACATGGAAAGACACAGTGAAACCCACAACGGAAGAAGTAATGAAATGAGCAGAAATAGCAAAATTGTCTATTTTAATCAAAGAAAGGAATTTAATCCAGCTTTCTTTCTATTTGGAAACTGGTTCTGGACTTCTTGCTCAAAACTGGGTGGAAAAAGTGAAACTTTGATTTTAGGTTTTGATGACATTTTATAATGCTTTTGTAATTATAGAAATGGCTTGAAATCTTGTGAAATGTAAAGCAAAGGCCTGTGAAGGCAGCCAGCAAACCCTCTGCTGCCCATTAGGAGACTAAGATAGATCTATTTCGGGCTTATAACCTTCATCAGTTAGCCACACCCTCATCCCATGCATCCTCCCTGTAAAGGTACAGTATTTGTTTTCTTTCCTTTTCATAGGCTTTATGTGTATTTCTCTTTAGCCAGGTTCTTCCCAAGTAAACCAAGATTTTTATGCAGCCGTAGTTCAATGAAATCACAATCCACTAGTTTAAAGTTAACTCTGTGACCAATTTGCCTGGACAAGGACCCAATCAGGACTCATTTCCTCAAAGCAACCAACCAGAACCCAGCACAAGCCAACAGACCAATTAGGAATAAGGAATCAGCACTGCAAAAATGCTTTATTAGAGAAAAGACAATTATCGACATTGATTGGCGACAGGAAACCTTGCATGGACTTTTTGCAATTTAAAAAAAAAATATTTAGAGTTTTGATTATTAGAGAGGATAGATTATACAGTAGAAAGAAGAGTAGTCATGATGTAACTTTAGAAGAGCTGATTTATAATTGTATTTTTAACTGCTGTAAAGAAGATTGGAAATCACTTTATATCTTTCCTTATATCTCTTCTACTTTCTTTCTGCACTTTTAGCTTTTTCTTTTTTCTCTCCCTTTCTTCTTTTGTAATTTTAATTTTATTCTGTCTTGCAGTTTTTTCTATCTAATAGAGATAGGTAGGTAGGTAGGTAATAGAGATAGATAGATAGATAGATAGATAGGATAGATCAATAAGACAGATAGATAGATAGATAGATAGATAGATAGATAGATAGATAGATAGATAGATAGATAGATAGATGATAGATAGATAGAGGGCCCAATTGGTAAAAGAAAGCTTAGGACTGTATAAATTGAAAACATGCGGAAGAGGCCTTCATCCTGGAGTGGATAGACAATAACTAAAATGATGCTTATATCTATTTCTATTTCTATCTAACTTACATACATACACACATCGAAATTATATCAGCAGCTCTACAAAAATGATCTATTTTAAAACCATGAACAAAGAACCAATCAGGAACCAACACCACCAAGACAACCAATCAGGATCGAACCCCAATCAGGGATTAGCCCTCACCAACACGCACCAATTGAAAAGCCGCTTGGCTGAAGATCAATCAGAAGTCAAAACAGCTGATCATAAAACAGAATCCGATCTGCAGAGCAGGGCACTTTGCCTCTGAAGATGGCAACCACAGTTGCTGGTGAAATGTTAGGAAACCTTTTCTCTAGATGGTGGTGACTAGAACCTGAAGCCCAATACTGCCCTATAGATACTGGCCATGAAAGCCTACATCAAAACAAGTGATTATTTCCCTAACAATTGTTATTTTTGATCACTTAGAATACAGTGCAGGGGTCTCTGGAAGAAACAGTCCTCAACTTACGTTCAGCATATCATTGCATACCATACTTAAAGTTCCTTCAAGTGTGTTGGACTACAATGCCTAACATCCAGTGGTGAAATCTAAATTTTTTACTACCGGTTCTGTGGGCGTGGCTTGGTGGGCGTGGCAGGAGAAGGATATTGCAAAATCTTCATTCCCTCCCCACTCCAGAGAAAGGATACTGCAAAATCCCCATTCCCACCCCACTCTGGGGCCAGCCAGAGGTGGTATTTGCCAGTTTTCCGAACTGCTCAAAATTTCCACTACCGGTTCTCCAGAACCTGTCAGAACCTGCTGGATTTCACCCCTGCTAACATCCCCAGATCATTTTGGAGTAGGCAACGAGAGACTCAGCCTGGCACCATCGTAAAGAACCAAAAAGCTCCATGTAGCAAAAGTTAGAACAGAATTCAATCAGCTGCTACTTAACAATCATTCGGAAATTAAGAGGAATCATCAGAGAAAAGTTGGAATTTGGATTTGATTCATTACTGGTTGATCACATTTTTTTCCTTCTGTCGAACGCTTTAAGATTTTTTGTTTCCCCCCTTAAACAAAAATGAAACTTACCCGGTTACATTAAAAGGCATTTTTTAATTTTCACGCACCCAGGTGTCTTTTCTTCGGTGCAGACTTTTGTCAATCGGTGCTGCTGAATCTCCCGCACCAAGGTATAGAAAGCATCTTCCACTCTCTGTGGTTGCAAGACACAACTCCTTTAGAGTCGGTTTTCGTTTAAGCAGGTGATAAAGCAGGGTCTTGCCCAGGAGCCAGGAGGAAGTGGCTACCGAGCTTGGGAGAAAAGTTAAGGGAGAGAGAGGTCTCTAGCCTTTCCTGGTGGAAATCTTGGGTACCATCCTGCATTCACCATGGCTGATGGCAAAAAGGATCAATGTTCAAAGATAGCAACCTTTCATAGGTTGCAATCCTTGAGATATGCTGAGTCCACAATACATCTAGAGAACATCAGTTTCTTGCAAGGTTTTAATCCCAAAGGTGCTTTTTCAAAAGACAACTGGACTTCGTTTTTCCTTGAAGACGTTTCGCTTCTCATCCGAGAAGCTTCTTCCGTTTTGACTGAATGGTGGAGAATAAATGGGTTTATATTCCTTGCAGTCATCTGGTCATTAGCACTCTCTCTGAGAGCCGCCGGGGGCCACTTGGAGGTTCATCTGTGTCCGGAGGGTCCCTTGAATAGTGCAAATGGGTGTGGAACGTTCTTGGAACTGTTGAAAGGATTGTGTAAAAAGGAGATAAGTGGTATCATATCCCTTCCCCTTTTAATTTTAATGTAGATGGCCTCTTTGATCCCTCTTTCAAACCAGTGGTCCTTTCTATCCAGAATGTGGAATTTGTTGTCTTCAAGAGTGACCATTGTCTCGTCTTTCAAATGCAGATGGGACTGCTGAATCTTGTCCTGATGGGTTTGTTCTCCTTCGTTGTGCCATGCATTTGTGAAGCGGTTGTTTTGTTTCTCCACTGTACAGATCTTCACATGTCTCACTGCGTTGTCCTGCATACATGCACACTTTAAACCCAGGAATACACAAGGCAGAAACTTGCCCATCTGACAAAACACCCAGACACAATTTGAGCAATGTGATATATGCGGTGCAAAGTAGTGAGACATTCAGTCTGAACGAAAGAAGCTTCTTGGATGAGAAGCAAAAAGTCTTCGACGGGAAAAACAAAAAGTCTAGTTTTGGAGAAGCACCTTTGGGACAGCCATGACCTGGATGACTGAGAATCTTCATAAACTACAGAGACTTTAGTCTCTCATGCTAAGCCATTGTGTGATTAATTTTGTGGGTGTTTGGAGTGGACTTAGAGTGGTTTGTTAAACATGGTGTATGGTTTCAGCACAGCGTTGCTCTTTCAAGGACGAATGAATGAAGAGGATCCAACCAGATTTAATTCATTTGACTATATCCAGTGTCTAAAAGAAAGTGACAATTTAGGAGCTAAATCAAGTGGTCTTGAACCCTTCGGGAGCCATTGCAGCAGCCAATCATTAGACAAGGGTCTCTGGTCCATACTGAATATTCTGGGTGTAGGTCTACTCTATCTGGCTCAGCTTCATCTTAACATTTAGGGCTCCAGAATACACCTTCCTCCTCATTGCTTTAGAGAAAGTGGAAAATTTTCATATAAATTTATTTCTCCTCTTGATATTGTCTGAAGACCAACCCAGAAGATCTTTGGAAAGGCTGTGAGCAAAGCTCCTGTAGATGTCCTATGACCAAACTACATTTCCCGTCAATATTGTCCTGGCTAAGTCACTTTCATTGAGCCTCTTTGATCACTATCACAATACCTCATGCATTCCCGATCATAACACCCTTTTTAAGCCTCCCATAAAAACCGGGTGACATGATTAATTCTTTTGTCCATGCGCCCCCTCCCCCTCAATTTAGAGAAGCTGGGATGCTCTTTTGCCTCCATCCTAATTCCTGAAAAAAACAGGAGCTGCCATTCTTTCACCCGTACAGACAAATCAAGAATGAGATCCCTTCCTCACAGGGCCACCACCGTGGAGACAAAGCCAAGCAATCATTGGAGAACTGCCCACTGGGGCAAAATCCTTCACCACCACAAGGAGAAAGAAGAAGAGCTAGAAAAAGGCTTTTAAAGAGCCACCCATCACACAAAGACCCAGTCTTGGGTGTACATCAACCAGAGTCACATTTCTCAAATTGAGCCTCTGTGTAAATCTCTCAAATCTCATAAACAATAACAAAAAATTCTGACTTCCAAGAACTCACTCACTGCAGAATACATGGTGATGATGCTTAATGCATTGTAAGCCACCCTGAGTCTCCAGAGAACGGCGGCATATATAAATCGAACTAATAAATAAATAAAATAAAATGATTCTATCCTTCTTGCAGTGGCACTGCTAAAATTTGAAAGGCCGGGAGCTTGCCACAAAACACCTGTTTTGGTCTGCCAGCAGCCTGCAGAGCTGGAGGCAGAATCGGACAGTAAGGAGGAACATGGGCCAGTCCTGGAGTCTGGGGAAGGCTTGGACGAGAGCTCTGCGTCGGAGGCAGAGATGGGGCCAGGGCCATCTGAAAGTTATGCATGGACTTCGGAGCCTCCAGAGTCGGACATCAGAGAGGCAGAGAAATAGGAGGATCCTGTTCCTAGTGCGTGCATGCGCAGAGCTGCCAGAAGGCACAAACAGTTAAAGCAAAAGGGACGACTCGGGAATAAGATCTAAAGATGATTGGCCCCTTCCACACAGCTTAAAAAAGGAGCAAAGGCACATGGGCCCTTTGCAGAAAAGCAACATTGTTAATTCTGTTCCCAGTCAGCATCTCTGTTGATTCTGGACCCGGTGTGGCTTTGCCAAGTAGGTCTTTGGCAGCATGTCAAGGGAGATAAAGGTTGGTGATTATCCCGAAGAACTTCTCCCGAAGGACTTTTTGCAACTAATTGGAACTCAGCTGTGAATGAACGTAATTCACAGCTGTTGCAATAAAATAGGTTTTTGGGATCACTCGTGTTTTAATGACTCAGGAAGCCTAGGTCACATCACCACTCTCTAGAGGGAAAGGTCTGGTCCTGAGAACACATTTTTGAGACCTAGAATTCTTCAAATTTTGGGATCTCTCCGGAAGAGAGAAATGGCAGATCACTTCTGTGCTGTTGTTAATGACACTTTGTGAGTGAGATCCAGATGTTTCTATGACTGCCCTAGAGCCATAGAATCCAGTTTAAGATTGGCTTTACAATTCAAAGATATTTGCAAAATGTCTTGGTTCTTGTCTATGTTGAATTGGATGTTTTTAATGTTTTTTTTAAAAAAAAACTGGTTTTACCGTTTTAAAATGTTTTCTTAAATGTTTATTGTATTTCCAGAATTGTAAGCCATCCATAGTCATGGACTGAGAAGGGGCAGGCACAGAAACAGAACAAATAAATGAAACAAAATACAACTGAGTTTGCTTTAACTTGGTTACAGAATTAATCCTTTTTCTAAGTTGGCATGAGATCTATAAATTAGCATAATGGTCTAGATCAGTGATGGCTAACTTTTTTGCCATCATGTGCCAAAAGCGGGGGGAGCGCAGGGGGGGAAGCGCCCATGCGTGCCCACACCCATAATTCAGTGTGCCCCGCCCCCACGCATGTGTGTGTGACACCCCCGTGTTCCCCCCGCTTTTGGCATGCGATGGCACGGTGGGCCCAGTAGGCCTGTTTTTCGTCCTCCCCAAGCTCAGGACTCTTTCTTGGAGCCTGGGGAGGGCAAAACCAGCCTTCCCCATCCCCCCGAAGGCTGGAAATGGCCCATTTGCCGACTTCCGGTGGGACTGGAAGGCCTGTTTTTTGCTCTCCCCAGGCTCCAGAGCTTTTCTAGGAGCCTGGAAAGGGCAAAAACGGCCTTCCCCACCTTCTGGAGGCCCTCTGGTGGCAAGAAATAGCCTGCTTCCCAACTTCCGGTGGGCCTGGAAGGCCCAAAAATCAGCTGGCTGGCGCTGAGCTAGGGCAATACTCGTGTGCCCACCGATATGGCTCCGCGTGCCACCTGTGGCACGCATGTCATAGGTTCGCCATCACGGGTCTAGATTCACACAACTTGTTAACTCTACTTTCCCATTTCTAGGAGTGTCTACAGAGATTCTCAGTCATCCAGGTCATAGTTGTCCCAAAGGTGCCTTTTCAAGACATTCTGGTTTTACTTTGAACTGGAGAAGCTTCTTGGATGAGAAGCGAAACGTCTTCAAAGAAAAACAAGAAAAGTCCAGTTGCCTCCTGAAAAAGCACCTCTGGGATTTTTCTAGGGGTGGTTCATTTGCACCCTCCAATTTTGAACTGGCTTCCTCGACCTAGTTAGACCAGGGGTCAGCAACCCGTGGCTCCTGAGCCGCATGTGGCTCTTTCATCCCTCTGCTGCAGCTCCACAATTGATAGGGCTTTCGGTTAGGACAGGTAGAGGAAAAGGGATGCTGGGCTAGGAGGAGACTCTATGGTGGGAGAACCGGACTTCCGGTCAGCAGAGGAAAAAGGACACCATGCTAGGAGGAGATTCTGTGGTGGGGGAACTGGACTTCCGGTCAGCTCCAGAATTGAACGGGGGGCTTCCGGTTAGGACCTTTGTGGCTCTTTGAGTGTTTAAGGTTGCCGACCCCTGAGTTAGACAAATGGAACCTGTCATCTCGATTGACGGACTATCTCGTCAACAGATCTATCAAGCTCCACATTTAAGGAGATCTCAATAATTTCAGAACCATCACCAGGGAGGTCCCATTCCCTAAGAAAATCCACCATTTCCTCTTTGCTTAGCTCCATCATCTGTTCCAAACTCAGAATCTTCTCCCAACGTGAACAAGCCCAGGATAGCAGATAGGTCTATCTCAGGGGTGTCAATCTGATATTCTTGGAGGGCCGGATCAGCAATATAACTGTCCTCTACGGGCCAGCCAGAAGGAAGATGGGACGGATACCCTCCTACAGCCCCCTGCCAGCCAAAACGGACTGCAGGGAGCCATGGGTGGCCCCCGCTCAGCCCGTTTTTGCTAGCACAAACACTGAGGTCTGGTCCTTTGTTATTCTCAGGCTGGCCCCGCGGGCTGGATCTAAGTACCCCATGGACCGGATCCGACCCCCGGGCCTTGAGTTTCACACCTCTGGTCTATCTGAACTGAACCGAAAGATTACAGTCAGAGGTGAGCTGCTGGGGGTTTGCAGGGGTTCGGGAGAACCTCTAGCTAATATTCTATGCAGTTTGGGGAGCCCCCAAATCCCATTCTTGGCAGGCCCCGCCCACCCTGCCCCTCCCAAGAGTCCCCACGGGGCCCGTTTTGGATGCAGATAAGTGCAGGGTGTGTGCGGAGGCTCGGGAAGGGTGAAAAACAGGCCTACCGGAAGTTCAGGAAACGGGCTTGTTTCGGGCCTCCAGAGGCCGTTTTCGCCCTCCCAGAGGCTCAAGAAAAGCCTCCGGAGCCTGGGGAGGGCAAAAATGCCCCCCCATCATGGTGCAGGAGACTGACTGGGCCACGCCCACCTAGCAATCAAGCAGAGAACCCCTTGCTAAAATTTTTGAAGCCTAGCCCTGATTACAGTTGATCTTTCTTAACCATGACAACTTTTAAGATGTATGAACTTCAACTCCCAGAACTGAGAAAAGTTGCCAAGGTTGTGAAACACTGCTCTATTTTCACAACTAGCTATCATCTCCATGCCTCAAAATCTGCAGCAAAGGTCCATGAACCCATAAGGATCTCACTCTTCCTCCATGATGCCGTCTTCTTCCTCCTCAAAAACCACCAAGTCTGCCATAAATTGTATGCAGAAGCACCACAATAGTTTCTTGCTTTTACGGCAACCGAGTTTTGGTACCTACCTACCCCCTTGAAAACTATTTCCCAGAAAGGACACCACTCCAGTACACTCCACAACAGAGGGAGAAGGACTGGCAGAGGCAGAGTGAAGAGAGCGATCAGCCTAGAATCACTACGTGGTCACAAATGTACTAAGTCCAACTCTTGTTGATTGCTCTTGACTGTTATCTAACCTTATCCAAGTGCTGACTTAATTGAGAAGATTCCAGTACGTAGGCATTTAGCAATAAATCGGTTAAATTGAACCTTCATGCTGGGACCTGGTCTTTCACATCTGAAATCTTTCAAAAATAAGAATTTCACATTGTGAAAGGCATCAAATGGTCTATAACAGCAGTTCCCAACCTTTTCGGTTTTACGGACTGTGGACGGCGGGGGAGGGGGTGGTCCGTGCAAGCTTTTGGCAGGCACACACACATACCACTTGTACAAATGGGTCTTTGCGTGCACATGCACTCACACGCCACTTGCGTGGCCCAGTTCTGAATGGACTGCAGCCCCATGCCATCCCCAGCCCAGGGGTTAGGAACTCCTGGTCTAGAAGGAGATTACTGTATGGATGAGTAAGGCTGCAAAATAACTACCGTATTTTTCAGAGTATAAGACGCACATTTCCCCCCCCCAAAAGAGGGTGGAAATGTTGGTGCGTCTTATACACTGAATACAACTATTTTTGGCCTCCCGAAGCCCCACTCCTGTTTTTGCAAAAAATGAGCCCGTTTTTCGCAAAAACGGGACACGCAGAGGGTTTGGAGGCCTGCAGAGTGCTCCTGGAGGCCGGGGAGGGCAAAAATGTTTTTTCCCTTGCTTACCTCTCCAAAATCTTGATGCGTCTTATATACCGGTGCAACTTATAGTCCGAAAAATATGGTAGTAGGTTTAAATAACTGATTTTGAAAATACTTTTCCCTATTTTTCTTCCTACCTTCTGTCAACTCTCCTTTTCTTGTCTATCTGTCCTTGCCTTTATCCTTCTAGATAAACACAGGGTAAACTAACAGAAGAGCTTAGGGTTGAACTGAGGGGTCCTTGGTGCTCTCTGAGCTTGTCTGTTTTCTTGCAGACGTTTTATTACCAAACTAAGTAACAAGACCACCTAATACTGATGATGTTATCTAGCTGGATAATGAGTCTGCAAAAAAACCAACAACCAAGTTCAGAGAGCACGAAGAACCCTACGGGATATAAATGCTCAATTAGTAACCCATACATCCAACAGGACACTCAATTCGGTCTCTCAAACCACGTCAATTTTCCAGTCTAAAATACGAGAATCCCACTAAATTATACTATACGTTTCAAGCTCCGCAGAGACGTGTGTTTAAGTTTAAAACACATCCAGAGTGATTACGACAACCTGCTTTGAAGCTGAAGTAATTGTTTCAAACTTGAAACAAAAGGGAATTTTATTCTCGGGGTGTTTTGAATCTGAATTGTTTTGCACAACCTGTTGTGGCCTGTCAGCAGCCTGTGCAGCTGGTAGCTGATTCTGACAGCGAGGAGGCTGGTGTGGTGCTGTGCCAGCCTGTGCAGCTGGCACTCGAGTCGGACAGTGAGGAGACTGGAGAAGATGTGGTGCCAGAGGTGGGGATTTAGCCAGGGCCTTCAGAACCTCCAGAAGCTCCCTTAAGTGAAGAGAATGAAGAGGAGGAGCCTCTCCTCGATGCACGGGTGCGCAGAGCTGCCAAAAGGCAGGAGTGGCTTCTCGGGAGAAGGTCTCCTCGAGAGTAAGGCTTGGGGCTAATTGGCCACTCCCTTAGCCTATTTAAGGAGGAACACTGACTGAAGTAATTTGCAGGGAACAACTTCATTCACATACCTTCGTGTTTTGGTCTTGCTTATCTTATCAGGTTCCTGCAAATTGCTTCTGGGCATTCTGCCAACCACAGTAAGCTTTCATTTATTATTCTTTGAATTCTTGGTGGCTGTTAATGCAGTTAATTAACAGCCGTTGTTGTAAAGGCCTGATTTAATTTAGTAAACTAAGGTTTGAACAGACTGTGTGTGTGCTGCGTTCTTTGGGGTCCGTAGCTGGGGCAGAACACAACTGGTTTCCAGCCCATGTTAAAAAGGGATGACTGAAGCAGTCTTAACTGTAGTTAAATGTCTCCATTGAAAACTGGACACAGTTTTGTTGAAAACCCAAAGTCAATGCTCATTTTTGACAAAACCAAAATAAAACATGACCATGTGACCAGCCGACACTGAAAATGTCTCTAAATGTGATTGGGCTGCTGGGTGCCCAAACTGGGGGATGTGACAACCAGAACTTCAAATCCAGGTCACGAGTACCTCTTTGGTAGGTCCTTCAGAACTTTTAACTGTTGCTAAATGACCAGTCATAAATTGAGGACTAACTCTATTAGTGCATAGTTGTTTAACTGCAAAGGTACTAAGCTGTGCATTGTGGGATGAATAGTGTTAGCAATCTTGCTTTTAAGTCGTACCGCTTGCTAAGAATATTTCAAAATGCTAGAAAGTCAGAGAAAAATGTTCTTAGAAGTCATTCCTCAGTTGACCTGACTTTCCTGTCTTGAAAGATTTCTTTCAACGGAATATTTGTACATTACTAATAAAAGCCAGCTAATCCTTAAAGAGATATTAACGGATGCAGCATACTAGATCAGATGCAGCTGTTCTTAGCTGAACCCCCAAAGCTAAGCAGAGTCAGATCTGGTTAAGACTTGGATGGGAGATATTTGAGAAATCTCAAGGTTAGATTGGGGAGTTGGGAGACCAAATCCAGACAGGTAAAACCATTTCTGTATTTCTGCCAAGGGATTTATAGGAACACTGACGTAAAACTACCAGGAGTCAAGCTGTACTTAAGAAGGGTGTGATTTTTTAAAAAGTTATCTTGAAGGTCCGAAGTTCAGAAAAGCCGTCTTCATATACTAGTCCAGGGGTCAGCAACCTGCGGCTCTGGAGCTGCATGTGGCTCTTTCATCCCTCTGCTGCGGCTCCCTGTTGCTCAAAATATTACAACCACCAATGTGTGATACTCGCCAGCACACGATTTATTGAGCTTTTCGACCCCCGGTGGGCCAACAATGGATAAATCCAAGAAAAGAAAAGTTTCAGAAGTAAACAGAATGTTTAATTCAACTACATATGCTAGTTCTGTGGCCACTTAGGAAATAGGCATGGGAAGGGTTTTGTGGCTCCCGGTGTTTTCTTTTCTGTGGGAAATGGGTCCAAATGGCTCTTAGAGTGTTTAAGGTTGCCGACCCCCGTACTAGTCAACCAGGTGAGCAATCTCACCCATACATAACAGGAATGGAATCCAAGCTCTGTTTGAATCTGATCAAAGAAACATTTGGTACAGCTCTTTAAAGGGCCTGAAGCAATTTAAATACCTTATAAAGGCAGTGGGAGAGAAAATAAATCAATTTTAGAAGATCAAAGCAGGATAATTCTAATGCCAAAATCATGGTACCCATTTAGAGGAAGCAAATTTTTAATAAACCAAGCCCCACCACCACGATGGAAGAACGATAATCATAAACACTCGAAACATTCTTACGAACATCAAGGTAATAAATATAGATATGCAGGCAGACCTCGACTTACATTCTTTTGTTTAGTGACTGTTCGAATTTACAACGGCACCAAAAAAGTGACTTATGACTGGTTTGTTTGTTTTTTTTGCACTTATGACCATTGCTGCTTGCCCACAGTCATGTGGTCAAACTCTGGACACTTGGCAACTGACTCACACTTATGACAGTTGCAGTGTCCTGGGGTCACATGATCACCTTTTGCGACCCTCTGACCAGCAAAGTCAATGGGGAAGCCAGATTCGCTTAACAACCGTTCTACTAACTTAAAAAAACTGCATTGCTTCACTTAACAACTCTGGTGAGAAAGGTTGTAAAATGGGGCAAAACTCATTGGACAACTGTCACAATGTGGCAACGTAAATTTTGGGCTGAATTGTGGTCGTAAGTCGAAGTCTGCCTGTATATTCCAGGCCGATTTTGACACTACAGTCTGAAATTTTTAATTTAGATCACGCAAGGAAATGTAAGCTGAGGTAAAAGTCCCTTGGGAGAAGCCTGTGATTCTGTTCTCTGCACGCACAACCATCCAAGTTGATGGCACCACACAACATGAGATCTTGGCTTTGCTCAATTTAGATCCTTTTTTCCACCACATCTATGGTTTGCAAGTTGTATCCTCATGTGGGACAGAAGCCAAAATATCTCAGCCCAACTCGTTCCCTTCAATTGAGTGTTTTTCAAAGTTGACAACTTTTTAAGAGCTACGAAATTCAATTTTCAGCATTCCCTGGTCTTCCAGGCTGGCTAGGGGATTCTGGGAGTTGAAGCCCACTTATTGCCAAGTCTGAAGCACACTCGTCTTAAAAATGGTCAAGGTTGAAAAAGGCTGGTTTAAACCATAGATTATTTTTTTTAAAGGTGTAATCTTGAGCCCCCCAAAATAGCAGTGCACACACTGCATGCTGCATCTGGATTTTGAGATTGGCTTGGAGATGGGAGAGGCTTCACTATATCCAGAGATCACATTACGAAGCTGTTAAGAGGCGTGAAAAAATTCTGAGACGTTAGCCTGAACTCTTGTTCTTGAGTTTTCAACAAAGATCGTCTTCGACCGATTCAGACACCGCCAAGATCAATAGCCAAACAGAACGCATGCCAAATCTTGAAGGAAGATCCGATACTCTACAGTTGAATATGCTTAAGATGATTTTTCTTCAACTCACAGTAAAACAGGCACGAGCAATTATGGCCCTTTATGACCTATGGACTTCAACTCCCAGAATTCCTGAGCAGATTCCATGGCTGACTTAGGAATTCTGGGAGTTGAAGTCCATAGGTCATAAAGAAGTCATAGGTATTCAACCCTGCATTAGAAGAAATTAAAAGATTCCTGTGTAAAGAACAGGTAATCTCAGAGTTTACAAAGAAGATAATTCAAGTATACAACCAGCTAAAAAACAGTCACCTCTTTTATGTTTCTGCCTCCATGGTTTTTTAATAACTAGCATTATTGGGGATGGACAGTGTATCTTGGCCAGATAATGGCCATTCTTTCTGCTATTGCATTGTTTTCCAACCTTGATAGATTAAAGTTGAATGGACTTCCGACTCCCAGAATTCTCAGCGATAGCTACGCTGGCTGTGGAATTCTGGGAGTTGACATCCATATACTTGGAAATTGCCAAGGTGAGCAAACCCTGTGCTAGTGCATTGACGAATGTCAATCACAACGTTGACATAAATCAAATGGGCTGTCAGTCCCTTCCCACAAGCATAGTCAATGGAGAAAGTTGGATTCGTTTAAGAACGATGTGACTTAATGACCATGGGGAAGAAGGTGGTAAAATTGGGTTCTCAAGGTCAGATAACACAAACATTGATTAACTTATCTTTGAGTATCCAAAGGTAAAAAGTGCTTCTGAATTACCTTAAAAAAAGGTCTTTTCTGGCTACTAGGAAATTCTGTCCTTCCCACCTGGAAAAGACTCGGATTTTTACCCCGTCGCAGCCACCTGGACGTCATTACCTGTCGTGTTTTTGCGGAGGTTTCGATGAAAGGGATCCCGTAACTTCTTGCTAAATCCTGAGCCTGCTTGGTGTCTACAGTCCTGGAGGGCAAATCACATTTGTTGCCAACTAGCACCATGGGGACGTCTTCAGAATCCTTTACTCGCTTGATTTGCTCCCTGAAGGGGGGAAAAAAAGGAAAGAATAAGAAGGAAGAAGCAAAAGTCTCTTTCTCTTTTTTATAGTAACAAGAAAACTATAGAACCGTGATGGCGAACCTGTGGTACTTATGCCAGAGGTGGCACGCAGCATCCTCTCTGATGGCACGTGAGCCGTCCCCCCAGTTCAGCACCGCTGTGCATGTGTGCACACCTCCCGCCAGCCAGCTGGTCTTTGTGGGGCAGGACACATGCAGGGGACATGTGCGCATGTGTCGAGGGACAGGGCGTGTTCAGGTGGCCCACGTGTGCATGCGCAAGGGGGCGGGGCACATACAGGGGGCTGCTTGTGCATGCATGGCCCATATGCGGGGGCCACATGCACATTGAATTTGGGGGGGGTGGTGGTGTTCAGCCGCATGTATTGGGCACTCGGTCCGGAAAAAGTTAGCCATCACTGCTATAGAAGGAAGTGAAGAAGTATTTTTTCAAAAAAAAGAATAAAAGACAAAACTGAAGACACGAGGATGGTTTTTTCCCCTTGTGCCATCACTCTGCTCAACACCTAATTCTCACAGTTGATAAAATACAGTGACTGCTAAGTTCTGTCTAATGTGTATGTATATTAATAGAGCAACCAAGATGATTAGGGGTCTGGAGGCTAAAACATACGAAGAACATTTACAGGAACTGGGCATGGCTCGTCTAGTGACGAGAAGGACCAAGGGTGACATAATAGCAGTCTTCCAATATTTGAGGGGCTGCCACAGAGAGGAAGGGATCAGGCTATTTTCTAAAGCACCTGAAGGCCAGACAAGGAATAATGGATGGAAACTGAACAAGGAGAGATTCAACCTGGAAACAAGAGCAAAGACAGAAAGAGGCAGAATTTTCTCCTTTTTCTCTTGGGCCTTCTGTGAAAGGGGAATAAGGTTTCTCTTTTTCTTTTTTTTTTATAAATACAAATTATGTGAACTTATGGAATTTAGGCTACATTTTCTGTGCATTTCCCCAACTAAAAACAGCAGAAAACTCCCAGAATCCCCCATTGACAACTGTACTGAAAAAAAGTGGCTTATGACCATTTTTCATACTTTTTTTTAAAAAATCAAGTTTTATTGATTGTTTCCCTCCATTTTCACCCACGTATTTTATGAACAGGGTATTGGCCATATCATAACTTATACAATTTAACATATTCAAGTACATTTTACTCAGTTACAATTTTTGCCAAAATTTCCTTTTACCATTTTTTAATCATGTCTTAAAATTTCTATGCTTATTTATATAAATATCTTAATTTGTCCTCAAATTCTGATTTTTCTGTTTTAACTCATAATTATTCTCTTTTATTTTTTAATAACTCATTCTTTATCCTAGTACATTTATGCATGTTTGGGGTTGCCTTTCTTCCATTTTATCTTTTACTATACAGCAAGCTTTCTTCTCAATCCCTCCCTTCTTTCCTTTCTATTTTCTTTTTCCCTCTTCTCCTACTCCTTCTCTAATTCTCCTTCCTTTCTCCCTCTCCTCCTCTTTCTCCCTTTCTAACCCTCTCTCCTATTCTTATTTCCCCTCCTTTCTTTCCTTCCCTCTTTCCTTTCTTCCCATTCCTCTCTCTCCTTCTTCCTCCCTTCCACTTCTCTACTTCTCTTTCGTCTCTCTCTATTGCTGTATCTATTTTCTATTTTCCACTATGGTGTCCAGGCAACCCCAACTTTTCTTTCATTTATTTTCTCAAAATTCCCCTTATCTTTTAATTATTAACAATGTATTTCAACTTATTCCATTTTTATCTTAAATCCTTTAGTAGTATAACCTTCCAACCCTTAAAAATATCTTTTATTTCTTACATTGTTTCATAAGAAACTTGTATTGTTTTATTCTTACTTGCATCATTTATTAACATTTCCATTTTATTCAATTTTACATTTCAAGTTTCCCCTTAATTTCAATTAATTGGTTTGTTACTATTATTTCTCTCGAATTTGTACATCTTCCAACAACAAAATATATAGTCCATTCTGCAGTGGTTGTTAAGTGTGAAGAACGGTCATAAGCCACTTTTTTCAGTGCAGATGTAACATTCAATAGTCACTAAATGAACTGTTGTAAGTTGAGGATCACCTGCACAGGCCAAAAAAATCCCAAAAGAAGCCATTTTGAGTTCTCTGGGGAGCCTATGCAAAGATTTTGAGGCCTTCCTGAGGCTCTGAGACTTCCAAGATAAGTCTCTCTGCTTTCACCAAGTCAAATTGTTCTGACTTACCCCACAACAATAACCTGACATGTTCCCAGGCCTGTAATTTCCCTTGGACTCCAAGCATATAATTGGGGAACAACATGAGCGGAGCTGGTGAGAGAATGACAATTATATCGCCTTCTCATTATCTCTCTGAATGGGTTTCCAAAGAACTCGTGAATCCTGAGAACTCTCAGTTCTGGAGCCCAGATAAAAATAAACTTGAAAGGGGCTTTTGACAGAACAATTAAAGAGGGGTCAGTAGCAATCACATAGCCATTCTCTAAAGCTTGGTAATGTTCCCGCAACACAAGTCACAAATAGACTCAACAGTCCTAGGTATTTAAGGCAGTTGCTTGGTGGAATGATTCTACAGAAAGAGAGAGAAGAAAAAGAAAACATGTGTAGATAGCAGACAGACAGATGATAGACAGAAAAATAGATAGATAGATATGGATGGACTGACGGACAGACATACAGAAACAATTATAGATGGATGGATGGATGGATGGATTGATGGACGGTCATATAGAGCAACAGAGCGATAGATAGATAGGTGATAGATAGACAGACAGACAATTATGGATGGATAGATAGATGGATGGAGGGAGGGATGGATGGATGGATGGATGGATGGATGGATGGATGGACGGTCATATAGAGCAACAGAGCAATAGATAGATAGGTGATAGATAGATAGACAGACAATTATGGATGGATGGGTGGATGGATGGATGGATGGATGGATGGATGGACAGACAGACACAATTATGAATGGATGGATGGTCAGACAGAGCAACAGAGCAATAGATAGACAGATGATAGACAGACAGACATGAAAGAGAGAATACAGATAACATAGATAACATAGATGATGGAAAGATAGATGAGAGACAGATAAGTTAGAAAGATGAGAGATAACTAAATAGATTATCAATAATAGACAAAAAAACCATAGTTGATGGTGAGATAGATGAGAGAGAGAGAGAAGATAGAAGACAGGCAGACAGACGTAGGTGAGTGGGTGGGTAGGTAGGTGAGTGGGTGGGTGGGTAGGTAGGTAAGTGTGGGTGCTGCACACACAGGCAATGTGAGGTGGCAATATATAAAATGAATCAATTTTGCATTACTCCAGGCTGCGGCTATAAAATTGGCGAGGAAAGAATCCTTACGTGTTCCACAACTGTCACCAAATCAGTGTCAATCAACGCTTAATGATCCTACAGATCAGTGTTTCTCAACCTTGGCAACTTTGAAGATCCATGGATTTCAACTCCCACAATTCCCCAACCAGCATTACATAAATAGATCTTCTCCAGGATGATCTGTGACACGAAAGCAGTATTCCAATATCTGAGGGGTAGGAAGGGTGGGGATGTCACGAAGAAGAGGGAGGTCAAACTATTCTCCAAAGAACCTGAGGGCAGGACAAGAAGCAACGGATGGAAACTAACCAAGGAGAGAAGCAACCTAGAACTAAGGAGAAATCTCCTGACAGTCAGAACAATTAATCCGTGGAACCGCTTGCCTCCAGAAGTTGTGGGTGCTCCATCACTGGAGGTTTTAAAGAAGAGATTGGACAACCAGTTGTCTGAAACGGTATAGGGTTTCCTGCCTGAGCAGGGGAGTGGACTAGAAGACCTCCAAGGTCCCTTCCAACTCTGTTATTCTGTCCCTAGCTGGATGTTCCAATGATGCATCCATCACCATTGTAATCAAGTCCATTCACTTTGCTGCTTGTAGTCCTCCTACTAGCTTTTCCAGCAGGATGCTAGTCTGCAATGTATTTATTGACTACTGATTTCTCTTCTCTTGACAGCTGATCTTAGACAAATGCCACCTGCCATTTCCATTATCTTCGTAATCCATCTGAAGGTTGGTTGCTGTGCCTATTATTGTTACTTGATTAATTAGGTGCTGCCAACTCAGTGTTAATTTTTAGTAACAACGCAAAGATAAATGTTCTCTAGAACAATGACCCCCCACCTGCTCCTTCAGATTGTCTGCTGGGAGTTTCTTCATATTTAATTGTCACCCATTTTTTTTCCACTGGCTGACTTGACTTTTACTACTAGAGTACATCTGTACTCATATTTATGATGGTTGCAGCATCTCAAGGTTTTGTGATCCCTTTCAATAACCTTCAGTTAAGATGGAAGCCAGATTCACTTAACAATTATGGCAAGAAATCTTGTAAAATGGGGGCAAAATTCACGTAAAACCTCTGTTGACAATCTCGCTTGTCAACAGAGATTTCGGACTCCATTTTGGTTAT
Source organism: Masticophis lateralis (assembly GCA_030761175.1). Classification (NCBI taxonomy): domain Eukaryota; kingdom Metazoa; phylum Chordata; class Lepidosauria; order Squamata; family Colubridae; genus Masticophis; species Masticophis lateralis. Next base: position 8,967,272 of record JAUDYJ010000006.1, on the reverse strand, counting down.
AAGTTGAGGACTACCTGTATGTTTTAATTAGCCATCCTTAGAGCCCAAAGAATGGATTGTACCACTTCAGTATAAAGACCGGGAATGTCACTTTGGAAGACATCTTAAATTAAAAGGCGGAGAAAAACTTTCCCTTCAAGTAGAAATAGATTAGTCTGGAACTGTGATGGTGAACCTATGGCACATGTACCCAAACTGGCACGTGAAGCCATGTAGCCCGGCACATGCGGCCTTGCCTGTTTGTCTTCTGGGTTTCCGGCACGCATGCTTGCGCAATGATCAGCTGTCCTTCGCACGTGTGGCAGTACCAAAAACCAGTGTGCGCATGCATGCCGGCCAGCTGATCGTTGGGTGCATGTATGTGCCAGAACTTCGGCTTTTCCAGAGCACAATCCCTTTGCGTGCACGGCAGTGCTGAACACTGGCTTGTATATGCACGCCGGCAGGCCAATCGATGGGCGCACATGCGCGCTAGAACCCGGAAGTTCGGCTTTTCCAAAGTGCAATCCGGACCAGCGCCTGCGCGAGCAACATTTCCACGCAACATTTCAGCACTTGGTGTCACAAAGATTCACCAACACGGGTCTACACTTCTATTCCTGAGGCACTACATTTTGATTTTAGATGCAAAATATGGAGGACAATTAAAAATGGGAGACATTAAAGAAAAAATTGTGCATTTCCTATTGACCGCCTAAAAAAGCAGGGGTCCCCAACATCAGGGCCACGGCCCACTACTGGGCCACGGCCTGTTTGAAACTGAACTGCGCGAGTGATGGGTGAGTGGAGCTTCGTTTGTGAGCGTAGGGTGCCTGCCGCTCACACGAGTGGATTGGACATACATGTGCCTGCCACTTACATGACCAGCCAGCAAGGTGGAAAATTTGGGGACCGCTGGCCTAAAGGGCCCAGTCATTCTCTCCCCCCGTCTCCATCTCAAGATGGGGAGGGTCTTTTTCATTGTGATACCCGCAGAGACCAGTCTTTAGCAAAAGCCACTCTGTGTCCCATCATCCCATTCTGGGGACAGGACAAGAAGTCATGGATGGAAGCTTATCAAAGACAGCATAGAGTGAAGGAATAAAAGATTCCTGATCGTGAGAACAATCAAACGGTGGAATGGCTTGCCTTCAGAAGTTGTGGGTGTTTCACCCCTGGAGATTTGTAAGAAGAAATTGGACAGCCATTGTCTGGAATGGTATAGAGCAGGGGTGTCAAACACAAGGTCAGATGTGGTCAGATCTGGCCCACAGGGCTGTCCTGGAAAATGTAAGGGGCCATCCAGCATCGCTTCGGCCTGGTCTACCCAATGAAGCCTGGTTTACCCAATAAGGCTTCGGCCTGGTCTACCCAATGCGAAGAGGAAACATGGCCAGCAGTGGGAAATGGTGCCAAGCTGGCCACATCCACCTAGTCGGCAACGCCCGGCCGGCCTTGCAAGATCAACCACAGCCCTGATGCGTCCCTCAATGAAATGGAGTTTGACAGAGGGGTGAAATCCAGCAGGTTCTGACAGGTTCTATCGGAGCGGAAATTTTGGGCAGTTCGGAGAACCGGTAGAGGAAATTTTGAGTAGTTCGAAGAACCGGCAAATACCATCTCTGGCTGGCCCCAGAGTGGGGTGGGAATGGAGATTTTGCAATATCCTTTCCCTGGAGTAGGGTGGGAATGGAGATTTTGCGGTATCCTTCCCCTGCCACAGCCACCAAGCCACACCACGGCCACCAAGCCACACCCACAGAACCGGTAGTAAAAAAATTTGGATTTCACCACTGGTTTGACATCCCTGATAGAGAGCATCCTGCTTAAGCAGGGGGTTAGACTATAAGACCTCCAAGGTCCCTTCCAACTCTGTTATTCTGTATTTTTCCTGCAGAGCCAGAGAGGGACCAAATATCATGCGTGAATCCAATCGGGCTTACCTGTAATGATGGATATCTTCAAACGATTTGGTGTTGTTTATGGCGAAGACACACAAAAAACCCTCGCCCGTTCTCATATACTGGTCGCGCATTGCACTGTATTCTTCCTGGCCAGCTGTGTCCAGAATATCCAAGAGGCAGGTTTCGCCATCAATGACCACTTGCTTCCTGTAAGAATCCTGAGAAAAGGAAAAGGAAGAGGGGGAAAAAAATTAATGTTATCAATAAAGGAGAATGTGTGTAGCTCACGGCTGAAATGTGACATTAATATAAGTCAGTCCTTGAGATACAGCCATAATGGTAGTATCCAAATTTTGATCCCATGACCATGGTGTGGAAAACGGTCCCTGAACAAACAGTCCTCGAGTTACAACCACAATCGAGCCCCAAATTTATGTTGCTAAGTGAAATATTTCTTAAGTGAGTGGTGCTCCATTTTACGACTTTTCTTGCCACCGTTGTTAAGCGAATCATTGCATTTGTTAAGTCAGTAACCTGGTCGTTAAGTGAATCTGGCTCCCCCTCCCTTGATTTTGCTGGCCAGAAGATGGCCAAAAGGGGGATCCCGTGATCCCAGGGACGCTGCGACCTTCATAAATGTGAGTCAGTTGCCAAGCAACTGATCACGTATGACCATGGGGATGTTGCAATGGTCCTAAGTGGGGAAAACGGTCATTAAGTCCCTTTTTCCAGTGTTGTAACTTCGAACGGTCACTAAGTGAACTACTGTAAATTGAGGACTAGCTGCCATCAGTTTTCTGCCCTCTGGTAAAACGCTGTGAAAGTTCACGCACGTCTTAACAATTTTATCCAATTCGTGCACGATCAACCACACACTTTGCCAACTGTTGGAAGGTATGCATCGGATACTATTTCTGAGCCTGTCAATCAGAGGTGGCATTCATCCGGTTCGGACCGATTCTGTCATACTGGTAGTGGCGACCTGCCAGTGGGAGTGAGCCTGCCCACCCTCCCTGGTGCTATGTCTTAGAAAACGTGACTAGGATGCTATGTCTTCCTAGTCACGTTTTCTAAGCTGTGTACATGCGTGCAAGTTGCGCACGCGAGCAAAGCCCATGCACGGAAGGTCACACACTCACATTTTTGATGTGCGCAAACCGGTAGTAAAATTATGTGAAACCCACCTGTGCTGCAGTGGTGGGTTCCAACCAGTGTTACCACCGGTTCTCTTCATACACACGCTTAGCGCATGATTGTCGCGCGCATGCAGGCTTCACTCGCACATGCGCCAAATTTTGCTCTGTACAAGCGTGTTTTGCACCTCCTTGGGCACGAGGGTGAAAAACAATCCAGTCAGAGCTGAAGAAGCTTCTTGGATGAGAAGCGAAACGTCTTCAAAAAGAAAAAAAAAACCAGAAAGTCCAGGTGCCTTTTGAAAAGGAAAAAAAAAGCACTTTGGGGGCAACCATGACCTGGATGACTGAGAATCTCTACAGACAAGAGGCTGAAAAAAAAGATCTAATTTAATTTTCTTTGCACCGAGGTCCATTTGAGCCTTGTGAGTCCAGTTCCTCCAGGAAGTTAATTTGCTTAAATCTATATTTGAATTTCAAATCCTGGCCACTCTGATCATTGATTTTCCCGCAGTTGCCTCCCAAGCTGCAAGAAGCAGGGTTTTTTTTGGTTTTTTTCGTTTTGTTTAAATGGGTCTTTCTTCCCCCTGAAAGCATTTCGCTTACATAACTGGGACAGAGCAGGGAATTACATAAAATGCAAACAAGACCGCAAGAGTCCTGCCGAATCTTGACACACCTACGAGAATTCTTGTGTGTGTTTCCCAGGGGCCTGACTGCCCTTATCGCCTTCATTTAGAAAATTCCATGCTCAACAGTTCTAGTCCTAAAAACGGTGTGACGTTCGCAGGCCAAGACCAAGAAGAAAACGGCAGCGGTGCAGACAGACCGAGCGTTCTTGCAAGGATAATTGAAGAACCGGGGAAATAAAAAGACGCCGAAAGACAAATAAATACAGGCTGGGCTTTGCTCTGCGTCAAAGAAGCATCCGCTGCAAAGATGTAGCTGGGGAAGGTGTGTATTACAGGTAGTCCTTGATTTACAATTCCAATTGGAACCAGAATCTTGTTGCTAAGCAAAGCGGTTGTTAAGTGAGTCATGTCCAGTTATACAACCCTTTTTTTTGCTCCAGTTACTAAGTGAATCACTGCAATTGTCAATGAATAATGACAATTAAGTAAACCCAACTTCCCCATTGACTTTGCTCATCAGAAGCCAGTTGGGAAGGTCACAAATGGTGGGAAGGGAGGGACAGAGGGAGGAAAAGAAGGAAGGAAGGAGCAAGGGAGGAAAGGAAAGGAGGGAGGGAGGGAGGGAGGAAGGAAGGAAGGAAAGAAAGAATGGACAGAGCCTGAGTAGCGTAGGGGGCTAATGCCTTCTACTAAAGGCAGCAATTAAGATCCAACTGCCTGCAATTTCTGCGAGTTCAATCCTAGCCAGGCTCAAGGTCGACTCAGCCTTCCATCCTTTCTAAGGTGGGTAAATTGAGGACCCGGTTTGTAGGGGGCAATAAGCTGACTTTGTATAAATATACAGAAGTATGAAGGCTATTGCTTAACACATTGTAAGCCACCCTGAGTCTCCGGAGAAGGGTGGCATATAAATCAATTTTTTTTTAAAAAAGGATGAAACGAAGGAAGGGAGGAAGGAAGGAAAGAGAGAGGGAGGCAGGAAGAAAGGAGGAAAAGAAGACAGGAAGGAGGGAGGGAGGGGAGGAGAGAGGGAGGAAAGAAAGAATGAACAAAGGATGAAATCAAGGAAGGGAGGAAGGAAGGAAAGAGAGAGGGAGGGAGGAAGAAAGGAGGAAAAGAAGACAGGAAGAAGGGAGGGAGGAGAGGAGGGAGGGAGGAAAGAAAGAATGAACAAAGGATGAAACCAAGGAAGGGAGGAAGGGAGGAAGGGAGGAAGGAAGGAAGGAAGGAAGGAAGGAAGGAAGGAAGGAAGGAAGGAGAGAGGAAGGGAGGAAGAAAGGAGGAAAAGAAGAGAGGAAGGAGGGAGGGAGGGAGGGAAGGAGGGAGGAAAGAGAAAGAAAGAAAGAAAGAAAGAAAGAAAGAAAGAAAGAAAGAAAGAAAGAGAGGGAAGAAACGAAGGGAGAGAGAGAAGAAGGGAAGAAGGAAGGAGCAAGGAAGGAAAGGAAGAAAGGAGGGAGGAAGGAAGGAAGGAAGGAATCAATCCAGCAAATGTATGGAATTCCCAGAATTTCCCAGCAAGCAAGGCCATCACTAAGAATCCTGGGTCCTAAAATGAGCCCATCTGGAGAATTAGCACATCTGCATGCTTACTCCAGAGTTTGTAATAAGCCACCCCATTGCAAAGTTACTCACTCAAAATCCAGTTAAAGGAACAAACTCAGCATTTTTTTTTCCTGATGATGCAAGCAGGGCACCAAGTTCAGAGCAGTATCAACGGTTTACTTGCTGTGATTTTATCAAAAGAGGGCACAGCAGGACAGAGCAAAGTTCCCGCCCTGATTAACTTTAAAGTCAGACCAGTTCACCAGACTGGGAGAGCAGCATTTTTAAGGAGATAGAAAGTTAGCAGAGGAGTTATTAAGAACCATGGTGGCGCAGTGGTTAGAATGTGGTACTTCAGGCTAACTTTGCCCACTGCCAGCAGAATCCTGACCGACTCAAGGTTGACTCAGCCTTTCATCCTTCTGAGGTCGGTAAAATGAAGACCCAGATTGCTGGGGGAAAGAGGCTGACTCTGTAAACCGCTTAAGTGAAGCACTATGAAGTGGTATGTTATTGCTATCATGGTTACAGCCAAATTGTAAAAAATGTGGCTTGTGACCAGACCACTAAACTTCCAGGGGTTTTACCCAGACTCATGACTTTTAAACCCTTGTGAGTTGATTAGCTTTGGGTTATAGAAATCTTGCATAAAACTTTTAGCATGTAATTATGAATTCAGCCAACGACTAGTTTTTCAAGAAATAAATATGGCTTAAGAGGGAGACCTTCCCTTAAATGTTAGACCCTGCTGAGAACTGTCCCTCAGCCTCCCCTCCCCCAATTTAACTTGAAACCATGGTCAGAAAGAACTCATAAAAACCAAAGTTTAAAAGTTAAAGTTTATCCAATTTGGCTCCAAAAACATGGTTCATTCATTGTAAAGGAGGTTCCCCTTGCACATGCCTGCTAGTCATTCCCGACTCTAGGGGGCAGTGCTCATCTTCGTTTCTAAGCCAAAGTGCCAGCGCTGTCCGAAGACATCTCTGTGGTCATGTGGCACGGAACGCTGTTACCTTCCCACCAAAGGTGGTCCCTATTTTTCTACTTGCATTTTTTACGTGCTTTCGAACTGCTAGGTTGGCAGAAGCTGGGACAAGAAACAGGAGCTCACCCTGTTACGCAGCACTAGGGATTCGAACCGCTAAACTGCCGACCTTTCAATCGACAAAGGCTCAGCGTCTTAGCCACTGAGCCATTGCCTCCCATTTTCATTCATTGTTGTAAGCCTAAATTTGATATTTTTGCCTTGGGCTTAGAACGTTGTACGGTTTGGTTTATATAGTCTGTGTTTTGCTAAGTAGTCTATACAGGTAATCCTCAATTTATGACCACAATTGAGCCCATAATTTCCTCTGCTAAGTGAGACAGTTGTTGAGTGAGTTTTGCCCCATTTTGCTACCTTTCCTGCTAAAGTTGCTAAGTGAATCGCTGCAGTAACACCGTTGTTAAGTGAATCTGGCTTGCCCATTAGACTTTACTAGTCAAAAGGTTGCAAAAGATGATCACATGACCCCCACGACCGTCATAAATACGAGCCAGTTGCCAGGTGTCTGAGTTTTGATCACATGAACATGGGGATGCCGCAACGGTTATAAGTATGAAAAGTGGTCATCAGTCACTTTTTTCCGTGCTACTTAACTTCCAACGGTCACTAAATGAATGCTTGTTAATTGAGGACTATCTGTACTATGATTGTTCACATTGACAGACTGCTGAATCCCTAAGGTTTTTGGGGGGGCTTGCAAAATTAAGATGTTGCAAGCATGCACCATTTTTTTAGTTCATTTACTTGCTGAGCTGTGGTGGCGCAGTAGGTAGGTGGCGTCTGCGGTACTGCAGGCTAATTCTGCCGACTGCCAGCAGTTTGATCCTAATCAGCTCAAGGTTGACTCAGCCTTCCATCCTTCCGAGATTGGTAAAATGAGGACCCAGATTGTTGGGGGGCACAATAGGCTGACTCTGTAAACCGCTTAGAGAGAGCTGTAAAAGCACAGTGAAGCGGTATATAAGTCTAAGTGCTATTGCTAAGCTATCCTGTTTCCCTGAAAATAAAACCCAACCGGATGCGTCTTTTGGAACAATCAGGTGGCTGTGAGTTCAATGCTAGGTAGAGGCTGATATTTCTCTCTCTGGGCACAATGGGAATATATCTGCTGAACAAAACTCTGCATCGGCGACAGGAAGGGCATCCGGCCATTAAAACACTCTGCTAGCTCCATTCAGTTGCCCGGACACCACCTTAAAAGAAGATGATGATTTGATCTGTCTGTTGATTAGACTTGTTTGCCACCTATTTCGCTGTGTTATGAAAGTGAAAGGCCTTGTCGAGCATTATGTGATGTTCAAATGATCGAGATGGCATTGTGCCAACTTCCAGCTCAATGCTCCTTGAAAGATCGTAACGTTTCTAATATTAGATAGTCCAACAGCCCTGGGAGGGAGGGGGGAGGATTTTGTCACAAGATAAACATAGACAAGACTGTGGAATAAACTTGGAATTTCAGTGGAATTCCTCACCGAATCAGCTGATGAACTCAGAGGTTTTACAATACCACAATGACTACTCTTTGTGTTTTTAAAATGTGGAATAGGTTCATGGCTTGTTGTAAATTATGAGAGCATATTATGCAACCTCCACATTCTCAGTGGCTCTATACTGAACTAGCAATTAAGGTTCACTAAAGAGCTAGCCTGAATTACAGGAATACCTTGATTTACGACTGTAATTGAGCCCAAAATTTCTGCTGTTCAGTGTGACGGTAGCTACCGTATTTTTCAGGGTATAAGACACACCTTTTTCCCCCCCCCTAAAAGGGGATGAAAATTTGGTTGCATCTTATACAGTGAATGTAGCCCCTCCCACCCACTGGTCCCCACTCTTTGGCCTCTGCCTCCCAGCAATTTACCTCCTTGCAGCAAGCAGCAAGAAGAAACAGCCCATTTCAACTTCAGCACAAGTTGATTGTCTCCAACACTCAGCTGTTTCAAGCTGCATTGCCATTGCCTATTGCTGCACGGGCCTCTGCTGCTTGCTGCAAGGAGGTAAATTGCTGGGAGCAGATTTTTTTTTCCCCTTGTGCTTATCAAGCTATGCTGAAAACGAAAATGAAAGTAAAGCAGGCTGTTTGCTGTAGCGAGGCAAAATTGCTGGGAGGCAGAGGCAGATTTCTTTTTCTTCTTTTCCTCACCAAAAAAGGTAGGAGCGTCTTATAGTCCGGTACGTCTTATACTCCGAAAAATACGGGTAAGTGAATTTTGCACCATTTTACCACCTTTCTTGCCACAGTTGTTAAGTGAATCGCTGGAAGTTGTTAAGTTAGTAACAAGAGGGACTGAGCTGGAAAGTATGAGCTATAGACCAGGGGTCTCCAACCTTGGGAACTTTAAGACGTGTGGACCTCAACTCCCAGAATTCCTCAGCCAGCTTTGCTAATCAGCAAAACCCAAAATCAAAGTTTCATTTTTTTCCCCACCTCGAGCACAAAGTGCAGAAGTGGTTTCCAAGCAGACAGCACAAAGTGCAGAAGCGGTTTCCAAACAAGACCCCATACCATTCTCGATAGGATCTTATTTACCTCTATGGTAGGATCGTATTCGTCTACAAAATGGTTCTGGATGAGCTGAATTGTCAAGGCGCTCTTGCCTACGCCACCAGCCCCAACGACGACAAGCTTGTATTCCGTCATCTTCTGTAGGCCTAGGGAAGATCAAACAAAAAGTACCCGTAATAAATACAATATGGGAAGAATTGCAAAAAAAATATAAATCTGGTATCAAACCGATCAGTCTCAAACTAGTTGTAGAGTCCAGAGCAGCAAACTGTCAACAAAGAATGGAGATATATTACCAAGCCCTTAGATCAAATTGAACAATTCATCAGTGGAACCACTTGCCTCCAGAAGTTGTGAATGTTCCAACACTGGAAGTTCTTAAGAAGAGGGTGGATAATCATTTGTCTGAAGTGGTGTAGGGTTTCCTGTCTAAGTAGGGGTTGGACTAGAAGACCTCCAAGGTCCCTTCTAACTCTTCTATTCTATTCTATTCTATTCTATTCTATTCTATTCTATTCTATTCTATTCTATTCTATTCTTATTCTTATTCTTATTCTTATTCTTATTCTTATTCTTATTCTTATTCTATCTCCCTTGTTGTCAGAAGAAAAAGAATAATCAGACGAAACAATTGATTGGGACAGAAAAGTGCCTGTCTAGGAGATTAACCCGTAACACTGTCCATTCCAAGTGGTCTCCAATCCGAGTATTTATTTAATTTGAAAATGTACAGCAATGTTCATCTTTAATGCATAATTCTAGGCAACTGACAAACCAAGTATACATGTGTCTCTCGCGTGGGTCTATTATGTGTTCATTCCCCATAAATAAAGCAAAATACAATTAAAATGATCAGTTACAGAACCAAGGTACTGCATAATAAAATCCCAATAAAAACACTGGCTCTAATGCCTATAGAGCAGGAGCCTGCAACCTTAAACACTCAAAGAGCCATTTGGACCCATTTCCCATAAAAAAAGAAAACACCGGGAGCCACAAAACCCTTCCTGTGCCTGACTATTTCTTGAGCAGCCACAAAACTAGCATATGTAGTTGAATTAAATGTTTTCTTCTGAAACTTTTCTTTTCTTGGATTTATCCATGGTTGGCTTACAAAGCTCAATCAATCGCATGCTGGCGGGTGTCGCATATTGGCAGTTGTGATGCATATTTTGAGTGACAGGGAGCCACAGCAGAGGGGTGAAAGAGCCACATCAGGCTCCAGAGCCACAGGTGGCTGACCCCTGCTTTAGAGGAAAGTCAGGCCTTCATTAAACTCCTTTTGCTTTTACAATTTGGTCAATATTAGCTAGGCACTGCCCCTTGCTAAAGCCCTTAAAAGTGTAGTAAATCACAAAAGACTACACCTTTTAACAAAATGTGTTTGTGGGAAAAGGTGTTATCAGGCTCCTAACAAATCAAACACCATCGATCAGATTCTTCAACCTAAACAGGTAGTCCTTAACCTATGACCATAACCGAGCCCAAAATGTATGCTGCTAAGTGAGAGATTTGTTAAGTGAGTTTTGGCCCACTTTTCTTGCCAGAGTTGTTAAGTGAATCACTGCAGTTGTTAAGTTAGCAACACAGTTGTTAAGTGAATCGGGTTTCCTCCATTGACTTTGCATGTCAGAAGGTCGCAAAAGGTGATCGCATGACCCCAGGGACAGTGCATTGCGTCATAAATGCGAACCAGTTGCCAAGCATCTTGGCAGTTTTGATCCTGCGACCATGGGGAAGCTACAATGGTCGTAAGTGTGAAAAATGGTCAAAAACAACTTTTTTCATGCCATTGTAACTTTGTACAGTCACTCAATAAACTGTTGTAAGTCAAGGACTACCTGTGTTGCCTCTTTTTATGACATGGAAAACTGCAGGTCACACTGCTTAGGTTCAGTATATAGTCCTGTGATGGCAAGGTGACACGCAGCGCCCTGTCGCCCCAGTTCAGCTCTGCCGTGCATGTACGCATGCCTCCCACCAGCCAGCTGGTTTATGGGTCTCTGCCGTGCATGCCTGGGGGCAGGGCATGTGCAGGGGGGCTGTGTGCGCTCTTGTGCGGGGTGCGCGCATTGCATGGGGTTGGACGCACGCATTCGTATTCACTTTGGGCACTTGGTCCAGAAAAGGTTAGCCATCAATGATATAGCTCCGTGATGGCGAACCTATGGCACGGGCGCCACAGATGGCACATGGAGCCATATCGGTGGGCACGCGAGCTCAGCTCCAGTATGCATGCATGTGCCAGCCAGTTGATTTTCGGGCCTTCTGGGCCCACCAGAAGTCAGGAAACACGCTGTTTCCAGCCTTTGGAGGGCCTCTAGTGGAGGGTGGGGAAGGCTGTTTTTGCCCTCCCCAGGCTCCTAGAAAGGCTCTGGAGCCTGGGAAGGGCGAAAAACGGGCCTACAGGGTCCACTGTGCCATTGCCTGCCAAAAGCGAGGGGAGTGCGGTGGGGCGGGGTGCATTGAATTATGGGTGTGGGCACGTGTGCATGTGACCTGCTCCGCTCCCCCAGCTTTTGGCACGCGACGGCAAAAAGGTTAGCCATCACTGATATAGCCTATAATTCAGCTAGACATCAAGAGAGGTTAACTGTCAAAGGTCCGTGATTCACTGATATATTTCCTGGAACATAGGAGCCTTCTATGCTTTCAACTTTTAGTCCTTGACTGATAACCACAATTGAGCCCCCCCTTTCTGTTGCTAAGCGAGATATTGGTTAAGTGAGTTTGGTTACTTCAGAGAATCCGGCTTCCCCACTGACTTCGCTCATCATGACTCTGAGACACCGCAACGGTCCTAACTACGAGCCAGTTGCCAAGCATCCAAATTTTGATCATATGACCACGGGGATGCTGCAGCAGTCATAAAGTGTGAAACTGGTCATAAGTCACTTTCTTTCAGTGCCGTTGTCACTTCGAAAGATCCGCAAATGAGGGGTCGTAAGCCAAGGGCTACCTGTATGAGGCATGTCTAACCCATGAAATGAATTTAAACCACGTAGGATACTTGGTGCTCCCCACTTGCGGTGGTTTTCTTACAGACGTTTCATTGCCCAACTAGATAACATCATCAGCACTACAAGGGAGCAGGTTTGCTTAGAAGCTAAATTCTGGTCGGTGTTTGAATAGGAGACCTCCAAAAAAGAACCAGAGATTCGGGCTAAATTGAAAAATGAAAAAAAAAACCCCACCATAGCACACCCCCTTCTGTCTCTTTCCAAGAAAAACACATGGAAGCATTCAGGAAGTAAACCGAAAGTTGTGTTCAGCTCAAGAAGACTTTTAGCTAATGTCCCAGAAAATGTCCCCTATTTTCTCTCTGGAAGACCTTCAACAATAGTCTCCATGTTGACTCCAGATGGGCAGAACAAATGGAGATAGGCAGTCTCTCAAACAAGCAGGCCCGATGAAGGAAAGGGCTTCTGAATTGAGAGAAAGGTGTAGCTGGTGGCCAGGATCAGCTGTGTGATGCTCCCCTGGCCACAGCTGCACATGTTTTGAAGGAGGCCTGCAACCACATGCAAGATGAGCAGTGAAAATGTCCCCAACTAAGGCAGAGGTGGGGAACAATGGCCCTTTTGTTGAAGTCCACAAGTCATAAAAGAGCCAGGTTCCCCACCCTGGCTCAGGAATTCTGGGAGTTGAGTCCACAAGTCATAAAAGAGCCAGGTTCCCCACCCTGGCTCAGGAATTCTGGGAGTTGAGTCCACAAGTCATAAAAGGCCCAGGTTCCCCACCCCGGCTCAGGAATTCTGGGAGTTGAGTCCACAAGTCATAAAAGGCCCAGGTTCCCCACCCTGGCTCAGGAATTCTGGGAGTTGAGTCCACAAGTCATAAAAGGCCCAGGTTCCCCACCCTGGCTCAGGAATTCTGGGAGTTGAGTCCACAAGTCATAAAAGAGCCAGGTTCCCCACCCCGGCTCAGGAATTCTGGGAGTTGAAGTCCACAAGTCATAAAAGAGCCAGGTTCCCCACCCTGGCTCAGGAATTCTGGGAGTTGAGTCCACAAGTCATAAAAGGCCCAGGTTCCCCACCCTGGCTCAGGAATTCTGGGAGTTGAGTCCACAAGTCATAAAAGAGCCAGGTTCCCCACCCCGGCTCAGGAATTCTGGGAGTTGAAGTCCACAAGTCATAAAAGAGCCAGGTTCCCCACCCTGGCTCAGGAATTCTGGGAGTTGAGTCCACAAGTCATAAAAGGCCCAGGTTCCCCACCCCGGCTCAGGAATTCTGGGAGTTGAGTCCACAAGTCATAAAAGGCCCAGGTTCCCCACCCTGGCTCAGGAATTCTGGGAGTTGAGTCCACAAGTCATAAAAGGCCCAGGTTCCCCACCCTGGCTCAGGAATTCTGGGAGTTGAGTCCACAAGTCATAAAAGAGCCAGGTTCCCCACCCCGGCTCAGGAATTCTGGGAGTTGAAGTCCACAAGTCATAAAAGAGCCAGGTTCCCCACCCTGGCTCAGGAATTCTGGGAGTTGAGTCCACAAGTCATAAAAGGCCCAGGTTCCCCACCCCGGCTCAGGAATTCTGGGAGTTGAAGTCCACAAGTCATAAAAGAGCCAGGTTCCCCACCCTGGCTCAGGAATTCTGGGAGTTGAGTCCACAAGTCATAAAAGGCCCAGGTTCCCCACCCCGGCTCAGGAATTCTGGGAGTTGAAGTCCACAAGTCATAAAAGAGCCAGGTTCCCCACCCTGGCTCAGGAATTCTGGGAGTTGAGTCCACAAGTCATAAAAGGCCCAGGTTCCCCACCCCGGCTTAGGAATTTTGGGAGTTGAAGTCCACAAGTCATAAAAGGCCCAGGTTCCCCACCCTGGCTCAGGAATTCTAGGAGTTGAAGTCCACAAGTCATAAAAGGCCCAGGTTCCCCACCCTGGCTCAGGAATTCTGGGAGTTGAAGTCCACAAGTTATAAAGGGGCCGTAGTTCCTCAACCCTGAACTAAAGGTTAAAAATAAAGGTTTGCTGCTTTCCAGTACTGTCAAGACTTTGAGGGGCGGTGCTCATCTCCATTTCTTAGCCAAGGGAGCCAATGTTGTACAAAGACACTTTCCATGGTCATGTGGCCAGCACGACTATACGCCGAAGCGCAAGGAACACTGTTACCATCCCACGGAAGTGGTACCTATTTATCTACTCGCATTTGCATGCTTTCGAACTGTTTGGTGGGCAGGAGCTGAGGCAGGAACAGGAACTCACTCCATCGTGCGGTGCTCGAATCTGAAACCTGTACTGTCAACTTTCCAGCTGACAATTTTCTAACCTCTCAACTAAGAGGGACACAACTACAAAACAAGCACAGCCACAGCCTGGTCAGAACTCTGCTAAAATCTCCTCTTCTACAGCCAGACCGAAGCTGACCACAAATTCTGGGTCAGCAGGCTGAAACCTTTACTCATGCAACCTGAGCTGGACAACTGGGCATTGTCCACATACTCATGTTACTGAACCCCAAACTGATGGGGAGGACCTAACCCAGGGATTTCATGCAGATGTAAAACCGGAATGATGACTGATCACTGAAGACAGAGGCCTAAAGTGTGGGGTTTCTTGTGTGGGCAGGGGGTTAGACTAGAAGACCTCCAAGGTCTCTTCCAACTCAGTTATTCTATTCTATTCTAACACTGCAACATAGTGTGCCCTATTCGCCACCACTGTGGCTGATCCCAAAACATACCGTAACGGAATCTACACTGATAATTTCTAAGAGACCAAAGAACACAAGGATACACATACACACACCCAACAAATCGCCCTACCAAAGATCACTGAGAAGTGTGACCAAGGCTGTTTTTATACGACAGGTAATCCTCGACTTACAACCATTCATTTAGTGACCATTTAAAGTTACAACGGAACTAATGGAAATTTTGGGCTCAATTGTGGCCGTAAGTCAAGGACTAAATGCCTTTTGCAAACCCAAGTAGTTGGGTGCAGTCAGAAAACTGCTGTTTAATTACCAGTTGTCCTTGATTTACGATCACAATTGAGCCCAAAATGTATGTTGCTAAGTGAAACATTTGTTAAGCGAGTTTGCCCTATTTTATGACTTCGCCATGATGAGTTCGCCACCGTTGCTGAATCAAGTGAATCATTGCATCCGTTCAGTTTGTAACCCAGCCGTTAAATGAATCTGGATTCCTCATTGACTTTGCTTGTCAGAAGGTCGCAAAACGGTATCACGTGAGCCCCCCACCCCACCCCCAGGACACTGCAACTGTCATAAGTAAATGCCAGTGGCCGAGTGTCTGAATTTTGATCATGTGACGATGGGAAGCTGCAATGGCTGTAGATGTGAAAAACGGTCAGTGGCGTCATAACTTTGAACGGTCACTAAATGAACTGTTGTAAGTCGAAGACCACCTGTAGGAGTTAGCACACTGGGTAAACGCAACACATTCGGGCAGCAGTGAGCAAAATAAAACCTTCTGCCCAAGAAGGTTTTGACCACGAAAACATTTTTGGGGTTTAAGCATGAAGGGAGGAACGAAGAAAACAAGGAAATGACAGGATGAAGTTTTCGCACATCTGCCATTAAGCTGGTTTTTCCTTCCTGTGCGGAGCTGGCCAATAACTGGACAGAGAGCGCCTACACAACTGTGCAGTCGATGCCTTTGGTGACAGCAGATGGCAGCAGTGACAACAGCCACTATAAGAAAGAGAGACACCCACCCACACCCACGTCCTCTACTCCTTTCAGTTTGAATCTTTTCTATCTGCAGCCACCAGGATCCTGTCTGCTCTCTGCTGACGACGACAGGATGGACTTGATATATTTTTTAAAATTATGCAATCTAACGTATCAATTAATTGTTTGTTTCTCCGGTAGGACCGGTCTACCCAATTATGGGATGGAGCAATACTGCTTCGGTTTTCACCTTTTCGAAACCCCAATCCAGGGGGCCTTTTGCAGGCCATGGCTTTCGCAACAAAACTATTTTTGTGTTAAATTTATGTTTTACCGACAAAGGAATGAAGGGGGTCTAGTACAGATCTATTTCAAGCTAAACCTAAACCTAAATTTAATACTAGCATATATCATATAGTTACGCAGTGGCTCATTGGCTAAGACGCCGAGCTTCTCGTCAAACAGTCGGCAGTTCAGCGGTTCGAATCCCTAGTGCCGCATAACGAGGTGAGCTCCCGTTACTTGTCCCAGCGTCTGCCAACCTAGCAGTTCGAAAGCACATAAAAATGCAAGTAGAAAAATAGGAACCACCTTTGGTGGGAAGATAACAGTGTTCCGTGCGCCTCTGGCGTTTAGTCATGCCGGCCACATGACCACGGAGACGTCTTCGGACAGTGCTGGCTCTTCGGCTTTGAAGTGGAGATGAAGACCGCCCCCCAGAGTCGGGAACGACTAGCACATATGTTCGAGGGGAATCTTTATTTTACAGCATATCAATATTTCAATTGCCTTTGGCTCTTCCTTCCACTTTTCCACCATGGTAAAATTTGTTTTTTTTATAAAGCGGTCTATAAAGAGACCTTTAAAGGTCTCGTCTCTAAACCCTGGGCCAGATTATCTTGGGATCCCACCACCGATGCAGGCTGGATCCATCAAGAGAAGAAGACATCAGGTAAAAACTTGTGTAAAACTTACTAGATCTTGGGACAGAAGTCGCCGGACCCAATAATGATGGGTCACAAAAGGGCCTGGAGGTAGAAGTGGTTGAATCACTGAAGGGGCATCTTTAGGTGGCAAAAAAAGGACGCAGGCAATATTTAAGAGAATATAGGTAGTCCTCGATTTACGACCGCAATCCAGTCCAACATTTCCGTTGGTAAATAAGATGGTTGTTAAGAGAGTTTTGCCCTATGTTACGGCCTTTTCCTGCCACGCTTAAGTGAATCGTTGCTGTTCAGCTAGTCACACAGTTGTTAAGCGAATCTGGCATCTCCATTGTCAAAAGGTGGCAAAAAAGCAATATTTACGTGATCCCTGGGAGACACCGCAGCTGTCATAAATAGAGGTCAGTTGCCCAGCAGCACTCTAATTCGGATCACCGCGGCCAATGAGGACGCTGAAACAGTTGTAGTAAGCGTGAGAAACGGACCTGTTTCACCGTTCGCCTCAAACGTCACTAAACGAACGGTTGTAAACCGAGAACTACCAAAATAACCAAGAATTATTCTGGTAGTTCTTGGAAAAACCAACAGCCTTGGTGGCGCAGCAGCTTAAGTGGTGTTCAAGTGACACCAGCTGCCTGCAATTACTGCAAGTTTGAATCTCACCAGGCTCAAGGTTGACTCAGCCTTCCATCCTTCCGAGGTACGTGAAATGAGAACCCGGATTGTGGGGGCAATAAACTGACTTTGTATTAAAAAAAAAGAACACCGCTTAGGAGGGACCAAAAGCCCTACTAACCAGGTATAGACAAAAGAATGAAGGCTATTGCTTAACGCATTGTAAGCCGCCCTGAGTCTCCAGAGAAGGGCAGCATATAAATTAATTTTTTTTAAAAAAATTGGGGGGACCTTCGAGGTCTACTAGTCCAACCCCGTTAACATTTCAGACCAAAAGCTTGCCAAAATCTCTTCTTAACCTGATGGACCACACGAAAGTCTGGAGGGCAGAGGCCAACACGGCTTATTGTGCTCAGCTGCTGTCAAAAGACATTTTTGGGGTGAAAAGTAGCCCTAGCTGGGTCGGACCTCCTCCACACCTTTATATCAGGCCTTAAAAAAAAAAAGCCTCCACTAGATCCCGTGTTTGTGTGTGTGTGTGTGTGTGTGTATGTAAAGAAAGATGTGTTGCAGATGCGCCCTAAATCCTGGACCGGGGAAGATTGGGGGGGGGGGGAGAGCAAAGGCACCCCAGTTTTGCACGAGTTTGCATTAAGTTCCCGCAGGGAAGCCGGCTGGGCTTCCCACGGGGGAGCCCCACCAAGAGGAAGCGCGGTTAAAAAGCAGCCAAGCGGAGAGCCAAAGACGGCTGGGTCGGTCGGTTCGTTCCCTTTTACCCCTTTATCCGAAGCCAATCGATCCCTTAGAGAGACCCTCCTCGCGCACGCACCCCCCCCCTCCCAATTCCCGGGCATCGCGCGCGCGCACTCGCCTCTCTGCAGCAGCTCGCCCGGCGGCTTCTCTCCGCTCCTTCGGGATTGAAATGGACGGAGCCGGGATCTCTTTGCTGCCGCTGCCGCTGCCGCTGCCGATCGCCGAGCGGGCGAGGGCGCGGCTCTCTCTCTCTCTCTCTTTTTTTTTTTTTTTTTGCAAGCAACTATCGAGGCCTTCGGCTTTCCATTGGGCGACCTGGATGGGGGGGAGGGAAGGGGGGGCGGGCAAGGCAGCCGTAGGCGGGGCCGCCCCACGGAGGGAAGAAGAAGAGGAGGAGGACAGGAGGAGGAGGCTGGCAGTGGTGCGAGAGGTTGCCCACCGCGGCGGGATCGGGGAGGTTTTGCAAAAAGATTTGCAAAAAAAAAAAAAAAAAGGAAAGGAAAAGAAAAAGGCGCAGAGCCCAGCTGGAAAGGGTTTTGCAAAAGGTTTGCAAAAAAAATAATTATTATTATATAAAAACACAGCGCCCAGCCCGGGAGGATTTTGCAAAAGGATTTTTAAAAAAAAACGGCGCAGCGTCCAGCCGGGGCTGGAGGAGGGATAAGGGAGCCTCTCACGGTGCCTTTATCCTCCTATGCGAGATTCTGCCGGAGTTGGAAAACGCGCCGCGCCAAACGCTCAGTATCAGTGACAAGAGTTGGAAGAGGGACCATTAGAGGTCATCTAGTCCAACCCCCTGCTCACGCAGGGGACCTATACTAAGGATTCGAACCAGCGTCTTAGCCACTGAGCCACCTAGCCAGGTGGAAACGATCTGGAGCGTGGGTGAATCGGGGTGGCAGATCAAGCGGATCTTCCCGCGGAAGGGCCCGGCCTACTCCTGGGAGAGGGATTTTGCATCTGGGCAGAGGGAGGAGGAGGAGGAGGGAATGCCCGAGGTAGCTTAACGCATTGTAAGCCGCCCTGAGTCTCCGGAGAAGGGCGGCATATAAATTGAACTAATAAATAATAGTTGCGTAAGATCAGAAAGAGAGACTTGGTCCTGGGAAAAGGCACTAAATGGGCCTTGTGGAAGAAAAGGCTGGGCCGGTTTCAAAGCAGAGCCAGCCACGGGAAATTTAACAGATTAACAGAGTTGGAAGGGACCTTGTTAGGTCATCTAGTCCAACCCCCCACCCCACCCCCACTCAACCAGGAGACCCTACACCATTTCTGACAAATGGCAGTCCAATATTTTCTTGAAAGCCTCCAGTGATGAAGCTCCCACAACTTCCGAAGGCAACGTCTGTTCCATGGGTTGATAGTTCTCACTGTCAGAAAGTTCCTCCTCATTTCTAGTTTGTTTTATTTATTTATTTATTTATTTATAATTTCATTTCTATACAGCCTTTCTCCCGAAGGACTCTGGGCGCTGTACAGCCAATTAAAAACACAGACTATAGAAACATCAAATTTAAAAAATAATTAAAATTATTAAATAATTTCAGCCCGAATTAAAACCCAAAGTTTCAAACACCCAATTTAAAATCATCTATATAGATAGCCCGGCCTGGCGGAATAGTAGGGTTTTAAGGGCACAGCGAAACACACGGAGGTCGGAGATCTTGCGTATTTCCGGGGGCAGTTCGTTCCACCGGGCAGGGGCACCCACAGAGAAGGCTCTCCCCCTGGCTGTCGCCAACTGACATAACTTGGCCGATGGCACCCTGAGGAGTCCCTCTCTGTGGGAGCAAACCGGCCGGTGGGAGACTATTGGTGGCAATAGTGGCAATTAGTCAGTCTCGCGAGTGCTTTAAAGGTGGTGACCAACACCTTGAATCCCACCCGGAAGACCACTGGGAGCCAGTGCAGCTCGCGCAAGAGAGGTGTCACATGGGCGCAACGAGTCGCGCCCATAATCACCCGCGCGGCCGCATTCTCCTTGGTCAGTTTCCATCCATTATTTCTTGTCTGGCCTTCAGGTGCTTTGGAGAACAGCTTGACCCCCTCCCTCCTCTCTGTGGCAGCCCCTCAGGTAAAAGATGTGGGATGGAAAGCGTATCCGGAACAAATAAACAATGCAAGGCAATCCTGCACCATTCAGCTCAGTGAGGTCACGCTCGTTAAAACAAATTAAGAAGGTCAGTTCCTGGGTGAATTTTTCAGCTTGGTGTAGATCAGGGGTCTCCAATCTTGGCAACTTTTTAAGACTTGTGGACTTCAACTCCCAGAATTCCTCAGCTGGCAATTAGCTGAGGAATTCTGGGAGTTGAAGTCCACAAGTCTTAAAAGTTGCCAAGGTTGGAGACCCCTGGCGTAGACGATAGAAGAATAAACTCACCCTTCTGCGTTCTTTTCACCCAAAAGTTAGAAAAATATCTCTGGAATATCCAACCCCAGCCATCAACTTCACATGGTGGCTCAGTGGCTAAGACACTGAGCTTGTCGATCAGATAGTTTGGCGGTTCAAATCCCTACTATAGGTCTGCATGAGCAGTGGGTCCCAACTGTCGTACTGTTTCAGTGAAAAAATTGAGGGACCCTTAGCGTTGGCCAAAGGGGAGACCTCTGGATCTGTTGGGACAACAACCCCCATCATCCTGGGCCAACAAACCCAATGGGTTTGGGGTGGGGTATAGAAATGGGAATGGCAATCTGGCGGGTTAGGAAGGTACCTGGTGGAGAAGACAACACAATCCCCTCCCATTTCAATTTCTAGTCCAACCACCATCATCTTAACCCTGGTCTCCAGTCTGCCCTGGTTTGGTTGCCTCCAGATATTCCTGCAGCGCTACTCTCTTCAGTACTTGACAAGGAGCCTTGGTGGAGCAGACGACTAAAGTGCTGTTAAAGTAGCACTTAGTTGCCAGCTGCCTGCAATTACTGTGAGTTCAAATCTCACCAGGCTCAAGGTTGACTCCGCCTTCCATCCTTCCGAGGTAGGTAAAATGAGGACCCGGATGGTGAGGGCACTAAGCTGACTGTATAAAAAAGAACACCGCTTAGGGGGCCCGAAAGCCCTACTAAGCAGGTGTATACAGGTATATACACCTGTACAAGTATGAAGGCTATTGCTTAACGCATTGTAAGCCACCCTGAGTCTCCGGAGAAGGGCGGCATATAAATCGGATCAATCAATAATCCAAGCTTTGATTAAGTGCTTTTCTTTTTTAACTTACCAGTTTTGCTCATTTTGTTTTCTAAAGGGGAAATGGGTTTTGGTTAGAGTCAAAAAACGGAGGGGGCATAAAGCTTGATTAAACTTGTATTTTTATACTGACTTTATTTTCTTTATAAAAAAAATTAAAGGCAGCAAACATACCTAACACTCTTTCCTCTTATTTTTCCCACAACAACCATCCTGTGAGATGAGTTGGGCAAAGGAAGAGTGGCTGGCCCAAAGTCATCCAGCTGGTTTTCATGCCTAAGGCAGAACAAGAACTAGAACTACCAGTCTCCTGGTGATTGGCCCAAAATCACCCAGTTGGTTTTCATGCCTAAGGCAAAACTAGAACTCCCAATCTCCTGGTGACTGGCCCAAAATCACCCAGTTGGTTTTCATGCCTAAGGCAAAATTAGAACTCCCAATCTCCTGGTGACTGGCCCAAAATCACCCAGTTGGTTTTCATGCCTAAGGCAAAACTAGAACTCCCAGTCTCCTGGTGATTGGCCCAAAGTCACTCAGTTGGTTTTCATGCCTAAAGCAAAACTAGAACTCCCAATCTCCTGGTAATTGGCCCAAAATCACCCAGCTGGTTTACATGCCTAAAACGACTAGAACTCCCAGTCTCCTGGTGATTGACCTAAAGTCACCTAGTCAGCTTTCATGCCTAAGGCAGGATTAGAATTCACTTATCTCCTGGTTTCTAGCCTGGTACCTTCACCGCTAGTACAAACTATCTCTCAAATTTCTTCGGGAATTTATTCTTAGGGGTTTGCTTTTAAAGGAGGTGATAAGATCTTCGCTACTTCGTTTTTTTTAACTGATTAGATGCCATCGAGTCATACTTGACTCTTAACAACCACATTGATGGGTTTTCTTCAAGATGACCTGTCGATAGCCTGGTCTTTTCAGGACTTCCAATGGTACCTTCATCACTACTGTAACTGAATTTGGACACCTTCCTTCCACCTTTCTCAGCCCTAGAACTTTCTCCAAATACCTAGATCGTCTTTTCAGGTGTCCAAAGTAGGATAATTTGACCAGGTCATAGATGTAATTTCTGAGTTAGAATAGAATAACAGAGTTGGGGGTCTTCTAGTCCAACCCCTGCTTAGGCAAGAAACCCTACACCACTTCGGACAACATCTTAAAAACTTCCATTGTTGGAGCATTCACAGCCTCTGGAGGCAAGTTGTTCCACTGATTAATTGTTCTAACTGTCAGGAAATTTCTCCTGAATTCTAAGTTGCTTCTCTCCTTGGTTACTTTCCACCCATTGCTTCTTGTCCTGCCCTCAGGTGCTTTGGAGAATAGCTTGACTCCCTCTTCTTTGTGGCAACCCCTGAGATATTGGAACTCTGCTATCATGTCTCCCCCAGTCCTTCTTTTCATCAAACTAGACATACCCAGTTCCTGCAACCGTTCTTCATATGTTTTAGCCCCCAGTCTTGTCTTTTCTTTAAAAGAAAAAAAGCCTCTGCCAATCAGGCAACTCAGCTTGGATCGTCAGAGGCTCTTAAAAGCATTTTTTCTTCAACCTCTGAAGAAGGTTCAGACCTTCTTCAGAGGTCGAAGAAGTTGTAGAAAAAATGCTTTTAAAAACTAAAAAAAACCCCACCGATGATTGCTCAGCTCAGCTGGGCATGGTAGTGGGGAGGGATTTTTGCTAACGGTTCTCCAAACCACCCGCCTCCATCGTTACCGGATCGGGTGATCCGGTCTGAGCCAGGAGCATTTCACCCCTGGTTAGGAGCTAGACTTAAAAGATGTACTGGGTGTTGGTCATCGTTTTGACAGACGAGATCCCAGGCACCGAGCCAAGGAGTACATTCCCACTCAATCTGGCAAGTTGAGTTACTCCGTTGAGAAACAATGACCCATAACTTCCAAGGTGGATGAAGGCCAGGCCTTTTGGAAGTCAAATCAAAAGGTTTGATTAGGGCAACATTTTCAGGATTGCTAAAACGTTTGGGAAGATCCGATGAAACATCGTTCTCATGCATTGACTGGAAGATACAGGTAGGAGAGGGGGAAAAAAACCCTTAAGTGATTTTTTAAAAAATTTAATTTATATGCCGCCCTTCTCCGGAGACTCAGGGCGGCTTACAATGCGTTAAGCAATAGCCTTCATACTTTTGTATATACCTGCTTAGGGCTTTTGGCCCCCCCTAAGCGGTGTTCTTTTTTATACAAAGTCAGCTTATTGCCCCCACAATCTGGGTCCTCATTTTACTTACCTTTGAAAGGATGGGAGGCTGAGTCAACCTTGAGCCTGGTGAGATTCGAACTTGCAGTAATTGCAGGCAGCTGGTGTCACTTGAACACCATTTTAAGCTGCTGCGCCACCAAGGCTCTGTCATTTGGAATTTGGATAAACGACAGGATTTTGTGAATTTCTCTGGATCATAATCGCATCTCCCTATTCTGGTTGCATTTTACCTGATTCTTGGTGCTTAAGAAAGCAGCGGGAAAACGCAGTTAGATCAGCAAGAGTACCATAGTAACAGAGCATCACTGGCTACGTAAGAGTTTGAGAACTTCTATGCATCAATATAAAATGAGGTGATATTGAACTAAGAGCCATTTTGGGATAGGAACAGGAGTGAAATGCTTCCAGTTCGGACCGGATTGCCTGATCCGGTAGTGATGGCGGCAGGTGGTTCAGAGAACCGGTAGCAAAAATCCCTCCCGTCCGCCTCCCATGCCCTCTTCGTTTGTAGAAAAAAATGCATTTAAAAGTTTTTTTTTAAAAAGCCTCTGATGATTGTGTGGCTCAGCTGGGATCATCAGAGCCTTTTAAGAGCATTTTTTCTACAATCTCTTCAGCCGAAGAGTTTGCAGAAAAAATGCTTTTAAAAGGTAAAAAAAAAAAACCTGACGATCCCAGTTGAGCAGCGTGATCGTCAGAGGCTTTTTTTTTTTAACTTTTAAAAGCAATGCGCCACAACTGATCACCTCCTTCTCGTGCGCTGTTCTTACTGCATGCCTCCTTTTGGCGTGCACACCTCGCATTTGGTGCATGGTGCTCACTATGCGTGCACAGCCAGCGAACCGGTAGTAAACTGATTCAGATTTCACCACTGGATAGGAACCAGGAAACGAGTCAGAACTGAAGAAGCTTCTGGGATGAGAAGCGAAACATCTTCAAGGAAAAACCCAAGAAAGTTTGATAGGCTTTTGAAAAAGCACTTTTGGGGGGGAATCTTGACTTGGATGACTAAGAATCTGCATAAACAACCAAGGAACTACCAGTTCTACCTTAGGCACAAAGCTAGCTGGGTGACCTTGGGCCAACCACTCTTTCTCAGCCCTAAGAAGAAGGCAATGGCAAGCCACTTCTGAAAAACCTTGCCAAGAAAACAGCAAACAGCATGTATTCACAGCCGGTTTGCTCGAGTGGTGGAAGTGTTGGACTATAAAAGTAGTCCTCAATTTACGACCATAATGGAGTCTACCCCTTATGTTTTTAGGTTGCGATGGTTGCAAAGCAGATCCTCACTTGAAGGAATCAATTTTACAATCTTTATTTTGTGGTGGTCGTTTAAGTAAATATTGCAATAGTTCAGCAACCCCCTTTTGTTTTTTGGCAAAAATGATGCAGGATGCTGCAGACAGACATAATTGTAGGCCAGTAGCCATTATCTCAAAAACGTGTTATGTAAATAGGTTTTGTGAGGGTCCGTTGTAACTTTGAATGGTAACAACGGATTAAACAACCTATCATAAATTGAGAACTACTGGTGATGCGCTGATTACAATGCAGTATTGCAGGCAAACACTGCCCACAGTCTGGAGTTCGATCCTAACCGGTCAAGCTGGACTCAGCCTTCCGCCCTTCCCAGGTCAATAAAATGGGGACCTAGCAATAGGCTGACTCTGTAAACCACTTAGAGAGGGCTGTAAAAGCACTGTGAAGAAGTATATATGTCTAAGTGCTATTGCTAAGTGCTAAATCAGGAAGCCATGGATTATACTTTTACTTTACTTTAATTTTATTTCTATACCGCCCTTCTCCCGAAGGACTCAGGGCGGTGTACAGCCAAGATAAAAACACAAACACACAAACATTGATAAAATTACAATTTAAAATTATTATACAATTTGGCCCAATAAAATTAAAAACCCAAAATTAAAATGACAAATTTAAAATTGTTTAACTGTTTAGCCCCGCCTCTTGGAACATCAGGGTCTTGAGGGCACGGCGGAAAGTACGAAGGTAGGGGATGTTACATATATCTGGGGGCAGTTCATTCCACAGGGCTGGAGCCTTCACAGAGAAGGCCCTCCCCCTGGGGGTCGCCAGTCGACATAATTTGACTGACGGCACCCTGAGGAGTCCCTCTCTGGGAGAGCAGACTGATGGGTGGGAGGCTATTTTTTTTTTTAATTTGATTTGTATGCCGCCCTTCTCCGGAGACTCAGGGCGGCTTACAATGCGTTAAGCAATAGCCTTCATACTTTTGTATATTTTTTATACAAAGTCATCTTATTGCCCCCACAAACTGGATCCTCAATTTACCCACCTTATAAAGGATGGAAGGCTGAGTCGACCTTGGGCCTGGTGAGAATTGAACTCGTAGTAATTGCAGGCAGCTGGATGTTAAATGCTGCCTTAGTAGGAGGCATTAGCTTCCTACGCCACTCAGGCTCCTTACTATTGGTGGCAGAAGACGGTCTTGTAGATACCCAGGTCCTAAGCCATAGAGCGCTTTAAAGGTGGTAACCAACACCTTGAATCGCACCCGGAAGACCACTGGAAGCCAGTGCAGCTCGCACCGGAGAGGTGTCACATGGGCGCAACGAGCTCCGCCCATAATCACCCGCGTAGCATTCTGGACCAGTTGGAGCATCCGTATGCTCGTCAAGGGGAGCCTTGGGCACAAAACCATCTGTGTGACTCCCTCTCCCTCTCCCCCTACCCCCAGAAGAAGGAGGCAACAACAAAGCACTTCACAAAATAGTGCCAAGAACACTGCAAGGACTCCTCCAGGAAAACCGTGAGTCAAGACTAAGACTTGAAGTAAAATAAATAAAAAAAACAAATCGTATATCTTCAATCAGAAAAAAAAAAAGAACAAAGGTTAAGAGCAAAACCATATCTGTCCTAGCAGAACAATCTCGGTTCAGCTCACCTTTTCCATGAAAAGAACGAATATTCTAGATTCTGTGCATTTTGTTTTCTTTTTGCAGAAAATCTCTGAGGCAGGATCATTCGTTATGTGCACCAGGGGTGGGTTTCAAATTTTTTTACTACCGGTTCTGTGGGTGTGGCCTGGTGGGCATGGCAGGGGAAGGATACTGTAAAATCTCCATTCCCACCCCACTCCAGGGGAAAGATACTGCAAAATCCCCATTTCCTTCCAATCGGCTGGGAATGGGGAGGCAGAAAATAGATGGGGGCGGGGCCAGTCAGAATTTTTACTACCGGTTCTCCGAACTACTCAAAATTTCCTCTACCAGTTCTCCAGAACTGGTCAGAACCTGCTGAAACCCACCTCCGACGTGCACCCATGTAAACACACACACATACAAAGAGAATTAAATATAACTACTTTTTGATTTCTTTTTTTTTCACCCACCTGCTAATTTGTAGAAGGCCCTATCTCCGTCCCCCCCCCCCCAAAATTGCATTGTGCAGAGTTTTTTTTCCCCTAGTTTAGTCCAACTTTGCACAAGCCACGTGGGTGTAACACAGTTAGTTGAAAAATCTAAAAGTTGTGCCAGGCTGGGAAAAGAATAGCTCTTGTCTTTTGAGCCATGATCCAGGCTTATTTGCACAAACGCTTCTATTATTCTGCGTAATATGTTATAAAGCCATCTTTCACTAATGCATAAAATATGTATTGCAGAGCTATTGTTGCAAGAGAATCTTAAGTTTTGAGGCTGGGCTGGATATCACTTCCTTACCATCTATAGAAATATATAAATCTATATTATCTATCCATCCACGCATCTCCAACCTTCTGCTGGATTTCTTTCAATGGGTGTGTATCGGGTGGGTTTCACTTTACCACCTGTGTGCTGTCAGCCAGTGGTGGGTTTAAATTTTTTTTACTACCAGTTTGTGGGTGTGGCTTGGTGGGCATGGCAGGGGAAGAATACTGTAAAATCTCCATTCCCTCCCCACTCCAGGGGAAGCTTACTGCAAAATCCCCATTTCCTCCCAATCAGCTGGGACTCGGGAGGGAGAGAATAAATGGGGGCGGGGCCAGTCAGAGGTGGTATTTACCTGAACTACTCAAAATTTCTGTTACTGGTTCTTCAGAATTAGTCAGAACCTGCTGAATACCACATCTGATATATATATATATGTGTGTAGATCAGCACAGATGCGCACCTACATATAATAATTTCATGTTTCAATGAAGTATGGTAACTAACAGCAAGATTGTTATTTGGAACGTTATCATTTAAATCAGGGGTGTCCAACATTGACCACTTTTAAGGCTTGTGGACTTCAACACCCAGAATTCCTCAATTAGCCAATGCTGGCTGGGGAATTCTGGGAGTTGAAGTCTACACCTCATAAATGTTTCCAAGTTGGAAAAATCACTGTCTTTAGAGAGGGATAACTCTTTGAAGGACCCGCAACTGTCAATTTCATAAGACTCATTCAAAGACTTAACAAGCGAGAAGAGCGTGCCAACTTTCCAATCTTGAGTTTGTGGGCATCGTTCCCATCCAAGGCAGGCTTTAAAGATAACTTGCAACCTGTTCCTTCACTCCCCCCACCCCCATTGATAGCAAGTGCTTGGCTTTACCTCCCACCCCCCGCCCCCCGCCATCTCTTAATAAATACCAAATCGAATATTTTCCTTTCTGCAAAATGATTCATTTCCTCTTCCCTTCCTTTGAAATGCACTTTAGCCTGCAATCGACAATAAATCTCTCCGTGCTTCGTGTCACTCATCTCCATGGTTAAGCCTGCCATGAGTAAACAGCTTGCTTACGTCTTTCTACCCTCCAATCTGGAGTTCCTGTCTTCCTCCAACAGCATTTTAGCCAATTAGGGCCTTTACACCTTGTAGAAAGTTAGCGCCCATCCCCACCCAGAAGAATGAAATATTTTAGGAAATATTTAAAAAGACAGAATATTATATTTCCCCTAAAAGAGAAATAGAAATCTTAAGGGAGACAGAAACTCAGAGCCACAATTCCTCAAACAGATACTACAGTAGTGGCAGTGGTGGGATTCAAAATTGTTTACTATTGGTTCTGTGGGCATGGCAGGGGAAGGATACTGTAAAATCCCCATTTCCTCCCAATCAGCTGGGACTTGGGAGGCAGAGAATAGATGGGAGTGGAGCCAGTCAGAGGTGGTATTTATCGGTTCTCCGAACTACTCAAAATTTCCGCTATCGGTTCTCCAGAACTAGTCAGAACCTGCTGAATACCATCTCTAAGTAGTGGCAAAATTGTGGAAACCTTTTGGAAAAGGCGTATTTTTGAGGCTTGATGCCTAATAACCCCACTTTTGAGGGGGGAGTTTCAAGATAATCCTATTCCACTGTTGGAATGGCCTGGGAATAGCCCAAACCTTAATCCAATTAAAAATCTATGGAGCTGACTAAAGAAACTTATTAATCAGAAGCGACTCAGCAATAAAACCCAGTTAATAGAAGCAATCATTCAATCTTGGTTTCACATTATAACAGCTGCAGAACTAAAAGACCATGGGAAGACGTTGTAAGGCCATAATTCATGCTAAAGGCTACCCAACTAAGTATTAAGTGACATGGTGATCATTTTTGTATATCTTGTTTTTTCTATGGTGACCATACGTTTCACTTTTCGTCTTTATACTGTAACTGCTATTCTAATAGCAAATCCTTCAAAATAGTTACTGCATTACATCCTTGACTAAATTATCTTTCCATTGATATATAATTTTATGGTACTACTCTAAAAAAAAATGGTGTTATTAGCTAGTTTTAGAAAATACACTTTTCCCAAAAGGTTTCCACAATTTTGGCCACTAGTATAAACTGATCCCCTACAACAACCAATAGAATACAGGCTTTTGCCACAGGAACAGGAAGCTCAAGTTCAAAGCCCATAAAGAGTATAAATAACCCTCACTCTCCACTCAATGTGGTCAGTTGCCCAGGACCTCAAAGCCCATGTGATCCTGTTCATCAATAAACCATCTTTCTAATCAGCCTCCATTTTTCCAGTGTCTTTCTCCCCACTTGGAACTGAACCACAGATGGATATTTCTTCCAACAACCTCCAGCCCTCTTGATTTCAAGGGGCTGTCTTCACAAAACACCCTTACCAAGGCAGATTTTTAAAAAATAGAGGCTGTGTTCGCGTAACTTCTGGATATCTATGGAGTTTCTCGGTCATGGACGTCTTGGTTTTGAAGAAGCTTCTTGGATGAGAAGCAAAATGTCTCCAAGAGAAGGAAAAAAACCCCGAAGAATGGAATAGGATAGAATAACAGAGCTGGACGGGACCTTGGAGGTCTTTTAGTCCAACCCCCTGCCCAGGCAAGAAACCCTATACCACTTCAGACAAATGGTTATCCAACATCATCTTAAAAATTTCCAGTGTTCACAACTTCTGCAAGCAAGTTGTTCCACTTATTAATTGTTCTGTCAGGAAATTTCTCCTTAGTTCTAAATTGTTTCTCTCTTTGATTAGTTTCCACCCATTGCTTCTTGTTCTATCCTCAGGTGCTTTGGAGAATAGCTTGACTCCCTCTTCTTTGTGGTAACCCCTGAGATATTGGAAGACTGCTATCACGTCTCCCCTAGTCCTTCTTTTCATCAAACTAGACATACCCAGTTCCTGCAATCGTTCTTCATATGTTTAGCCTCTAGTCCCCTCATCTTCTTTGTTGCTCTTCTCTGCACTCTTTCTAGAGTCTCCACATCTTTCTTACATCGTGGTGACCAAAACTGAATGCAGTAATCCAAGTGTGGCCTTACCAAGGCCTTATAAAGTGGTATTAACACTTCACGTGATCTTGATTCTATCTCTCTGTCACAGCCTAGAACTGTGTTGGCTTTTTGGCAGCTGCTGCACACTTCTGAAAGTCCAGTTGCCTTTTGAAAAAAGTGCCTTTCGGACATAACTTCTGAAATTTGGCTAGTTATAATCCAGGTTTGGTCTTGAAGATGTTTCTTGGATGAGAAGCGAAACATATTCAAAAGAAAAAACAAAGAAAGTTGGATTGCCGTTTGAAAAAACACCTTTGGGGTATAATTTCTGAAGTTTGGTTTGTTCTAATCCGGGTTAGTTTTCCCTCAATTTATTGACTTTAGAATTCACTGTATGTAGTCTGCCTAGAAAAAAAGGTCAACTCAGAAAGCCAAGGAAGGACATTGTTTGAAGACAAACCATGTTGTCTTTGACTGTACAAACAGCACTAGCAGTGGAATTCTGGGAGTTGAAGTCCACAAATCTTAAAGTTGCCAAAGTTGAGATACACCAGTCAATGCCCTTATATATTCTGCTGATTTGTGGCTTGCTGTGTGTTCCTAAGGTTTGTAGATCCTGGTTGATGATTGCTTAGCAGATTGTGCAGATATGATATAACAAACCAAGATAGATGCATGAACAATCTTGAAGATGTCCAGGCATGGGGCCATTGATCCAATGGATGTCAACCCTGAAGTTGGCCGAATTGTGGCCATTTTGTAGTTTTCTCTAGAAAGTTTCTTCTTCTCACAGCTTCAGGGCTGACACAGCCTGGAGCAAAGGGGCCAGGGAGGGGGATGTAGAGACAGCTGGGGTGCTGTAGCCAAAATAAAATTCTTTTCCCTGGGAATCAAGGATGTTGGTACAGGTGTTCGACAGGTGGAGACTTGAGGTCACCTAGCAACTGGCCTACATGCTGGTTGGACCATGTGACTGGTGACTCTGGGGGGGGAGTGACAAAGTTTCACTTTGAGCCTGGATAGCTCAGCAGACTAAAGCATTGTAATTAAACACCAGCTGTCTGTAATTATTGTAAATTCGAATCTCACCAGGCTCAAGGTTGACTCAGCCTTCCATCCTTTCTAAGGTAGGTAAATTGAGGACCCAGTTTGTGGGGGCAATAAGCTGACTTTGTATAAATATATATACAAAAGTATGAAGGCTATTGCTTAATGCATTGTAAGCCGCCCTGAGTCTCTGGAAAAGGGCGGCATATAAATCAAATTTTTAAAAAAAATTGAGTGAAAAACCGACGGGAATTTAGAGTCGGTTTTTCACTGAGAAAATGCCAATTTGATATGTTCCAATAAAATGGTCTTTGAGGAATATGCCTGCCTCAGCGTTCTTATTGAATGGGATGTATTACTTGGAACCTTGACAGGTAGCTGTCAAGGATCTTCTTCGATTCCTGTTTTGGATTTTTTTTTTTTCATGCTTTTGAGCGGCGAAGGGAAAATTCAGAGATCTCACTTCCAGTGTTGTGGGCATGGATCAAAGAGAGGAAGCGTAATTCATCGGGGCTTCCTTCTTCTCTACGCTTAACTTCCCATCTTTGATGCATCCAGCACTTCTACTCAATAAGAGTTGAGTCATCAGGGGGACAATTTGACATTTTCTCTGTGGACTGCAAAAGGAAAAAAAATTTTTTTTGCTGAGAGGTTCTACAGATGCCAACTTGACCCACGTAGTAGCAATATTCCTGGGCTCTTTTTTCCCCCCCCAGCATAATGAAATTGCAAACTGCGAATCCATTGAATCTTTTTTTCCAGCCTATGCAGCTTTAATGTAAAGCAGCCTATGCAGCTTTAATGTAGAGCACAGTTGATTTGAAAGGGTAAAAAACAATGCTTGGCCCTAATAAGAAATGGCTGTAAGTATTCTTACATCCCTGTAAGTTGTTGCAAGTATTCAATGAACTATTACTTAAAGCTAATATTCCGGACTCATGGATGGAAGCATATATAACTTTAATACCAAAAGAAGAGGCAGATCTGCAACAGATAAAGAATTATAGACCAGTATCTTTATTAAATACGGATTATAAGATTTTTGCATCAATCATGGCTGAAAGATTTTAAAAAATTATTAAACAATTTTATACATTTGGACCAAAATGGCTTCTTACTAAAAAGACAAATTAGAGATAATATGCGAACTATATTAAACACATTAGAAAATTATGAATTACACTCAGAGAAACAAATAGCATTGTAATTTTTAGATGCACAAAAGGCGTTTGACAGCGTGAATTGGCAATTTATGATAAAACAGTTGAAAATGATGAATTTTGGAGACAGATTTATAAATAGGATCCAAGAAATGGCTGGTATCAGTCGTGGGATTCAGCCGGTTCAGACTGGTTCAGGTGAACTGCTTGTTGCAACCCGCGGGTGAGGTGGGCCCGCTCACCCGCTGGCACTATGCTGTTTTATTTAGCGATGTTTTTTAAGCCACATGCATGCGTGCAAGCCGTGCGCACGAGCAAAGCACATGCCCAGGAGGCAGTGGATGCGCAGAAGGTACACACGTGCTTGGGCAACACTTGCGTGCCCACCAATATGGCTCCGCGTTCCACCCGTACCATAGGTTCGCCATCACAGCCTTATACCATCCCAGACAATTGACTCTCCATTCTCTTCTTTAAAAACTCCGGTGATGGAGCAACCACAAGTTTTGAAGTCAGACCGTTCCACTGGTTAATTGTTCTCATTTGTTGGGAATTTTTTTCTTAAGTTCAAAGACTTCTTAGTTCTCTTTTTGGTTCCTCCTGTGGCTAATGTTGGACTTAAATGCAAGTGATGTTTCCCTCTAGATATGATCTGTAACCCACACACAGATGTATCTCCAGAGATCTGTCATAATTTTGAACAAAGTGATTACTTTACTTGCAGTTGTTTCATTACCCAACAAGATAACATCAATGTTGAAAAATGAGAATATACCCATAGAAGAAGATGTAATTAAATCTTAAGTTTGTGCAGAAATGGACAGATTGATGTGAAAGATAAAAGAAAGGGAAGATACAGAGTATTTTCAACATGGGATTTGTTTTACAAATGGTTGGATGACAGAGGTAGACATTAGGAGTTAGAAAAAAATATTATTATATAAGCAGATTGACCCCGACAATACGCTGCTCACCAAGCACTTGTGTATGTAAATTGAAAGTATATAAATAAACTGATAAAAGAAAAAGAAAACATCAATGTAATTAGTTAAGATAATACTCATAAATTATTATTTATGGACATCTTCTTGATTTTTATGACTCTACCCTGCAGACATCCAGTTTCAAACTACCATATTTTACAGACTATAAGACGCACCAAGATTTTGAAGAGGTAAACAAGGAAACAAAAGTTTTTGCCCTCCCCAGCCCCCAGGAGCACTCTACAGGCCTCCCAAACCCTCTGTGTGTCCCGTTTTTCGCAAAAACAGGATGAGCAGAGGATTTGGGAGGCCTACAGAGTGCTCCTGAGGGCTGGGGAGGGCAAAAACGTGACGCATGAGGGTTTGGGGAAGCCAAAAATGGGCCTGTTTTTCACAAAAACGGGGCCTGCAGAGGGTTTAAGAGGCCTGCAGAGTACTCCTTTAGGCTGGGGAGGGCAAAAATGGGATCATTTTTGGCCTCCCAAACCCCCCACGCATCACATCTTTGCCCTCCCCAGCCCACAAGAGCATTCTGCAGACCTCCCAAACCCTCTGCGTGTCCCACTTTTGTGAAAAATGAACCTGTTTTTGGCAAAAACAGGATGTGCAGGGAGGCCAAAACTGGTTGTATTCGGTGTATAAGACGCACCAACATTTCCACCCTCTTTTAGGGAGGGAAAAAGTGTGTCTTATACTCCGAAAAGTATGGTAACTGTAGAAAGTCTTTGTATCTTTGTGAGGTTCTATCTTCCGGGTACAAAACTCCACTAAAATCATCCTCACATTCTCATTTACGAAAGAGGAAACTCCATAGAACTCAGTGGGACATTCAAAATGGTGGCCATTCAAATGGCCACCATTTTGAAGGGAATTGAAGCTAGAACCAACCCGGCACCATTATTGCTTTGAAGAATGTGAGAACCCAGTTCTTGAAGAACATGCAAGGATATTGCAAAATGGTGACAATTCATTTTGTCATGCTTAAGCATAAGCATAACAATAAGGACCTTATGCTTGTGAATGGCATCATGACCCATGCACAGGTAGTCCTCGACTTATGACCACCATGGAGCCTAAAATTTCTGTTGCTAAACAAGACCGTTATTAAGTGAATCAAGCTTCATTTTACGACCTTTCTTGTCACTTAAGTGAACCGCTGCAGTTGTTAAGTGAGTAACACTGTGTTGTGGCCCCGTCCTCTGAGCCTATCCCTTTGGAGGAAGGCAACTCTGAGCAGGAGGAAGAGGAGCCAGCCAGATCTCCCAGCCCTCCCCCTCTGGCACCGGCTCAGGTGCCAGCTGAAAGAGAGCCAAGTAGTGGGGAAACAGGTGTCTCAGATGAGAGTGAGGGAGAGACGTCATTCCTGGACGCACGCCAAAGAAGGCGAGAGAAAAGGGTACTGCAGCTGCGGCGTATGAGGAAATCCTGAGTCATTGGATTGGAGTCATAGGATCCATGACTCACTGGACCACACCCAGAAGCATATCTATTTAAGACAGTACAATGGGTCACGAAGTTCGTGACGAACAAAGCTAACTGCACAGCTAAACAAACGGAGCAACCTCGTAGTCTTGGAAGCTGGATGAACGGCAAAGCTACGTAGGTGATTTTCTTGTTTGTGTAAACCAATAAAGTCCTTGGCAGACGGTGTGCATATCGCTGCCAAGGTTGAGATAAGAACTGCAGAGTGTGCCAAGTGAGTCTTAACCCTCGGCTGGCTGTGTTTTTGTGGGTCTCTGAAGGGGGGGGACAGATCATCTTGTTCGTCACCCAAAACTCCATCGTTAACCCACGATGGACCAACAGCTGCAGCAGCAGGTACAGCAGATGCTGGAGGCCAATCAACTTCTGCAACAGCAAGTAGCACAGCTAACTGCACAACTTGCTTTGGGAAATGCTCCTGTAGCAGCTCCACCTGCTCCCCTTCCCCGTCCAAGATGCCCAGTGAACATGCCAGATAAGTTTTCTGGACAGCAGGAAATGTTCCCGGCCTTCTTGGGACAGTGCCAGCTGTACATGGCAATGCGGCCGGAGGATTTTCCGGATGACCGGGTTCGGGTGGCTTTTATTATCAGCTCCCTCTCTGGCACTGCCGCCCGATGGGCCACGCCCCTGTTGCTGCAAGACAGCCCCTTGCTTCTGGACTATCAGGGCTTTTTGCAACACCTGCGCACCATGTTTGAGGACCCCCTCCGGGTGCAGACGGCAGCGAGGCGCATCAAAGACCTCCGCCAAGGCAAGCGCCCCCTGCAGGACTATATTGCGGAGTTCCGATTGCTAGGCCAGGATTCGGCCTGGAATGAGGCGGCGCTGATGGATGCCTTCCAGGACGGCCTCTGCGATGAGATGCAGGACGAGCTGGTTCGGGTGGAGGCGCCACAGACCCTGGACACGCTGGTGACCCAATGCCTGCGCATCGATGCCCGCCTACAACGGCGACGGCCCCGTAGGGCTCTTCCGGAACCACCGACAGTGCCGGCACCCCCGCGTTTCGTACCAACAGCGCCCCGGACCGTACCGCGTTTGGTGGCGACGGCTGAGGAGCCCATGGAGCTCGGAGCAGCCAGACCTCAACTGACGGCCCAGGAGCGGATGCGGAGACGCCAAGGGGGGTTGTGCCTCTATTGCGGCGAGGCTGGACATTTCGCCGCCTCGTGTCCCCGGAAGCGGAGTGGATCGCTCAAGCCTGTTCCGGAGCCTCGGCGTGACCAGCCGGGAAACGGGTCAGGCCTGGCCTAGGGGAAACTCTGGGTCAGGCAGGTGACCATGCCCCGCCGGAGGCGGCGGCTGTGGACTGTGAGCCCCCTCGGCACCTGATTTTGAACACCCGGGTGTTGTTGGCTAACCGGTCGGAGGGGCTCCAGGCGCACGCGCTGGTGGACTCGGGGGCCACCACGAACTTTATGGACCAGGCCTTTGTGGCCCATTACAAGGTTCCCTTGGTTCCAGTGGACCCTCCGTTGAGGGTCGAAACTATTGATGGGCGGGAACTTGTGGCGGGGCCCATCAACTTCGCTACTCAGCCCTTGCGCCTTGCCATTGGGAACCATGAGGAGGCGATCCAGTTTTATGTGACGGCGGACCTGCACTTCCCCTTGGTCCTGGGGATGGCCTGGCTTCGGGCGCACGACCCTCAGGTGGCGTGGTCGAGAAATGCCATCTCGTTCCCCAGCCTGCAGTGTGTCGACCACCTTCGCCACACCTGTGCCGGCCAGGACGTCTCTGCCCCGAACGTCTCCTTGCCTCCGGAGCTGACATCCTTCGCCGACGTGTTCAGCGAGAAGGAGGCGGATCGCTTGCCCCCGCACCGACCCTACGACTGCGCGGTGGACTTGATGCCCAACGCGCCCCTGCCCTCGGGACGCCTGTACTCCATGTCGGAGCCCGAGCTGGCCGCCTTACGGGACTTTCTGGACAAGAACCTGGCCCGTGGGTTCATCCGGCCTTCGACCTCCCCGCTCTCGGCCCCAGTCCTCTTCGTGAAAAAGAAGACGGGGGACTTGCGCCTGTGTTGCGACTACCGGCGCTTGAATGCCATCACGGTACGGAATCGCTATCCCCTGCCGCTGATCCCGGAGCTGATGGAGAGGTTGCGGGAGGCCTCGATTTTCACCAAGCTCGACCTCCGGGGAGCCTACAACCTGGTGCGGATGCGAGAGGGGGACGAGTGGAAGACGGCATTTGGCACCCGATACGGACACTTTGAATATACCGTCATGCCGTTCGGGTTGACCAACGCCCCCGCGGTCTTCCAGCACTTGATGAACGACGTGTTCCGGGACATGCTGGATCGGTTCGTGGTGATCTACCTGGATGATATTTTGATCTATTCCCGGACCCCGGAGAGTCACCTCCAGCATGTCTGCCAGGTCCTGCAGCGCCTGCGGGAGCACCAGCTCTATGCGAAGTTGGAGAAATGTTACTTCTTCCAGACTTCCATAGAGTTCCTCGGGCACATCATCACCCCCGAGGGCATCGCGATGGACCCACACAAGGTGGCGGCCTTGCGCAGTTGGGAACCCCCGCGTCGGGTGAAGGACGTCCAGCGTCTGTTGGGATTCGCCAACTACTACCGGACCTTCATCCCGGGCTTTGCCACCCTGACCGTGCCGTTGACCCAGCTCCTTCGGAAGAAGGTTCCGTTCCAGTGGGGGCCCCCGCAGCAGCAGGCCTTCGAGGTTCTCAAGCAGGCCTTTGTCACGGAGCCGGTCCTGAGGCACCCCGATCCACACCGTCCGTTCGTGGTTGAGACAGACGCGTCCAACGTGGCGATTGGAGCGGTGCTGCTACAGGCTCCGGTGGATGGTGGCACTCTTTTTCCCTGCGCTTACTACTCCCGGAAACTCACTCCTTCCGAGCGCAACTACACCATCTGGGAAAAGGAGTTGCTGGCTATCAAGGCCGCGTTCGAGGCTTGGCGACATCACCTCGAGGGGGCCCGACACCAGGTGGAGGTGCGGACGGACCATCGGAACCTGGAGCACCTCACCACGGCCAGGAATTTGAACCAGCGGCAGATCCGGTGGTCGTTGTTTTTCGCCCGGTTCAACTTCCACGTCACATACATTCCGAGCCACCTCAACCAGAGGGCGGACGCGCTATCCCGTAAGCCGGAATACTTTTGCCCAAAGGACTCCCTTTCCCCCCGGACGGTGCTGCCAGCGGACTCCTTGGCCGCGGTCCAGGAACCGGTGGACCTGCGGACTCAGGTGCTGGAAGCGCAGCGACGGGACGACTGGTCGCAGCAGCGGAGAGCGGACGTCGGCCCCGCGTCCCCATGGACCGTGGAGGAGGGCTTGCTCAGGCACCGGGGTCGGCTGTACGTGCCCACAAGTCCGCTCCGAGCCCTCGTCATGAACCAGTGCCATGACAACCCCGCGGCGGGGCACTTCGGCTTCTTTAAGACCTTGAACCTAGTGACGCGGACTTTTTGGTGGCCTCGGGTACGGCACGACGTGCACGCCTACGTGACGTCCTGTGTGCCATGCCGACAGGCCAAAGCCGCGTCCGGCCCCCCTCCTGGACTCCTCCAGCCGCTGCCGACACCGGAGAGACCGTGGGGAGCCATCTCCATGGACTTCCTGACTGACCTGCCCCTGTCCGCTACGTTCACGACCGTCCTCGTGGTGGTGGATGCGCTCACGAAGATGGCACATTTCATCCCGTGCCGCGGCCTGCCCTCAGCTCGTACCACGGCTCGCCTGTTCCTGCAACACATCTTCCGCCTCCACGGCCTGCCGGACCGGGTGGTTTCGGATCGCGGGGCCCAGTTCACGGCCCGCTTCTGGAAAAGCCTGATGGCTGCGCTGGAGGTGCAGGTGTGCCTGTCGTCATCACACCACCCGGAGACTGACGGGGGCACGGAGAAGGTCATTGGCATACTGGAGCAGTACCTCCGCTGTTTTGTCAACCAGCAGCAGGACAACTGGGCCGAGTACCTTCCCCTGGCGGAGTTCGCTTTTAACAACTCCCAACATACCTCCACCCAGATGACACCGTTCCATGCCAACGTCGGGTACCATCCACGTTTTTTCCCGTTGACCATCATGGACTCCCCTGTTCCTGAGACCCGGGACTTCCTCTCGGAGCTGCAGGCGGTGCAGCAACTGGTGCGGCGGCAGCTGATCCGGGCGAAAGAGGACTATAAACGGTTCGCCGATCGCGGCCGCCGGGCGACGCCACCGCTGGAAGTTGGAGATCGGGTGTGGCTGTCCACGAAACACCTCCCCACGGACCAGCCGGTGAGGAAACTGGCCCACCGCTTTATCGGTCCCTTCCCCATCGAGGCGGTCATC
The DNA here is from genome assembly GCA_030761175.1 of Masticophis lateralis. Lineage (NCBI taxonomy): Eukaryota > Metazoa > Chordata > Lepidosauria > Squamata > Colubridae > Masticophis > Masticophis lateralis. The sequence continues at coordinate 8,928,527 of JAUDYJ010000006.1, read as the reverse complement.
AACCCGGTGGCCTATCGGTTGACTCTACCCCGCTCCATGCGGCTCCACCCCGTTTTTCATCGGTCCCTCCTGGTCCCTGAGACTCCCACTAGCCGTCTCCGCCGCCCGCCGCCGCCTGCCCCCCCAGCCGCAGCCGACGAGGACGACGCCTCGACGTATGAGGTGGACAGTATTCGGGACTCCCGTTGGCTGAAGGGGCGCTTCCAATACCTCATCGCTTGGAAAGGGTACGGGGCCGAGGATTTCACCTGGGTGGACGCATCTGCCGTTCAGGCCCCTGACCTGGTGCGGACTTTCCACGAACAGTTCCCGTCCCGACCCCATCCCGACCGTCAGACCCGGGGGAAGGGCCCTGCGGTGGGGGATAGTGTTGTGGCCCCGTCCTCTGAGCCTATCCCTTTGGAGGAAGGCAACTCTGAGCAGGAGGAAGAGGAGCCAGCCAGATCTCCCAGCCCTCCCCCTCTGGCACCGGCTCAGGTGCCAGCTGAAAGAGAGCCAAGTAGTGGGGAAACAGGTGTCTCAGATGAGAGTGAGGGAGAGACGTCATTCCTGGACGCACGCCAAAGAAGGCGAGAGAAAAGGGTACTGCAGCTGCGGCGTATGAGGAAATCCTGAGTCATTGGATTGGAGTCATAGGATCCATGACTCACTGGACCACACCCAGAAGCATATCTATTTAAGACAGTACAATGGGTCACGAAGTTCGTGACGAACAAAGCTAACTGCACAGCTAAACAAACGGAGCAACCTCGTAGTCTTGGAAGCTGGATGAACGGCAAAGCTACGTAGGTGATTTTCTTGTTTGTGTAAACCAATAAAGTCCTTGGCAGACGGTGTGCATATCGCTGCCAAGGTTGAGATAAGAACTGCAGAGTGTGCCAAGTGAGTCTTAACCCTCGGCTGGCTGTGTTTTTGTGGGTCTCTGAAGGGGGGGGACAGATCACACTGTTATTAAGTGAATCTGGCTTCCCCACTGACGTTGCTTGTCAGAAGGTCGCCAAAAGTGATCACATGACCCCAGGGACACTGCAACCGTCATAAATATGAGTCAGTTGCCAAGCATCCAACTTTTGATCATGTGACCATGGGGAAGTTGCAACAGTCGTGTGAAAATGGTCATAAGTCACTTTTTTCAGGGATGTAACTTTGGTCACTAAATGAATGGTTATAAGTCAAGGACCACTGTGGCTACATTCCTGAACCAGGTGAAATGTCTTTATTGATCTATTTATTAATGGAATTTGCATGCTGCCTAACTCTCTTTGAAATCTAAATATCCTTTCCTCCAAACTCTTTCAAACTAGCCCAAGTTTGTTTTAGTTTTATTTAGTTTTAACTTCTGCCAGCTGTATTCAAGAACATTGGATATGATGGCGGAATCGTGAAGAGTCAGCTTTCTATGCACTAACCGCAAGGAACCTGGTTTGACGAAAAAGGAACTTGACTGTGCCCAAAACCACAGTGTTAATTCATGACGTGGCAGTTAGACTTAACCCAACAATTTTTTTTTAGCTGCACATCCTGGTATTAAATAAATATTATTTTTTTAAAGAAGTTTTTTATTTTTATTTTTTATTTATATAAAAATGTCAAATCAATGTGTGAACAGCATGGCATCTGGGCACCATACATTCCAATACAAATGAAACTGATCAAATTAAACATAATTATTACATTCAATCAACTTACGTATTTCTAATAACAATACACATCTATGTTAGGTTGCAGTCTATCATTATTCAATTAGTCCACATTTTCTCATTATTACTTTCATTTTATAAAATAAAAATGTATACATTAATATTCCCCTTACATTTCTCTCACTTATTCTAGCTTTTAATCATGTCACCCTTCATTCTTTCCTGTCTAAAAGTTCATGTCACCTGCCTAAAGAGGAAAAAAAAAAAAGAATGGGGGGGGGAGAAGTAACTCAGAACAGGAGCCTTGGTGGAGCAGCGGACTAAAGTGCTATTAAGTAGCACTTAGCTGACAGCTGCTGCAATTACTGCGAGTTCAAATCTCACCAGGCTCAAGGTTGACTCAGCCTTCCATCCTTCCAAGGTAGGTAAAATGAGGACCCAGATTGTGGGGGCAATAAGATGACTTTGTATAAAAAAGAACGCCGCTTAGGGAGGGGCTGAAAGCTCTACTAAGCAGGTATATACAAAAGTATGAAGGCTATTGCTTAACACATTGTAAGCCGCCCTGAGTCTCCGGAGAAGGGTGGCATATAAAATTGAACCAATAAATAAACAAAAACAACAAAAAAAGGAATCATCCATCCATCATCTCTTGCCCGCTTCATACTTCAATTGCTATGCTTTAAAAGAAAGAGAGGAAAAAGGAAAAGCGAATCAGAACAATAAACAAGAAAATTATCTATCCATCGTCTCTTGCCCGCTTCAATACTTTAATTGCTATGCTTTTTTTTTTTTACTTGCCTCCCAAATTCCTCTCTTAAATCTCCATCTATGTCTATTTCTTGGATGCCCAATCTAGGTGTTCCTCCCACCTCTATCGTCTTCCACTGCCTAGTTTCTAAAATTTCTACCCAGGCCCCTGCCTCCATTTCAAACATATCTTCCAACTCTCTTAATATGTTTCCCCCCCGGTATAATTCATCAATCACTATTACTTTCATTGTTATCTCCTCTTTGTGTTTTTCCTTCTTCATTTGACTCCTCCCTTTCCTGGGCGTCTTGGTCTGTACTCCTTATCCCTTCTATGGTATTTTGCATTTTTTCATAAATATTCTTTTTGAAGAGCAATTGATCTCCAGCAAAATAACAGAGTTGGAAGAAATCTTGGAGGTCTTCTACTCCAATTCCCTATACAGGCAGGAGACTCTATGCAGCAATCCTCAACTTGGAAGAGGAATGGGGTGGCGGATGAGGGGATGGTTCTACTCGAGCGACAGGTGTGTTAACGGGTGCAGGTGCCCGCCTAAATGGAGCTTTATTTGAGACCCCACCACCACTTGCACAAATGAAGCTGTGAGTGCAAGCCCACAGCTTGCACAGCCCAGATCCGAACGAGCCCTGGCCTAGTAACTATGTCACGGGCCAGGGGTTGGGGACCCCTGCCCTATACCATTCCAGACAAACGGCTATTCAGTCTCTTCTTGAAAACAGAGATGATTACCACGAGAGATGGGTTTCACATATACTTACCACCTTTGCTCGTGCACGCGTCTTCCACACGTGCCTGGCCTCAAAAAGTGGCTAAATAGGACGGTATTACGCCAGGGCGGGTGAGAGGCGCAGTCGCCGCTACCGATTCTCCCGAACCGGCTGAATACCACGAATGATTACCACTCCCTAGAATCAGACACGATTGGACAGGGAAAACTTTTACCTTTTATTCCACTCTAGCAAAACCAGATCTTCAGGGCCTTGCGAAAGAGGGTCGAAGTGGGACCTATCTTATCTCCGCAGGGATGATGTTCCACAGGGAAGGAACCGCCATGGAGAAGGCCCTTCTTGGTCCCGTTAGATGGACGTCCTTAAAAGGGGCGATGTTCTGTCCCCGTCACACACACACACACACACTCTCAGATAGACAGTCGGGGGTTAAATAAACTGGCAGGCAACCAATTAGTCCGATAAGACGCTTGGCAGCAATCCCAGCAGCTGTTTGCCAAGACCTTTTATCAACTTAGAAGAAAATACACACCACAACAATTGTCCAGGAATAAATCTGAAGCCGAGATGCAAAGTGACTCCAAGGGATTAGTTAGTTTTGTCCATCACAGAGTCTGAATGCTTAACTCACCCCCTTTTTATAGCCTGTGGGGTGTGGTCCAGTGAGTCAGCTAATCACGGGCACGCCTTTTCTTCTGTTGCGCGCGCCTGTCTCTGCGACGCTGGCGAGGGTCCAGCCAAGACTCATTACCCTCATCACTGCCCACCTGTGGCTGTGGGGACGTGCTTGGCTCTGGGCCTATCTCTTGCCCTTCGGTGTCCTCCGGAGGCATTGCCAGAGAGGAGGGTCCTGGAGAAGGAGGCTTTGCCAACTCCTCTCCCTCACTCTCAGAGTCCTCTCCTGCTGATGACACAGGCTCAGGCAGCGGAGCCACAACAGGCGAGCTGTAACATTCCTTGCCTCCCTGCTCTTCTGGGTCCGATAGACATCACTGGGAAAAGACATTCCTTCAAATAACCTGGTCGCAAGCCATGTAGGGCTTTGAAGGTGACAACCAGCACCTCAGATTGGACCTGGAAGCAGATTGGCAGCTGATGGAGATGACACCTCTGAACATCTAGATCAGAGTGTCAAACTCGATTTCATCGAGGGTGGCATCAGGGTTCTATTTGACCTTGGGGAGGGGCAGGGGGCATGTCCAGCTTGACATCATTCGTGTTGGGAGCGCCTATGGTGGCCCGAACGCTCTGCCAGTGAAAACGGGCTCCCGAGCTCTGTTTTTGGCTATGATGGCTTCCTGCAACCCTCTGCCAGCGAAAACAGAGCTCGGGAAGCAGGGGTGAAATTCAGCCAGTTCCTACCGGATCGTGCAATACGGTAAGGCCGTCTACGCGAAGTCCCACCCACCCCCACAGATGTCATGACGTCCCTTTTTTGTGACGATTTTCAGCCTCTGTGCCTGTGTGCACATTTGCAAACCGGTAGGGAAGGTAAGTGAATTTCACCCCTTGTTGGGCAGCCTTCCCAAGATCCATTTTTGCTGGCAGAGGCACCGCGGATCGGTCCTTTGCTGTTTCCAGGGTGGCCCCATGAGCTGGATCTGGGCCCTGGGCCTAGAGTTTGAAACCTCTGATCTAGATGTACCCCAAAATTATGTGGACCGTGGCATTTTGAACCCACCGAAGCTTCCAGATATTTTTCAAGGGCAATCCCTTGTAGAACGTTTTGCAATAGTCAAGACCAAAGGTGACTAGGTCATGAGTGACTGTGAGCAAGGATTGCTGGTTTCACATCTTCTCATCGTGATATTTCTGAACCCTACAGAGATGAATAGCAGATGGAAACTCCAAAGTTTGAAAAGACACCTACGGCTTCACTCATTTCCTGACTTCAGAACTAACCTTGTTAAAAAACTTGGCAAGCTCTGACGTGTGATTGCCAACTGATGAAACACAAAATCCTTTACTTCTTGTGCTTTCTCGGAAGTTTGATCTACAAAAATCAGATGACGTTTTTCCACCGGATGGGTATATAAACCGTGTTGGATATTCTTGTCCCTAGAATCAACCACTATGGAAAACATGCGGAAAACAGGCTCTTATAGAACTTGGCAGCCGTCCCTTAAATATTTTTTTAAAACCCATATAAAGATGTCAATTGGTAAAACTTCACTCAGGAACTTGGTGGAGGAAGAGAGAGGCAAGCTGCTATTAAAATGTCTCCGTTCCTATTGAACGTAATTTCAATTCCATCATTAATAACACATGTCACAACAAGGGAATTATCCATCTGTCCTGGAGATGATTAAGTTTGAGCTCTCAAAGCTTTTTTCCCCCCCCTCCCAAATATTTAACACAGGACACAGAGAACATCGGAAAGGAACAATCAGTTACACATCTGGTCAAACTTTGCAACAGAAGTTCTGTGGGCTTAAAGCTCTCTCTCTCTGCTGCTCTTACTTTATCCATATTAGCATTACCAAAATGTTCTGCCAACTGAATGCTGTGACAGCTTTATGTTTTGCTGTCAGTGCGGAAAACAGAGATGGCAAGAGCAGAAACAGAGGAAGAATGAATGGAACAAGTCAACTGGGAGATGTTATTTATATCCCGCCTTTATTATCTTTTTTTATAAATTACTCAAAGCAGCAAATACCGTATTTTTCGGAGTATAAGACACACTCCCTCCCCCCCCTAAAAAGGAGTGAAAATTTAGGTGCGTTTTATACACCGAATGTAGCCCCGCTCACCCACTGGCCCCCACCCTTTGGCCTCTGCCTCCCAGCAATTTACCTCCTTGCAGCAAGCAGCAAGAAGAAACAGCCCATTTCAACTTCAGCACAGCCTAATTAGCACAAGTTGATTGTCCCCGACTCTCAGCTGTTTCAAGCTGCAGGGATTGCCATTGCCTATTATTGCACAGGCATCTGCTGCTTGCTGCAAGAAGGTAAATTGCTGGGAGCAGATTTTTTTTTTGTGTGCTAATCAAGCTATGCTGAAAACGAAAATGAAAGTAAAACAAAATTAAGTAAGGCAAAATTAAGTAAGGCAAAATTGCTGGGAGGCAGAGGCAGATTTCTTTTTCTTCTTTTCCTCACCAAAAAAAGGTAGGAGCATCTTATACTCCGAAAAATATGGGTAAGTAAATTTTGCACCATTTTACCACAGGGAAGGGATTGATGTATTAAATGTTTGTCTTAAAAAATAAAAAAAAAATTACTTAAAAAAAAAAAAGAAGGAAGCATTTGGAGATACCAAATGTAAAGAGGAATATAACTATCCAAAAAATTTTTTAAAAAAGAAACAGCTCGTTTCAGCTTCAGCACAGCCTAATTAGCACAAGTTGATTGGATCGGCCTCCCGACTCTCAGCTGTTTTGAGGGGTCTTCTGCTGCTTGCTGCAAGGAGGTAAATTGCTGGGAGCAGATTTTTTTTTCTCTTGTGCTAATCAAGCTATGCTGAAAATGAAAATGAAAGTAAAGCAGACTATTTGCTATTTGCTGCAACGAGGCAAAATTGCCTGGAGGCAGATTTTTCTTGTTTTCCTCACCAAAAAAAGTAGGTGCATCTTATAGTCCAAACTTGGGCCTTTTATGATTTGTGGACTTCAACTCCCAGAATTCCTGAGTCGGGTGGGGAGGCATAGCTGGCTCAGGAATTCTGGGAATTGAAGTCCACAAGTCACGAAAGGTTCACGGTTCCCCAATCCTGCCCTAAGCCATGAGTAATCAGTTTTGGCTTATAGTGTTGAGGAAGCACAGCTCCGGGGTTTGCAAGGTCAGTTGAGGACTTATTGGGTGGTGTACAGCCACTCAGCTGCACTCTGTGCAATAAATCGGTTAATCAAATTGCTGATGTTAATTCTGAGTAATTAGTATTTCCCTGTTAATACAATGAAATCCTCTGGGAGAAAAAAGCTCTAAAGACTTATGGACCGAGACCATAAATCAGGTATCAAAGCAGCATCCCCACAAAATTCTAAGCTGCAATTATTTAATTACACTCTGTTGCTCCTGTGAGTTTGCAGAACAGCCTAAAACTCCGGCTTACAAATCTATTTGTGTAAATATTAATTACAATAAAGGCATACAAATGCTATAAAATACCCCCCCCCACTAGCCACGCCTACCCAGCCAGTCATTAGGGTAGAGAATCAGTTGTTAAAAAACACCTGGAACCACAAAATCCTTTTGACATCTCTCTCTCCCCTCCCTCCCTCCATCTCTCTCTCTCCCCCTCTCTGTATCTCTCTATGTCTCTCTCTCTCCCCCTCTCTGTATCTGTCTCTCTCTCCCCCTCTCTCTGTATCTCTGTCTCTCTCTCTCCCGCTGTCTCTCTCCCCCTCTCTATATCTCTCTCTCTCCCCCTCTCTGTATCTCTCTCTCTCTCTCCCCCTCTCTGTATCTCTCCCCTCTGTATCTCTCTCTCCCGCTCTCTGTATCTGTCTCTTTCTCTCCCCCTCTCTGTATCTCTCTCTCCCCCTCTCTGTATCTCCCTCTTTCTCTCTCCCCCTCTCTGTATCTCTGTCTCTCTCTCTCCTTCTATCTCTCTGTCTCTCTCTGTCTCTCTCTCCCCCTCTCTGTATCTGTCTCTCTCCCCCTCTGTATCTGTCTCTCTCCCCCTCTCTGTATCTCTCTGTCTCTCTCTCTCCCCCTCTCTGTATCTGTCTCTCTCTCTCCCCCCTCTCTGTATGTCTCTCCCCTCTCTCTGTATCTCTCTCTCTCTCTCTCCCCCTCTGTATCTGTCTCTTTCTCTCTCCCCCTCTCTCTGTATCTCTCTATGTCTCTCTCTCCCCCTATCTCTCTCTCCCCCTCTCTGTATCTCTCTATGTCTCTCTCTCCCCCTCTCTGTATCTCCGTCTCTCTCTCTCCCCCTCTCTGTATCTCCGTCTCTCTCTCTCTCCCCCTCTCTGTATCTATGTCTCTCTCTCCCCCTCTCTCTGTATCTCTCTATGTCTCTCTCCCTCTCTCTGCCCTGGCCGCTTCTTACCTTCTCAGGCCAGGCGAGGAGTGACTGGGAAGGAAGGGCCAGCCAGTGGTGGGATCACCTGACAGGGAGCCACAGCAGAGGGTCCTAAGAGCCGCATGCGGCTCCGGAGCCACAGGTTGCTGATCCCTGCTCTAGTGGATCCAATCTACCTGACAATAGCAACTGAAATGGGAAGTAAAGCCATAGCGGTGAATGAGAAATCTAAAGTTGTCCACCATTTTAATTTGCTCAGATATCTTGATCAAGCCTTAGAACAGGGATGTACAGCTGTTTTGGGCCCATCATCTGAATTTCCCTTTGATTGACATTGAGTTTCATTTCTAATTTCACGCTGATAAAATGAACTCAATATAATTAATGTAACTATTCCCTTCAAGGTAATCCTTCTTTCTGTTATACAGTAGTCCTTGGCTACTAACCACACACTGTGACTGTTTCAAAGTTATGACGGTGTTGAAAAATGAGATTTATAGCTGGTCCTCGATGTTGCAACTGTGGCAACCCTCCTATAGATGATGTAATTTTCATTTGCAACTTTCCCAGCTGGCTTCGGATTCCCCCCACTATCTTTGTCAGAGCTGAAGAGGCTTCTTGGATGAGAAGCGAAACGTCTTCAAAACAAACAAAGAAAAACAAGAAAGTTCAACGAAACTTTTGAAAAAGCATCTTTGGAACATTATCAAACAAATGGATGTCTAAAAAAAATAAAACCTCCAGCGCTGATTTCACAGCCCTCTTTACAAACCAAGCGGGGCGCTTTTGCGGACGATGGGGACAATGACACGTGTGATAAGCCCAATAATAACCCACCCTCCTTTTGTGTTCGGTGATCCGGGGTTCCGTGTGCGTGTGAACCCATCATCCTCCCCACCCCCACTCTTCCGCGTCGCAGAGCGCAGCAATAAAAGAAAGAAATCCGATTAAACTTCGCAGCTTGTCCAAAAGCGCCCCATCCCCCGCCCCAGCCAGCTTGCAAACGTGGTCGTCGGAAGGGGGCGGAGGGGGGGATTTGCAATCCGGCCCCACTTGCCAACTTTTCCGCATTCCGCTGCAGCCCGCGAAGCCAGCCACGCCCGAGAGCCGGAACGCGCCTCCGGAGGGCTCTTTAAATAGGATCTATAAATACGAAGGGGCAGGGTGGCCCTCCATTGGCTGCGGCTCCCGAGGGCTTGGCGCAAAGGCGTCTCTTCATTGGACCAGGAGAAACGAGGGCTCCTCCCCTTTCTCTCTCTCTCTCTCTCTCTCTCTCTCTCTCTCTCTCTCTCTCCCCCCCCCCCCCGCCTTTCAAGCAGGAGGGTCTCGCTGGCTGTTGAAGCCGCGGTTTGGATCGCGTTGGCTTTTCCGCGCAAGATTTGGAGGGTTGCGCTTGAGGGAGGGGGGCAGCCGGGCGCCCTGGGATGCGCAAAGTTTCTGGGCGCTCTGGCGGTGGCTCTTTTTCTTTCTTTCTTTCTTTCTTTCTTTCTTTCTTTCTTTCTTTCTTTCTTTCTTTCTTTCTTTCTTTTTCTTTTTTTCTTTCTTTCTTTTTCTTTTTCTTTCTTTCTTTCTTTCTTTTTCTTTCTTTCTCCCTCTTTTTTCTCTCTCTTTCTTTTTCTCTCTTTCTTTCTCTCTCTCTTTCTCGCTTTCTCTTTCTCTCTTTCTCTCTTTTTCTTTTTCTCTCTTTCTTTTTTCTCTCTCTTTCTCTCTCTCTCTCTTTCTCTCATTCTTTCTCTTTCTCTCTTTCTTTCTTTCTCTCTCTCTCTCTTTCTCTTTCTCTCTCTCTTTCTCTTTCTCTCATTCTCTCTCCCTTTCTTTCTTTCTTTCTTTCTTTCTTTCTTTCTTTCTTTTTCTTTTTTTCTTTCTTTCTTTTTCTTTTTCTTTCTTTCTTTCTTTCTTTTTCTTTCTTTCTCCCTCTTTTTTCTCTCTCTTTCTTTTTCTCTCTCTCTTTCTTTCTCTCTCTCTTTCTCGCTTTCTCTTTCTCTTTCTCTCTTTCTCTCTTTTTCTTTTTCTCTCTTTCTTTTTTCTCTCTCTTTCTCTCTCTCTCTCTTTCTCTCATTCTTTCTCTTTCTCTCTTTCTTTCTTTCTCTCTCTCTCTCTTTCTCTCTCTCTTTCTCTTTCTCTCATTCTCTCTCCCTTTCTTTCTTTCTTTCTTTCTTTCTTTCTCTCTCTCTCTTTTTTCTCTCTCTTTCTTTTTCTCTCTTTCTCTCTCTCTTTCTCGCTTTCTCTTTCTCTTTCTCTTTCTTTCTCTCTTTTTCTTTTTCTCTCTTTCTTTTTCTCTCTCTTTCTCTCTCTCTTTCTCCCTCTTTTTTCTCTCTCTTTTTCTCTCTCTTTCTCTCTCTCTCTCTTTCTCTCATTCTTTCTCTTTCTCTCTTTCTCTCTTTCTTTCTTTCTCTCTCTCTCTCTTTCTCTTTCTCTCTCTCTTTCTCTTTCTCTCATTCTCTCTCCCTTTCTTTCTTTCTTTCTTTCTTTCTTTCTTTCTTTCTTTCTTTCTTTCTTTCTTTCTTTCTTTCTTTCTGGTGGTGGGATTCTTCTGCTGTGATCCAAAGATCCCCTCCATTTTGTTGCACTGGCTACAGGTCAGCAGAACCCAAAGTGGAAAACTTTGCCTCTTAGTGCAGTGTGGTGTGGATTTTTGTGTTAAAGTAGTGTTTCTCTCTAGCTTAGCAGCTCTAAGATATGTGGACTGGCTGGGGGATTCTGGGAGTTGAAATCCACCCATCTTCAGGCTTCCAAGGTTGAGAAACACTGCGCTAAGCCATGATTTTGCCATCATCTACCCAACATTGTTTGATAGGCAACAGGCTGAGGCAGAAACAATCTTTCCCACAGCATCCTCTGTATTCCTTTTAGCGGGAGATGCCAAAGACTTAATCTACTGAATGCAAAATATTTTGAATTCTTTCTTTGCTGCGGGATGGAGTTTTCCCGGTCCCTAATTCTCCGGCTCTGGGATCTGTTGACATGGCAATTTTCGTCATTCCCAGCTGTGAATTATGGGATTTGTAATGCAACATCACTGGAGAGCATCGGGGTTGGGAAGGTTCTTTCTTTGCAAATGAACTTTAGGATTATTGATGGGTTTATCACGAGTCCCACATTTCTGCTCCCTCCTCTTCCTCCTCCTCCTTTTCTTCCTCTTCCTTTTTGTTCTCCTTCTCCTCTTTCTCCTCTTCCTCTTTACCATCTTCATCGTAGCCTCCTCCTCTTCCCCTCCTCCTCCTCTTTCTTCTCTTCCTCTTTCCTTTGGCTCCTCTTAATTTCTCCTCCTCTTCACCATAGTCTCCTTCCCTTCTTCTCTTTCTCTTTTTCTTCCTTCTCCTTTTTGTTTTCATCTTAGTCTTCCTTGTCTCCTTTTCCTCCTTCTCCTTCTCCTTCTCTTTCCTTTCTTCTTTTCTTCTCCTCTTTCCTTTGGCTCCTCCTCCTTCACCGTAGTCTCCTTCTCTCCTTCCCTTTCTCTTTTTCCTCCTCCTCTTTTTGTCTTCATCTTAGTCCTCTTCCTCTTCTCCTTTTCCTCCTTCTCCTCCTCTTTTCTTTGGCTCTTCTGGCAATTCCTCCTCCTCCTCCATTTTCTTCTGCTTCTCCCTCTCTGAATCTCTCTTGCTCCTTTCTTGCTCCTTCTCTTTCTTTCCTTTTTCTCCTTCCCCCACTCCTCCTTCTCTTCCCCCCTCCCCCACTCCTTGTCCTCCCGTGTCCCGTCTCTATTTTGTACAACCCAAGGCAGCATACATAATTTTAGAATAACAGAGCTGGAAGGGACCTTGGAGGTCTTCTAGTCCAACCCCCTGCTTAGGCAGGAAACCCTACACCACTTCAGACACATGGTTATCCAACCTCTTCTTAAAAACTTCCAGTGTTGGGGCATTCACAACTTCTGAAGTCAGGTTGTTCCACTGATTAATTATTCTAAAATTTTGTTATAAAAGAACTTTCAGAAAACCAAACTTTGTTAATCCTGGATGTTCCAGGAACATACATTATTTCACGATTCCATATCCTGAACATATCCTGCCCAGAACCTGCCCTTCTTCTGGACAATATTTGAAAGTTTTAGATTTCAGTAAGAGACCGACTGCCCTCTTTCGGTGGGAAATAGTCATTGGCTCTTCGGCAGTTTAAAAAAGCGGTTTAAAAAAACCCAGGAGAAAAAACAAGAGAAAAGGGAAAGTCAGCATAATGTTATTGGCACAAGGGACGATTGTACAGATGCAGCTCCTGGTGGATAAAAGGTAGCAAAATATTCTATTTTATTCAGATAAGTAAGAATAAATTTCATGAAAGATCAACAGACCAAATTGTGGAATTCCCTGCACAAATATTCCCTCAGCCTTGAAGATATTTTCTATGGATTTCTTACTTTCCCCTTGCTTTCTCTCTTTGGAAAGACAAAATGGCAAAAAAATATATATATCATAAAACTGGGCCCAATCAGAACATGAACACTTTGTTTAGCGATGGAAATTCTGGTCCCCAATTTTGGTGGTAGATCAAGGACTATTCAAACTTGTGTTAGAAGATTTTTATTCCTTTGTCCACTGCTCTAGACTGCTTTAAGCAGAAGAGTTATAAGAGCAGTACAGAGAATGCTCGACTTATGACCATAATTGAGCCCTAGATTACCGTTGCTAAGTGAGACAGTTGTTGTGAGTTTTGCCCCATGTTACCACCAGGGATGAAATCCAGCAGGTTCTGACAGGTTCTGGAGAACCGGTAGCGGAAATTTTGAGCAGTTTGGAGAACCGGCAAATACCACTTCTGGCTGGCCCCAGAGTGGGGAGGGAATGGAGATTTTGCAATACCCTTCCCCCAGGAGTGGGAAGGGAATGGGGATTTTGCAGTATCCTTCCCCTGCCACGCCCACCAAGCCACACCCACTGAGCCACACCATTCCCACCAAGCCACACCCACAGAACCGGTAGTAAAAAAAAATTGGATTTCAACACTGGTTACGACCTATCTTGCCATAACTGTTAAGTGAATCACTGCAGTTGTTAAGTTAGTAACAACATGGTTGTTAAATGAATCTCTCTTCTCCAATTGACTTTGCTTGCCAGATGGTGCCAAAAGGTGATCAATCACATGACCCCAGGACACTGCGACCATCATAAATATGAGTCCATTGACGTTATCTGCTGCAACCGATAACCTCCCACCAACCAATACGCTCTCACAGAGTAGGCCTACTCATAGTACCATCATTAAAACAATGTCGTCTAGTAGTTCCAAGGAGAGAGCCTTCTCTGTGGGAGTACCTACGCTTTGGAACAAAATACCCCCTGGAATACGAATAATCCCAGATCTTCGCACTTTCCGACGTGCCCTGAAGACCTTCCTGTTTCAGCAAGCAGGGCTAGCATAAACATCTAAATTCTATGCCAAGGTCTAGTAGTTACACCAAGTTGACTCAATTTATTATTTACTGTTTATAAAAAAAAACATATGTATATGGAATCTTAATCTGTTCACCACCCTGAGTCCTTTGGGAGAAGGGCAGTATAGAAATTCAATAAATAAATAACATATCTTTTCAGACAAAGGGTTGTCCAATCTCTTCTTAAAAACTTCCAGTGAAGCGAGATGTTCCACTGATGAATTGTTCTCACTGTCAGGAAATTTCTCCTTAGTTCTAAGTTGCTTCTCTCCTTGATTAGTTTCCACCCATTGCTTCTTGTCCTGCCCTCAGGTGCTTTGGAGAATAGCTTGACTCCCTCTTCTTTGGGGCAGCCCCTGAGATATTGGAAGACTGCTCTCATGTCTCCCCTAGTCCTTCTTCTCGCTAAACTAGACATACCCAGTTCCTGCAACTGTTCTTCGTATGTTTTAGCCTTCGGTCCCCTCATCATCTTTGTTGTTTTTCTCTGCACTCTTTCTAGAGTCTCCACATCCTTTTTATAGGGTGGTGACCAAAACTGGATGCAGTACTCTAGGTGTGGTCTTACTAAGGCTTTATAGCAGTGATATTAGTATCCCCCGCGATCTTGATTCAGTCCTTTTATTAACTCAGGATGGGATTGGCTTTTTTGGTTGCTGCCGCACACTGCTGGCTCATATTGAATGGATTGTCCACTAGGAGGCTGAGATCCCTCTCTTAGTTACTGCTATTAAGCCAGGTTTCACCTAATCTGTATGTGTACTTTGGGTTTTTCTTGCCTAAGTGTAAGACTTCACTTATCTCTACATTGAATTTCATTTTGTTGGATAGCGCCAGGGGTTAAATCTGAACCGGTTCTCTGGCCGTGCATGGTAGCTTTTTAAACGCGCAGTGTGCGTTTAAAAAGCTACCAGTTTGGTCAAACCAGTAGAAAACAAAAAGCTACAATCCAATGATCACCTGTGCCGTGCAGTTTAGTTTTGCTAGAAGGCAGATTCCCTGCTTTCTAGCGAAACTAAATGTGCACCGCAGCTGATTTCACCCCCCTCGCTGTTCTACTTACCTTCCCAAGGGTCCTTTTGGCGCGTACTGCACATACATTTTTTATACTACAGATTTGCCCGAACTGGTAATTTTTATCACTACCAATTTGCCCGAACCGGAGCGAACCGGTAGCATTCACTCCTGGATAGGGCCCAATGTTCGATGTTCTGTCAAAGTCTTTTTGGATCCTGAGCTTGTCTTCTGGGGTGTTGGCTATTCCTGCCAGTTTAGTATCATCTGAAAATTTGATGAGTTTCCCTTCTATTCCCTCATCTAAGTCATTTATGAAGGTATTGAAGAGTACTGGGCCTAAGACAGAACCTTATGCTACCCGCTGCTTATTTATTTATTTGTTTGTTTGTTTGTTTGTTTCAATTTATAAACCGCCCTTCTCCTTGCGGACTCAGGGCGGTGAACAGTCAGAATAAAACATGATATACAAAAATTAAAACCAATTAAAAATTATTAAATATTTTTGGCCGACAATTAAAACAGTCCAATTTAAAATCAATTTCAATTTAAAACAGAGGATGGGATCAAGCCAGCCCAGCTAGATGGAACAAATGGGTTTTAAGAGCCCGACGAAAGGTCCGGAGGTCTGATATCCTGCGTATCTCCAGAGGTAGGTCATTCCAGAGGGCAGGCGCCGCCACAGAGAAGGCTCTTCCCCTGGAGGTCGCCAGCCGACACTGTCTGGCCGACGGCACCTGGAGGAGACCCTCTCTGTGCGAGCGTACTGGCCGGTGGGAGGCTATTGGCGGCAGAAGGCGGTCCCTCCATGTAGATGCAGTACCATTAAGGACTGCTCATTGAGTACGGTTTGTTAGCCATCGACGTGAGATTCACATACTGTAGCTACCGGTGTGCCCAGCACCGGAAATGTGAGTGTGCACACACTAGCTTCGCTCTTCCGTGTGCCATCCACACATGCGTGCGGCGTCACAAAACATGGCAATTCGCTCGTGCACATGCATGCATGCATGCGGCACAATGGTGGGTTACCCCCGGTTTGGACCGGTTTGCAAGAACCGTTAGTAAAACCGGCAGGAGGCCCCGCCCACCGCCCCGGATGTTGTCATCAGCGATCTGTGCATGCACATTCCTTTGCAAACCGGTAGTAAAGGTAAATAGAACTCACCCTTGGTGTGGCATCAAAAACACAGCAATATAGGATGGGATTGCGCCTGGGCGGGTGGGCGGGGCGGCCTCACCTGCAGGTCGGCACTACCAGTTCGTCTGAATCGGTTCGAACCGTCCGAATACCACCTCTGATGTAGATGCAGTTCCGTTAAGGACTACTCGTTGAGTACGGTTTGTTAGCCAGTTACAAATCCATGAAGCTGTTGAGTCCCATTCAGTTGACCAAACTAGTCCAATCTTGTTTCCATGTTCAGAATCTGTGTCAACCTCGCTAGTTTTACTTTGCCGCTTCGGTTGTCATAGAAACGGAGGGAGGGGGGTTTATGCTCACGCGGGCTTTCTAGAAACTTTCTGAGAAGGTTTCTGAGAAAACGAAACCTTTCCTTAAGCTGTTATCAGTCCAACGGACACTGCATTCCTGGATGCTGACATGGCCAGACGTCTGCTTCCACCTGACCTCTGGAAGACCTGTGGATTGGGTGATTTATGGTGCACAAGGGAGGGGGATGCTTTCTAATTGTAACTTTCGCGCGTTTTGCTTCAGAATCCTGCTTTCTATGGTTGCGTTCAATTCATATCTAGTAAAAGTACCAGTTAACCTATCTAATGGAGTCTGGGTCCTCCTTTCCTGGATACTGAAGGAAGCATACCTGACAATCTGCCTTTATATGCTGCTATTGAAACTGAATTGCTATTTCGTGCTTAAGGAACAGGGTTGAATCCAGGGGTGAAATCTACTTACCTTCCTTACCGGTTCGGAAGCGTGTGCGCTACATGTGCGTGCTTGGTTCACTCACTCACGTGCACACATCACGTGTATGCGCACACCTTCTGCACATGTGCAAAACCATTAAAAAAACATTACTTCCTGATTTTAACCAGGAAGTAATGACACCCAGGCAGCAATAGCTACTGGATCGCCGAACCATGGGGAAAAATTGCTACCGGATTGGGCGATCTGGTCCGATCTGGGAGCATTTCACCCCTGGTTGAATCACTTTGCTATAATAGTATATTAATAACTTAGTAACTTTCAAGATCCTTCCCACTCCCCAGCATTGTAATCTTGGTCTGTTTTTTCTTTCTGCCTATCTCCTTGGCTATGTTTTTCTTTTTCTTCCTGTTGTTCTTGTTGTTATTGTAATCAGGGAAGTGCTTCACGCTTTCCGTTTTACAGTCAGTTTGGTTTAAGTATTGTACGCCTAACGAAAAGGGTGAGTCTGATTTTTTCCCCCGCTTCCTATTTCTAAGATTGGTATTAAAAACTGTGCCACCAGGTGGCGCTGCTGATCTCTGTAATTTCATGCCAATTTTGAATCTGGCCTTTACAGACTACAGAATAGCAGTGTTTGAAGGGACCTTGGAGGTCTTCTACAAGCCCCTGCTCGAGCAGAAGATCTGATACCATTCCAGACAAATGTCTGTCCAATCTTTTTTTTTTTAAATGTGATTTATATGCCACCCTTCTCCAGAGACTCAGGGCGGCTTACAATGCATTAAGCAATAGCCTTCATACTTTTGTATATTTTACAAAGTCAGCTTATTGCCCCCACAAACTGGGTCCTCAATTGACCTACCTTAGAAAGGATGGAAGGCTGAGTCAACCTGGAGCCTGGAGATTAGAACTTACTAATTGCAGACAGCTGGAGTTAAATTACAGTGCATTTGTCCGCTGAGCTATTCCAGGCTCTTCTTCTTCTGCCCAATCTCTTCTTCGTTGTGGGTACTCTTCTGATGGAGTACCCACAACTCCTGGAGGCAAATTGTTCCTCTGATTAATTGCTCCCACTGTCAGGAAGTTTCTCCTTAGTTCTAGGTTGCTTCTTTCCTTGATTAGTTTTCACCCATTGCTTCTTGTCCTGCCTTCAGGTGCTTTGCAAAATAGCTTGACTTCCTCATCTTTGTGGTAGTCCCTCAAATATTGGAAGACTGCTATCATGTCTCCCCTAGTCCTTCTTTTCACTAAACAGAACAAACCCAATTCCGGCAACTGTTCTTCATATGTTTTCGCCTCCAGCTTCCTAATCATCTTTATGGCTTTTTTCTGAACTCGTTTTTCTACATCTTTTTACAATATGGTGACCAAAATTGGCTGCAGTATTCCATGTGTGGCTTTAATTACTTACTTACTTACTTGCTTATGAGCCACGGTGGCACTGTGGCTAGAGTGCAGTACTGCAGGCTACTTCTGCTGCCTGCTGGCTGCCTGCAATTTGGAAATTCAAATCTCACCAGGCTCAAGGTTGACTCAGCCTTCTGTCCTTCTGAAGTTGGTAAAATGAGGAGCCAAATTGTTGGGGGCAATATGCTGTGTAAACCGCTTAGAGAGGGCTATAAAGCACTGTAAAGCGGTATATAAGTCTAAGTGGACTTAGTCTACGGGCACCAGGCTAAGTCTAAGAGCCTGGTGGAGCAGTGGACTAAAGCGCTGTTAAATAGCACTTAGCTGCCAGCTGCCTGCAATTACTGCAAGTTCAAATCTCACCAGGTTCAAGGTTGACTCAGCCTTCCATCCTTCCGAGGTTGGTAAAATGAGGACCCAGATTATGGGGGCAGTAAGCTGACTTTGTATAAAAAAGAACACTCCTGGGGGGGGGGGGCAAAAGCCCTACTAAGCAGGTATATACAAAAGTATGAAGGCTATTGCTTAACGCATTGTAAGCCGCCCTGAGTCTCCGGAGAAGGGCAGCATATAAATCAAACCAATAAATAATAATAATAATAATAATAATAATAATAATAATAATAATAATAATATTTTTTTTTTAATTTGATTTATATGCCGCCCTTCTCCGGGGACTCAGGGCGGCTTACAATGCGTTAAGCAATAGCCTTCATACTTTTGTATATTTATATTTATACAAAGTCAGCTTATTGCCCCCACAAACTGGGTCCTCAATTTACCCACCTTAGAAAGGATGGAAGGCTGAGTCGACCTTGAGCCTGGCTAGGATTGAACTCAGAGAAATTACAGGCAGCTGGTATTAATTGCTGCCTTTAGTAGGAGGCATTAGCCCTCTACGCTACACAGGCTCCTGTGTATTATTATTATTATTAATAATAATTGCTAGTGCTATGGCTACTGAGGCTTTATAAAGCGGTACTAGTACCTCCCTTGGCCAAATCCTTCATGGACAAGTTCTACTTTTCTTGGCAACATGGAAACAGCTTGCCCTATTCTCTTTTTCTGTACATTTTCCCTTTCTATTGCCCAATCTGTCTAACCAACCTGAGGCCTCCTAGTAGCCTCACCTTAGTAAACCAGAACCCAAACTGCCACTTAGCTAGACAGCGTCAATAGAGTAAAGCAGAGGTGAAACGTAAAATTTGTTACTACCGGTTTTGTGGGCGTGGCTTGGTGGTGGTGGGGTAATGTGACTGGGTGGGCATGGCCAATTTTTTTTTTACTTTTTTACTTTTAAAACCTCTTCGGCCAAAGATGTGGAAAAAATGCTTTTAAAAGCCTCTGACGATCCCAACTGAGCCACACGATCATCAGAGGCTTTTTTTTTACTTTTAAAAGCATTTTATCGGCCGAAGAGGCTGTAGAAAAAAATACTTTTAAAAGCCTCTGACGATCCTGACTGAGCCTCACGATCATCAGAGGCTTTTTTTTTTACTTTTAAAAGCATTTTATCAGCCGAAGACGCTGTAGAAAAAATGCTTTTAAACACCTCTGATGATCCCAGCCTCTGATGATAACGTGGCTCAGCTCGTCATTGTGGGGGGGGGGCAGGGATTTTTGCTACCGGTTTTCCGAACCACCCGCCACCATCGCTACCGGATCGGGCGATCTGGTCCGAACTGGGAGCATTTCCCCCCTGTCCTAAAGGAGTGGTTTCCAACATTTCTGGACTGCCGGACGGCAGCGGTGGTATGGTGGTGGGGAGAAGCGACGGTTGTGACCAAAGATAAAGGCAAGGATGAAAACGAGGCTGGTATTTTGCGGTTTAAAACCTATTTATAATTCCCAGCCAGAGACTAAATGGCCACATTCACAGAACAAGCTGGTGTGGCTTTGCAATAAACCGAGCTATAAACTAACCCGAATGGCAGCGTTTACACAACGTGGTCAGCCACAAAACCAAATAACCGAGCCAAACAATGAATCAAGACTGACAGCTGCCGTGTTTGAAATACGGGATGAAAGCAACTGTCAGATTAACTACGATTTAGTTGCACATGTCCGGACATTGCCCCGTGGATATTTCTTTTGAGCTTATTTTGAAAAGATTCTTTCTTTGTAAGTTAATCAATAGGCATTTAACAGCTTTGTAAATAACGAGCTTGGGACTAATCAGGCTGAATAGAAAGCTTCGGGCAAGCTTTAAAAGGTAAACAAGCGTTTGGTTATTGTTTAACAAGGTTGTCAATAACCACAATTAAGCAATTAAGCCAAGTGTCAGTTCTGTGAAAGTTTGGCTGAAGATTAGTATTTTCCCTTTCCCACTCCCTGTTAAAAAGTTCCGTTCCTTGTTATAGCAGAATCACTGAAAGATGCTTTCAATCATCATCATTTAACAACCCCATAATCCCTTGCGAGGTGGAATCTGGGCCACTGAATGGGGCTAATAGTGCATTTAATGCAGTGGTGAAAACCAAATGTTTTTACTACCGGTTCTGTGGGCGTGGCTTGGTGGGCATGGCAGGGGAAAGATACTGCAAAATTTCCATTCCCACCCATTCCCTCCATTCTCCATTCCCAATGATGAAAAGGACCCTCCAGTTGAAGCGCAGGGAGAGTTTGCGGAGTCCACGGGAAGGATACTGCAAAATCTCCATTCCCTCCCCACTCTGGGGCCAGTCAGAAGTGGCATTTGCCGGTTCTCCGAACTGCTCAAAATTTCCGTTACCAGTTCTCCAGAACCTATCAGAACCTGCTGGATATCAGCCCTGGTTTAATGGCAGGATGCCCTTCGTGTCGTCAGTGCCGTGCTTTGATGAGCAGATATGTGCCCAGAGAGAGAAATACCTGCCTCTACCTAGGATCGAACTCACAGACTCCTGGTCTAAATATTGACAGACCCCTCACATCGTGAACATAAACAGTTTCAACTCCTAGCCTCAAAACGATGCTATAGAGCACTGCACACCAGAACAACTAGACACGAGGACAGTTTTTCCCCGAACACCCTCCGTCTGCTAAACAAATAAACACTGTCTAACTAGTTACTAAGTCTGCATTACTGTTAATCTTCTCATCGTTCCCACCACCCGTCTCCTTCCACTTATGACTGTATGACTGTAACTTTGTTGCTTGTATCCTTACGATTTATATTGATATTGATTGTTTCCTGATTGCTTATTTGTAGCCTATGACTATCATTAAGTGTTGTACCTTATGATTCTTGACGAATGTATCTTTTCTTTTATGTACACTGAGAGCCTATGCACCAAGACAAATTCCTTGTACGTCCAATCACACTTGGCCAATAAAGAATTCTATTCTATTCTATTCTATTCTATTCTATTCTATTCTATTCTATTCTATTCTATTCTATTCTATTCTATTCTATTCTATTCTATTCTATTCTATCCTTTCCTTCCCTATCCTATCCTATCCTATCCTATCCTATCCTATCCTACCCTATCCTACCCTATCCTATTCTAGTATCCTTAAGATTTATATTGACTGTTTCCCTATGACTATCATTAAGTGTTGTACCTTATGATTCTTGACGAATGTATCTTTTCTTTTATGTACACTGAGAGCGTATGCACCAAGACAAATTCCTTGTACGTCCAATCACACTTGGCCAATAAAGAATTCTATTCTATTCTATTCTATTCTATTCTATTCTATTCTATTCTATTCTATTCTATTCTATTCTATTCTATTCTATTCTAGGCGACCGCACCACTCTACCGAAAGATGCTTTCAATGTTGGTGAGAAATTGCCACAAAAATAGCTGTGCTACGTTGCAGGAATAATCAAGGCGTGCCAATTACACAGCATTTCCCAAAAATGTTACCAAATCCAGACCCAGCTTTCACTTGGTAGCCGGAACAAATATTTGGATAAGTGGCACACAATTCATCCATTCAAGGCTACCGTTTTCAGGCTGCCAAATCCACATGTCCAGCAGATGGCAGCAAAGGATTAGCAATTTTTTTTAAAAAATCTCTGCTGCCATCAAGAGGTCATCTTTGATTACTCAAGTACAAGTAATCCGTGATTTGCAACCTGTCATTTTGTGACCATTCTAAGTTAGAACAGCACAGGAAAAAGTGGCCTGTGACCATTTTTCACACTTACGGTATGACCAGTGGTGGGATTCAAATAATTTAATAACCAGTTCTCTGCCCTAATGACCAGCTGGGTAGGTGTGGCTCGGTGGTCATGTGACCATGTGGGTATGGCCAACACAATGTCACTCACGTCGATGGGTGCTTCACCTTACTGTTACAATGTAATAAGGGTTAACCAGAGAGGCAGTTTCTGTAAGCAGGGGAATAAAGATTAGGCTAGAAACAACACCAGAATGTTTCCTTCCTGCCTTCCTTACAGGATTAGTCTTGCAAAGTGAGAAAAAACAAAATAAGATTTCTTCCAACCTCCGAACTGCTTAGAAAGTTAACAACCGGTTCTATCGAATAGGTGCGAACTGGCTGAATCCCACCTCTGCTTATGACCATTGAAGCATCCCCATGCTCACGTGATTAAAGTGAAGACGCTTGGCAACTGGTTCATGTTTATGATGGTTGCAGTGTCCCTGGGGTCACATGATCCCGTTTTGCGACCTTCTGACAAGCAAAGTCAATGAGGAAGCTGGATTCACTTAACAACGGTGTTTACGAAGTTAACGACTGCAGTGAGTCACTTAACAGCTGTGGCAAGAAAGGTAGTAAAATGGGGCAAAAATCAATATTTGTTTTGGTTAGCCACAGAAATATTGAGCTCAGTCGGGGTCGTAAGTCAAGGACTGCCTTTCAAATATTCACAAAGGACGCCCTGAATCCTTTGTTGCTGCAATGGTGTGAGCTATATTTGTCCTGCTAATTGAAGTTCCAACCCTCTGAGTAAAATTCCACTTAGATCCAGTGCCCAGTTGCTGTTCTGCCTCAGCTACGGATCCCAAAGAATGCAGCACACACAAAATCTATACAAAGCTTATTTGACTCAAATAATTTAGTCTTTTTCAACCAAAGGCTGTTAATAAACTTTCAAACAGCCTGCAAGAATTCTAAGATAAGGTAATCATAGTCTTACTAGGGTTGGCAGAAAGCCCAGAAGCAATTTTGCAGAGAATCCAGACGCGAAGGAGAGTGAACTAAAGTTGTTCCCTACAGCTTGCTGCAATTGGCGTTCCTCCTTAAATAGGCTAAGGGAGTGGCCAATTAGCTCAAAGTCTTACTTTCAAGGAGACCTCCTCCTGAGGAGCCACTCCTGCCTTTTGGCAACTCTGTGCGTCTGTGCATTGAGAAGAGGCTCCTCTTCTTTGTCCTCTTCACTTAAGGGAGCTTCTGGAGGTTTTGAAGGCCCTGGCTGAATCCCTGCCTCTGGCACCACATCTTCTCCAGCCTCCTCACTGTCCAACTCGAGCGCCAGCTGCACAGGCTGCTGGCGCAGCACCACACCAGCCTCCTCGTTCTCGGAATCAGCTATAATCTGCATAGGCCGCTTACGGGCCTCAACAGTTGCCTTAAGGACCCATTCAAAACCATGCTATTCCATATTACAAAAGTCCTCAATTTATGAGAACAATTGGATCCAGAATGTGCCTTTTAAGCAAAATGGTTGTTAAGTGAGTCGTGTCCAACTTTTTTTTTGCAATCATTGTCGTTAAGCAAACCATTGCAGCCGTTCAGTGAATTAGGCAGTCGTTAAACCAATCTGACTCCCCCCCCCCCTTGACTTGGCTTGTGGGAAGACAGCTGAGAAGTTTGCAAATGGCAATCCACTGATCCTGGGATGTTGCAACCATCGTACATACATGCCAAGTACCCGGATTTTGATCATGTGATTACTGGGGGATGCTACAATGGCTTTTCAGCGGCTTTGTTACTTTGAATGGTTATTAAACAAATGGTTGTAAGGTGAGGATATCCTGTAATAGATTGACTAGATGCTTCTTATGAAGATAGGCAACCAACTTCTGCAGTGGCCTAGAGGCGGGGCTCTTGCCTCACAATCAGAAGGTTGTGAGTTCGATCCTAGGTAGAGACAGATGTAGGGTTGGACTAGATGACCTACAATGTCCCTTCCAACTCTATTAATCTATTATCTGTTAATCCACTGTGCTATCCTGACATGTAAATATCATGAAGAACGGTTGCAGGAACTGGATATGTATAACTTAATGAAAAGAAGGACTAGGGGAGACATGATAGCAGTCTTCCAATATCTCAGGGGCTGCCACAAAGAAGAGGGAGTCAAGCTCTTCTCCAAAATACCTGAGGGTAGAACAAGAAGCAATGAGTGGAAACTAATCAAGGAGAGAAGCAACTTAGAACTAAGGAGAAGTTTCCTACACAGTTAGAACAATTAATCAGTGGAACAACTTGCCTCCAGAAGTTATAAATGCTCCAACGCTGGAAGTTTTTAAGACATGGGGACTCCTGTTCGATCAGCGGGTTGGACTAGAAGACCAAGGTCCTTTTCAACGGTTATTCTGTTATTCTATGTTCTGGTCTATGTTCTATGTAGTAATCCTATCTTCCTGTAAGGTGCATATGAATTTGAGACCAGTTACTGAACAAACGCAACGAAGGACCTGCAGACAAATTTTGGAGAGATGCGATGGACCGAATCCAATTTAGCCCCTTGGAAAAATCAAATCATGTTTTCATCTGCCTCTCAAGATTAATTCAAGTTTGAGTTAAGGAAAACAGACTGGGTCGCTTCTTCGATAACTAATCAAATTAACCATACATTGAGTGGAAATATTTCTCTCTGGCCCCATAGGAAAGCATCGCATATTCCAGACGTGAGTTTGTAATAAAAACTTTTTTTTGGAATCGATTCTTCCACTGTCTGCAAGACCGTTTCATCAGCAATCAATAACAGGGACTCTGTAATTGAATAACGATTGATTTAGCTGGCTAGAAATGCATTTGGTTAATACTGGCTTTCTGAACTGCAAAGTAGGGCAAATAATCCAATGTTACTTGGGGTTAAATTAATAAAATTACAAAGAAGCATTGCAACCTCTGGACAAATCTTCATATACACATGCTCGCACATGTACACATGCCAAGAAAACAGCTCAACCGTAATGATACATAGATTGATGGTTGATAGATAGATAGATAAATGGTAGATAGATGAAAGATAGATAGATAAATGATAGAGAAGAGAGAGAGAGAGAAAGTGAGAGACAGATTAAATAGAAATAGATAGATAGATGATAAGATAGATAGATAGACAGACAAGAGAAAGAGATTAACTAGTGATAGATAGATAGATACCCTGTTTCCCCCAAAATAAGACATCCCCTGATAATAAGCCCAATTGGGCTTTTGAGCGCATGGCAATAAGGCCAAGCGTTTATTTCAGGGTTCAAAAAAATATAAGACAGGGTCTTTTTTTGGGGGGGAAACACGGTAGGTAGGTAGGTAGGTAGGTAGGTAGGTAGGTAGGTAGGTAGGTAGGTAGGTAGATAGATGATCGACAGAAGAGAGAGAGAGGGAGAGAAATAGAGATAGATAGATGATAGATTTTTAAAACATTTTAAAACATTGAGAATTTCTAGTGAGATTTAAATAAATCTTGACTAAAACCAAATTTTTGCCTTGTCACAATTTGTCTTACCCATCTGTCTCTCTTATGAAAAGTAGTCAGTCACCATTTTCCATTTCTTGTTCCTAGAAGTTTTTAGTTCCAATGGGAATTTTGAATACGTATTTTCCCTCCCTTACTCCAAGAAAGCCTTCATCTTTTAAACTTCCTATCTGACTAGTAAATCTGTCATTTTAAAATGGGGTGACAAGAGCAGACACCATGCTAAGATACAATACTTCAGTGAATTAAGAAGGTGCCCACCTTTTCAGCTTTCAAATGTTATCTCATTGCTCTGGACTTAAAAAAACGTTTTCAGCCCCTTTTCCCCAAAGTCAGGGGTCCAAGCTTGGGTACTTTAAGATTTGTGGACTTCAATTCCCAGAATTCCCCAGCAAGCATGGCTGGCTGGAGAATTCTGGAAGCTGAAGTCCCACAAGTCCTAAAAAGTTCCCAGGTTTGGAGACCCCTGACCTGGATAACTGGTATATTTCTATCATGGTTATCTTCTTTACTTTCTACAGCCAGCAAATGTGATGTGGGTGAGTTCATTGTGGCCTGCAATGAAGATTATAATCTCATTAGGTTACACCTGTGATTCTTCTACCTAGTCTAGCTAAGAAGCTGAGTGAAGCGTGATAAGATTTATTCCTGACCAAAGGTTTCAAAATTGACAGGTACTATAGTCAAGGTAAAGGTAAAAGTTCCCTTCGCACATATGTGCTAGCCATTCCCGACTCTAGGGGGTGGTGCTCATCTCCGTTTCAAAGCCGAAGAGCCAGTTCGAAGACGTCTCCACAGTCATGTGGCCGGCATGACTGAACGCCGAAGGTGCATGGAACGCTGTGACCTTCCCACCAAAGGTGGTCCCTATTTTTCTACTTGCATTTTTTACATGCTTTCGAACTGCTAGGTTGGCAGAAGCTGGGACAAGGAACGGGAGCTCACCCCGTTACGGGGCACTAGGGATTCAAACCGCTGAACTGCTCACCTTTCGATCAATAAGCTCAGTGTCTTAGCCACTGAGCCACTGCGTCCCATAGTCAGGGACTTATGTAGAATCCAGAATTAGATTTCTACCAGTTTTCTGGTGAATTTTAGCTTCAAGGCAGTGGTGAAATCACTATCTTGATTTACTACCGGTTCTGTGGGCATGGCTTGGTGGGTGTGGTGTGGCTTGGTGGGCGTGGCAGGGAAAGTATACTGCAGAATCTCCATTCCCATATCACTCCAGGAGAAGGATACTCCAAAATCCCCATTCCCACCTCACTCCTGAGGGAAGGATATTGCAAAATCTCCAATCCTACCCCACCCCAGGGGAAGGATACTGCAAAATCTCCATTCCCATCCCACTCCAGGGGAAGGATATTGCAAAATCTCCATTCCCACCCCACTCCTGGGGGAAGGATGCTGCAAAATCTCCATTCCCACCCCGCTCCAGGAGAAGGATACTCCAAAATCTCCATTCCCACCCCGCTCCAGGAGAAGGATACTCCAAAATCTCCATTCCCATTCCACTCCAGGGGAAGGATATTGCAAAATCTCCATTCCCACCCCACTCCAGCAGAAGGATACTGCAAAATCCCCATTCCCACCCCACTCCTGGGGGAAGGATATTGCAAAACCTCCAATCCTACCCCACTCTGGGGCCAGCCAGAGGTGGTATTTGCCAGTTCTCCGAACTGCTCAAATTTTCTGCTACCAGTTCTTCAGAACCTGTTGGAACCTGTTGGATTTCACCCCTGCTTCCAGGCCTTATGGTCACTGCCAGCTCAAAGAGATGTGAGGGACGTTGGTTGTCTCTTGACAATATAGTTAGGATATGAAGCAAAATTGCTGGATTTTAGCAATTTGGGAGGAAATTTATCACTGGAGTTTTGCCGTTTTGAAAAGAAAGCCGAGTTTGTTCATTTTGAAGGTTCATTTCTCCCAATATTTGCTCTTGGGCGTAATCTTTCTTCCTGCCAAAGTTCTTATTTGGTGAGCCTAGAAAGCCGTTTTTTTTTAAAAAAAATATTTCATTACAGATGGCTTTGCTTTAGAAAGAAAACCATGAAAAGAACGCTTTGTTGAAGACTTTACGTTACAAAACACACAAATGGTGGTAGCCAACTTAGAAGAGAGGAATAGCTGGAAGGGAAAAATCACCAACCCAACTTGAGATGATACAGAAGATTCTATGTCTGGTTGCAGTGAAAACAAACTCAACCTCTGGACTATTTCCACATAGCTGCCCCACTTTTATCAGGATTCTCTTTCAAACTGCTTAATGCCAGTATGCATAATTCTGTCCCCTGGGTAGCATTTATTTTCACACAACAGCCTTGTGAGGTAGTTTGCCCTGAGCAAAATGAGCATGTTGTACAAAACCGTCTTTCGTAGCCTGCTGGGAATTTGAATTCAGGACAAGGCCCTGCAGTAGAACGTAGAATAACAGATTTGGAAAGGACACTGGAGATCTTCTAATCCAACCCCTTGTTCAAGCAGGAGAGCCCAGACCATTCTAGACAAATGGATGTCCGGTTTCTTCTTGCAGATCTCCAGTGATGAATCACCCACATCTTTTTGAAGGCAAGTCATTCCACTTGTTTCTATGCGGAACAACTTGGGGAGCTTCAGCCCCAACTCTCCGATGTGCAGCCCTCGGGCTTTGCTACTCTGCAGCGGAATACTGTGCACCTGTATGGATAAACAGCTCACATACAGGACTTATTGATGTTCAGCTTAACCATACGATGAGGCTAATTACTGGGTGCATAAAATCTACACCTAGTTACTGGGTACCAGTTCTTAGTCACATACTTCCCCCGCACTTACAACGACAAGAAGCTCTCATTCGGGAGTATAGTAAGATCCTGTTGAATTCCTCTCTACCCATACATGGATACATTCCTGATCTCTTAAGATGCCGATTAAAGTCAAGAAACCCACCACTCTTGATAGCGCTTAAGTTGATGGCTGATCATCAGAACACCACACAAAAGTGGATGAAGGCATGGAGTAGCTGTTCCTCACAAGATGTGTCTGAGCGTATTAGTCCTAGTAGCATACCTCCAGGATTTAGCCTACCCTGACACATATGGGTGACATATAATAGAATTAGAACAACTCATGAGGTGTGTGCTGACTCCTTGTATAAATGGGGAAAGACGCCTTCAGCACAATGTGATTGCGGGGCCCCTCGACAGACTATCCAGCATATAGTGAGGGAATGCCCTAACAGAAGGTATCCAGGAGATTCTAGGGACTTCCTCTGCATAACAATGGCAGCTACTGACTGGATCTCCAAACTTGACATTAAACTCTGAAATGTTACTTCTGTTTTCCTTTTAGGTTTTCTTACTGCTTTTTTTGGATTGTTTTAATTGTTTTAACCTGTAAAAATAAAGTGTTTTAATACTGTGTGTGACCAGCCATATGCTAAATAAATAATTCCACTTGTTGATTTTCTCACCATTAGGAAATTTCCCCTTAGTTCTAGGTTGCTTCTCTCCTTGATTTGTTTCCATCCATTGCTTCTTGTCCTGCCTTCAGGTGCTTTGGAGAATAGCTTGACTCCCTCTTCTTTGGGGCAGCCCCTCAAAAATTGGAACACTGCTATCCTGTCTCCCTTAGTCCTTCTTTTCAGCAGACTAGATTAGACAGAGAGAAGCAACATGAATGAAATGAAAGATGGATGTAATGCCAATTTTTAAAAAGTTATGATAATTATTCTAAATTATGATTAAAAAATACAATACTTAATTAATTAATTTATTTATTTATCAAATTTATATACCGCCCTACTCCCAAGAGGGACTCTTGGGAGTAGGGCGGTAATATTACATGTCATAATGCCAGAATTGTGTATGTGCAAAATTAGAAAAATAATACTATACCATCAGAGGAAAGTGTGATAAGAGAAGTGCTAGAGTGCTCTGAGATGGAGAGACTAACAAAAGAAAGAAAAGATAAAGGAGAAATGTAATATTATTTCATGGTATAACTGGTTAGATGATAGGTGCAAAAGCTAAGAAAATATCAAAGAAGGAAGACATAGGCGTTAGAAAATAGTAATAAATCTGTATAAATATATACGACACAAAACATATGTTTATAAATTAGTGTATTAATATACTAGTATGTATAAAGGATAATGGAATCACATGTATAGATATATAGATGTAAGGGGAAAAATGGATATATAGTGGATGTATACCGACGCGGAAATGTTGCAAAGAGGAAAACTGTTAAAAACTATTAAAAACTGTTTAATAAAATTTTAAAAAAATTTAGTGGAAAAATTTTGTCATTCCGTTAATTGGACTGAATCATTTTTCTAGAGGAATATTTTGTTATGCTTAAACTGAGCCAAGTCGAGTGGCAAAATATCATTCAAAAAAAAAAAAAAAAAAAAAAGGAAGGGCAGGAACGTATTGTGATATTTCATTTCCCTTGTTTCGGTCTCCATTCTGTTTCAAGTCTTTTGAAGTCAGAGGTTGCATATTTCTGTGGTTGCATAATGCAGGTGAGTGGTTCCTATTTCGGTGACACAAGCTTTAATTTTCTATAAAGGAGCAAAGGTTCTTTGGGCTGGCTGTGATAAGAACATATAGACAAGCAACCAGGGAGGGTTTTAACAGAAAATTGCGGAGTGCTCGATTTTATATCTCTTCCTAAAATTTATTTATTTATTAGATTTTTTAAAATCCTACCTTTATTACTTTATAACTCGAAGTATAACTCAAGGTGGCAAAATAATTATTGCTGTTATCATTATAAAGGAGTCATTAGCTTTATGAGTATTGGCAGTTTGCAGGGGTGAAATGTAAAATTTGTTATTACCAGTTCTGGGGGCATAGCATGGTGGGGGGAGGTAATGGGTAGTTACGGGGGCTTCTCATTACTCCCGTGTTACACCTCTCCTGCGCGGGATGCACTGGCTACCGGTTGTTCTCCAGGTCCGTTTTAAGGTGCTGGTTCTAACCTATAAAGCCCTACATGGCTTAGGCCCAGGGTACTTACAGGACCACCTCCTGCCTTCTTCCCACCGTCCAGTGCGCTCCCATAGAGTGGGCTTCCTCCGGGTGCCGTCAGCCAAACAATGTCGGCTGGTGACCCCCAGGGGGAGGGCTTTCTCTGTCGGAGCCCCCACCCTCTGGAATAGTCTGCCCACCGACCTCAGGACGGCCCCCGACCTCCTCTCCTTTCGCCGGGGATTAAAGACATGGCTGTTTAAAGAATACTACGATCGTGGGGTTATATAGTTTTCTCTTAGAATGATTTTAATACGGATTTTAATTTGTTTTAATGTGTTTATTGTGATTTGTATTTATGATTGTCTTTGTAAGCCGCCCTGAGTCCTTGGGGAGAATGGCGGCATATAAATCACATAAATAAATAAATAAATAAATAAATAAATAAATAAATAAATAAATAAATAATGTAACTGGGTGGGCATGGCCAACTTTTTTTTTTTTAACTTTTAAAAGCATTTTTTCTAATGCTTTGAAAAGTCTCTGCCGATCAGGCAACTCAGCTGGGATCGTCAGAGACATTTCAAAGCATTTTTTTTAACCACTTCTTCGGCCAAGAGGTTGCAGAAAAAAATGCTCTGAAAAGCCTCTGACGATCCCAGCTGAGCCGCGCAACCATCAGAGGCTTTTTTTTTTTTAACATTTAAAAGCATTTTTTCTCGGAAGAGGTTGTAGAAAAAATGCTTTTAAAAGTAAAAAAAAAAAAGCCTCTGATGATCGTGTGGCTCAGCTGGGCATGGTGGTGGGGGGGCGTTGCAGGGATTTTTGCTACCGGTTCTCTGAACCACCCGCCACCATCGCTACCGGATTGGGCGATCTGGTCTGAACCGGGAGCATTTCACCCCAGGCAGTTAGGTCTTACAGTTCTGTTTTGGATGGGTTGTTTTTTTTTCATTTTGACACAATTTTTTATACCAAGTTCTCTATACAGGAAGTCTTCGATTTAGGGTCATAATTGGGACTAGAATTTCTGGTCCCAAAGCAAAGCAGTTGGGAAGTGAGTCTCACCCAATTTTACAACCATTTTTTTTGCCACGGTTGTTAAGTGAATCACTGCATTTGTTAAGTGAGTCAGGTGGTCATTAAGCGCATCCGGCTTCCCCCATTGATTTTGCTTGTCGCAAACGGCAATCACACCTCAAGATGTGGCAACCTTTGTAAATCCATGCTGGTTGCCAAACACTGAAAGTCTGATTATGTGACCAGGCTACAACAGTTGTAAATTTGAGGACCGGTTGTAATATCCTTTTTTCAGTGCGGGTGTTACTTCCAGCTGTCGCTAAACATAATCGCTGTAAATCGAGGATTACCTCTGCTTTGTGGGGCTTCTACCAGGGGTGGGCTGCTGGGGGTCTGCAGGGGTTCGGGAGAAACTCTAGCTAAGATTCTGTGCAGTTCGGAGAACCCCCAAATTCCACTCTTGGCTGGCCCCGCCCACCCTGCCCCATCCCTCCCAGGAGTCCCCACATGGCCTGTTTTGGATGCAGGTAAATGCAGGGCCCGAATGGAGGCTCGAGGAGGCCAAAATTCAGGCCTGCTGGAAGTTTGGGAAGGCCGGAAATGGGGCCGTTTCCTGCCTCCAGAGGGCCTCCGGGGCCTGGGGAGGCCGTTTTTGCCCTCCCAGAAGCTCGAGGAAAACCTCCAGAGTCCGGAGAGGCCAAAAACTCCTCCCTCCACCTGTGGTGCAGGTGTCTTGAGTAGGCCACGCCCAACGTGGCCATGCCCACCCAGCAACCAGGCAGAGAACCCCTTGCTAAATTTTTTGAAGCCCACCTCTGGCTCCCACAATCCTAATGTGGAGATAACAATGGCAACAACAACAGTGTTGGAATTTGCAAATGGAAGTTGAAGGACTTTGGAAGACAAATTTAGCAATCAAAGCTCTGGAGGTCATGCTAAAGAGATTCACAAATATTTTGACATGTTCAATGCGCTGGGCTTAACACCAGTGATTTAGCAAAAACATGTTTTGTTTGAAGCTTTAGATATACTATGAAAACACCTCCACTGCTCCTTAGTTCAAACCTCAGAAAATACTTAAGAAGATATCGAGTCTAAAGACTGGTATTCTTTGGATTGATAGACAATAATCATATCTTCAATAAGAAAAAATAGCAAAGTTATCATTTAAAAGGTGTTTGGGTATTTGCAGGTCGAACTGATATCGAAATGGCTTTTGAATTGGATCAATGAACGGCACTGGCAATCAAAAAAAGGAAAAGAGGCAAAGGGAGATCAAAGATACGAATTGTTCAGGTCAGTGTTTCTCACCCTTGGCCACTTTAAGATGTGTGGACTTCAACTCCCAGAATCCTCCATTCAGCCATATGGTTAAATAATAATAATAATAATAATAATAAATTTATTAATTTATTAAATTTATCTACCGCCCTACTCCCGGAGGACTCAGGGTGGTGAACAACCAAAAGATAAAAGTACATTTAATACAAACGTTAAAAACCATTTAAAATATATTAAATATTTTGGCCCAAAAAATAAATTAAAACACCCCAATTTAGACAAATTTAAAATTTAAAAGCAACATAAAAGAGAAGTTAGGCCAGGCCAGCCTGCTGGAATAGGAATGTTTTGAGAGCACGGCGGAAAGCACACAGATCCGGGATCCTCCGTGTCTCTGAGGAGAGCTCGTTCCAGATAGCAGGTGCCCCCACAGAGAAGACTCTCCCCCTGGAGGCTGCCAGTCGACACTGTTTGACCAACGACACCCTGAGGAGCCCCTCTCTGTGGGAGCGTACTGGTCAATGGGAGGCTACTGGTGGCAGAAGGTGGTCCTGTAGATACCCCAGTCTTAGGCCATGGAGTGCTCTAAAGGTGGTAACCAAAACCTTGAAACACGCCCGGAAGACCACTGGCAGCCAGTGCAGCTCACGCAGGAGGGGGGTCACATGGGAGCGCCACGTCGCTCCCATAACCACCCGCCCGGCCGCATTCTGGACCAACTATATGATGAATGCTTAAGGCAGAGGTCTTCAAACTTGGCAGCTTTAAGACGTCTGGACTTCAACTCCTAGAATTGACCAGCTTTGAACGGTCGCTAAACGAATGGTTTTAAGTCTAGGGAGGTGTGGGCTTCAAAAACTTTAGCAAGGAGTTCTCTGCCCGGTTGCTGGGTGGGTGTGGCCTAGTTGGCCTTCTGCACCACAGCGTGGGGAGGGGAGCATTTTTGCCCTCCCCGGGCTCTGGAGGCTTTTCTTAAGCCTCCGGGAGGGTGAAAATGGCCTCCCCGGACTTCAAAGGCCCGGAAAATGGGCCGGTTTCCGTACTTCTGGTAGGCCGGTTTTTCACCCTCCCCGAGGCTCCACACACACATCCTGCATCCAAAACAGGCTGTTTGGGAACTCCTGGGAGGGAAGGGGCAGGATGGACAGGGCGGGGCCAGAGAGGAGTGGTATTTGGGGGTTCCCTGAACTGCACAGAATCTTACCTAGAGGTTCTCCCGAAAGCCTGCGAACCCCCAGCAGCTCACCCCTGAGTCTATGGCTACCTATAGATCAGGACAAAACTGTCCTGGAAGGATTTGCTTTGCTAACCTACTAGTCTTCACCAAACAATACGAACAATGTCAGGGAAATGACTTAGTAACTTGCACAGCCACATTTTTGTCACTCAGGAGAAGGAACACGGCTCCTTTGTGTCTCAGCCCCAAATCAAGAAGAAGGAATGCTTTGATATGATTCAATCTATCAGCAACCATCGACTGCCAGGAGAAGGATTTGAGGCCGGAAGGTAGGAGCAGCTCGCTCATGGGGAATAACTGTAGAATTGTTCTTTCTTTTCTGACATACGTGATTGCCAAAACAGATTCCCCATTCATAACGTCTTTTGATTTCTTCAATTTCTCTCTTGTGGGGGTAGGTGGGGGAATACAATGGCATTTTGCTATCTCATAGGCAGTGCTCGGTTTCCAAAATGAAAAGCCAGCTCTTTTGCAGTACAGGATGAGCCGTTCAAAACTCATCTTTCGTAAATCTGCACCGTAACCTTAAATGACCTCATATTTTTAGGTTCC
This sequence comes from Masticophis lateralis, assembly GCA_030761175.1. Classification (NCBI taxonomy): domain Eukaryota; kingdom Metazoa; phylum Chordata; class Lepidosauria; order Squamata; family Colubridae; genus Masticophis; species Masticophis lateralis. Next base: position 8,894,106 of record JAUDYJ010000006.1, on the reverse strand, counting down.
TTTCTCCTAAATCCTAGAAGGATTATAAAGATGAGCAATCCCTGAACACATGTATCTAAAATGCACGGGATAAATGACTTAGTTTTGTATTTAGTTAATTCATCGGTAAGTTCTTACACAAACTTCCTCCCTTTGCATGGGACATTCCATCTGGTTGTAACATGTGGCTACATGGACAATGTCATTCCATGATTAAGTCGCTAGATGGCACTGTGTCTCAGTACTGTCAGGCATTTCTTATGCAGTCTTATGCTCTTTTTCAAGACCATCAAAAATGTTTCCAATTACTTTCTTGACCAGTGTGCCCCCTCAAAGTCAATTATGAGAAGAGGTCTGCACAATTCAGGTTCATCATGCTAAACATTTCACTTAGGTATGAAAATTGGCTGGGTGACATTGGACCAATTGTCAGGAGACTGTCAGTTCTAGTCCCGTCTTAGGCATGAAAGCCAGCTGGGTGACAATGGACCAATCATCAGGAGATGGTGAATTCTAGTCTTGCCTTAGGCTGGGTGACATTGGACCAATCATCAGGAGATGGTGAGTTCTAGTCCTGCCTTAGGTATGAAAGCTGGCTGGGAGAATTATTTTTGTGTATTTGCTGCCTTGAGTTATTTATAAAAATAATATCGGAAGAGAAAAGAAAAGAAAAGAAAAGAAAAGAAAAGAAAAGAAAAAAACAGGAAGGAAGGAAGGAAGGAAGGAAGGAAGGAAGGAAGGAAGGAAGGAAGGAAGGAAGGAAGGAAGGAAATCTTGAAAGAATGTGGATTTTCTTATTTTTCCAGCTTGCTGAATAAACTGGAATCTGAAATTCTGCTGGATTGGAGTGGGATAATCAGCCAAACGTTTTGCTGAGGGCAATTTGGGGAGTTTGATTGACACCAGGATCCTCACCAAATTTCCCAAAGGCTGTGAGAAAACACATGTCCCCCTCCCAAGCTGTTACTGAAGTCACAGCTGGAACATTTAGGCCAGCACAAAAATGGGAAGCCATCGGTACCAGAAGCCCCATCTTCTCCTAGCTCTGCCTTTCTGGACAAACGCAGCTCAGATGAACGGACAAATAATGCTGCGCAGACAAATCCTACTTAGGAGATGGGAAATGTTCTTGAATTTAATGAGTTTAAGGAACAGTCAAGCGGAAGGATTATGTCGGTGGCTCAATTTTCAATCTCCAGTCTAACATTTTCTGCCGGAAATTAAGGCCATGTTGTTGTTAAACGTTTCCTCATGAAAGCTTTAAATATAATCTAATTTCCTTTGGGCTGAAATGGAAGTGACTCGGTGCCCAATCTTTCACCAAGTTAATTCTCCTTTGTTTAAAAGTGTGAATGTTAATATTGATAGTGTAGAAAGTCAGCACCCACCCCTCTCCTAGAAGAATGAAATATTTTGAGAAATATTTTAAAAAGGCCTCTTAACTCTGCAAACACAGGAACTGGTCACCCAAGTATCAGCGTCACTCAAAATGATCCAATCTTTATTTATTTGTTTATTTTTTTAGAGTTCTTCCAGCTTTCCCACCCTGGTTTTCCCTAGTTTTCATTTCAGTCCCATTCTTTGTAGCATGGAATTTAACGTTTTTTAAAATTTTTTGTTGAGTACATATTAGATAATATATATATATATATATAAGTATCAGCATGAATTGAATACACAAAATGAATACAATTAAAGGGAACATTAGGACAGGGACGTAGGCATGCTGGTGCTCTTATGAACACCCCTTGCAGACCTCTTAGAAATGGGGTGAGGTCAACAATTGACCGTTTTAAGTTTTGGGGGTTTTGAGATGAAACCATAGAGACAGGTAGTGCATTCCAGGCATTAACAACTCTGTTACTGAAGTCATATTTTCTGCAATCGAGTCTGGAGCAGTTTACTTTAAGTTTGTGTCTATTGTATGCTTGTGTATTGTTGTGGTTGAAGCTGAAGTAGTCATTGACAGGTAGAGGGCATTGTAGCAGATGATTTTATGAGCTACACTTAGGTCAGACCGAAGATGGCATAGTTCTAAATTTTCTAAACCCAGAATTTCAAGTCTGGTGGCATAGGGTATTTTGTTACGAGCAGGGGAGTGGAGGACTCTTCTCATGAAATACCTCTGGACTCTCTCAATTGTATTAATGTCCGTTATACAATTTGGATTCCAGGCAGACGAGCTGTATTCAAGAATTGGTCTAGCAAATGTTTTGTATGCTCTGGTTAGTACAGTAATATTACCGGAGAAGAAGCTATGCAAGATTAGGTTTACAATCCTTAATGCCTTTTTGGCGATGTTGTTACAGTGGGCTTTGGCACTTAGATCATTTGATATTTGACCTTTGTGAGAATGGCCTTGATCAGGAAAAGGTCTACGGAGATTCTCAATCCACCCAGGTCACGGTTGTCCCAAAGTTGCTTTTTCAAAAGGCCACTGGACTTTCTTGGAAACATTTCACTTTTTATTCTTCTTCAGCTTCTTGGATGAGAAACGAAATGTTTTCAAGGAAAAAAAAAACCCCAAGGAAGTCTAGTTGCTTTCTGGAAAAGCACCTTTGGGAATTGGTCAGACAAAGGGCAGTTGGGTCCACAAAAGGAATGAGAACATGGCAAACATCTCAGATACTGTACAGGTAGGCCTTGGCTTGCAACAGTTCATAAACCTTGTAAAATAAATTTAAAAAAAAAACATTTAGTGACTATTCCAAGTTACAACGGCCCTGAAAAACGTGAATTATTGTGACCGTTTTTCACACATCCATTTCAGCATCCCCGCAGTCACGCGATCAAAATTAAAACGCTGGGCAAGTGACTCATATTTAGGATGGTTGCGGTGTTCCAGGGCCATGTTTTGGTGACCTTCTGACAAGCAAAGTCAATGGAAGAATCCAGATTCGCTTAACAACTGTTACTAATTTAAACACCTGCAGTGTTTAAACGTTTTAACAAGAAAGGTCGTAAAATGGAGCAAAGCTCGCTTATGAAATGTCTCGCTTAACGATGGAAATGGTGGGCTCCATTGTGATCATAAGACGAGGACTACCTGTATAGGCAAGGCAGTGGGGAAGAGATATACTCTTGCAACATTCTGTTAATGTTTAGTTTAGTTTAGTTTAGTTTAGTTTAGTTTAGTTTAGTTTAGTTTAGTTTAGTTTAGTTTAGTTTAGTTTAGTTTAGTTTAGTTTAGTTTAGTTTAGTTCAGTTCAGTTCAGTTCAGTTCAGTTCAGTTCAGTTCAGTTCAGTTTAGTTTAGTTTAATCGAATTTATATACCGCCCTACTCCCGAAGGACTCAGGGCGGTGAACAGCCAAGATAAAATACAGACAATACAACAATTAAAAAACCCATTAAAAATATTAAACGTTTTGGCCAAGAACAAATTTAAAAACACCCAATTTATAAAACAGATTAAAACAATTTAAAATTTAAAAATTTAAAAGGGAGCCTGCTGGAACAAAAACGTTTTAAGAGCACGATGAAAAGTGCGCAGATTCGGGATCCTCCGTATCTCCGGGAGGAGCTCGTTCCAGATGGTGGGTGCCCCCACAGAGAAGGCTCTCCCCCTGGGGGCCACCAGTCGACACTGTTTGGCCGACCCTGAGAAGCCCGTCTCTATAGGAGCGTACTGGTCAGTGAGTGGTTATTGGTGGCAGAAGGCGGTCTCGTAAATACCCCAGTCCGATGCCATGGAGCGCTCTAAAGGTGGTAACCAAAACCTTGAAGTGCACCCGGAAGAGCACCGGGAGCTAGAGCAGCGCATGCAGGAGGGGAGTCACATGGGAGCGTCATGTCGCTCCCATAACCACCCGCGCGGCCACATTCTGGATCAGCTGGAGCCTCCGGGTGCTCCTCAAGGGGAGCCCCATGTAGAGAGCATTGCAGTAGTCCAGGTGAGATGTAATGAGAGAATGAGTGACTGTACTTAACGAGTCCCGATCCAGAAAGGGACACAACTGGCGAATCAGGTGAACCTGATAAAAAGTCCCCCTGGCCACAGCCATCAAGTGTAATGCAACCTTACAATACAGTGAGTCCTTTTGGATGTGCCTTCTTGTTCTGAACTATCTTGCAAGGCTGATGCAACCCTGGGAGAAATTTCATAAAGGCAATTTTCCAAGCATCCCCACAAAAATTATCACGAGACGGTTCTGGCAACAGAAGGATATTTATTTTATTGAAATCACAGGCGATGCTATTGCTTCAGTATGAGGTCAACATGACTAGCTTACTCTGGATTTGCAGGCCGTCGTCATACCACGCCGACTTGGGCTTGAGATGAAATGAGAATTCACAGCATTGTTGCTACAATAAACCTTAGCTCAGGGGTCTGCAACCTTAAACACTCAAAGAGCCATTTGGACCCATTTCCCACCAAAAAGAAAACACCAGGAGCCACAAAACCCTTCCTGTGCCTGACGATTTCTTGAGCGGCCACAAAACTAGCCTATGTAGTTGAATTAAACGTTCTGTTTTCTTCTGAAACTTTTCTTTTCTTGGATTTATCCATGGTTGGCCTACCAGAGGTTGAAAAGCTCAATAAATCGTGTGCCAGCAGGTGTTGCACATTTGTGATTGTGACACATATTTTGAGTGCCAGGGAGCTTCAGCAGAGGGGTGAAAGAGCCACATGTGGCTCCAGAGCCGCAGGCTGCTGACCTCTGCCTTAGCTGAAAGGATCTGACAAGTAAGGAGGGCATTGGGTCCCAGAAAGGGCTCTGTTTCTTATCACGCAGGGTAATTTCTGGGTTTCCTACCTTCCAGGGCTACTCACTGGAGTAAGAGAGCTGTAACCGCATTCCCAAGATCCATAATGTCAGAACTGCCACCTCACATCTGCCATTTGGTACTAGGCTGCCGTGAACCCGTGTGTGCAGGGGTGGGATTCAACTGGTTCGGATCAGTTCGGGAGAACCGGATGTTAATTTTAATCTGTTTTGCCGAACCGGTTGTTTCAAGGACTGAATGATCCCGCCCACCTGTCCATGCCTCTCCCAGGAGTCTCCACGCAGCCCGTTTTGGATGCCAAGTAAGTGCAGGGCGTGCATGGAGGCTCGGGGAGGTTGAAAAACGGGCCTACCGGAAGAATCGCAAGTCCAGAAATGAGCCCATTTCCGGCCTCCAGAGGGCCTCTGGTGCCCTAGGGAGGCTGTTTTCATCCTCCTGGTGGCTCAAGGAAAGCCTCCAGAGCCTGGGGAGGGCAAAAACACCCATCCACCCTGCAGGAGACTGAGGCCATGCCCCCATGGCCACGTCCACTCAGCAACTGGGCAGCGAACTAGTTGCTGAAATTTTTCAATCCCACCCCTGCATATTTGTGTGTGTGACAGACAGAGAGGGAAGCGGGAGGGGAAGTGCTTTGGGGGTTAAATTAAAGTTACATAGTGAAGGTGCTACTCCAAGACACCGTTTCAAGGTCACCTCGGGATGAGAAGAATGCAACTGTGAGCCAGTCTTAGAGTACCTATTAATTAATTTATATATATATAAATGGCTTGGCTGTGTTCTGATTGGGTGGACTTATATATAAGTCCACCCAATCAGAACACAGCCAAGCTCCCACCCAATTAGCTCCCACCCCCACTAGCAGTTAAAAAGAAGAGACAGCTGCGATCTCACATTGCTCCTGGAAGCACGAAGCCGAGAACACCAGCCTGAAGATGACGAATGAGACTTCGTCGAAACGTCGCCAAGACACTTCCAATTTTGCATGGGAGAAGACCCTAATAACCAAAGACCTACATACAAACACCCGCGAAAATCTCAGAAAACAGATATATATATATTTGGAGATTGATTTGATGATGGGTTGGGGAAGCAATGGGAATTGCCTAACCTGGGAAAGGTTGGGGAATTGGCACACAAATTTCACTTCTGGCTTTGGTTTACAAGTGGTCTTACAACAGTTCATTTAGTGAAAGTTCAAAGTTACCACGGCACTGACTTATGACTGTTTTTCACAGTTACGACCTTTGTCTCATCCCCCTATGATCATGTGAGCAAGAGGTTTTAGGATGGCGGCAGAGTTCCCCGGTCCTGTAAACACCCTTTGTGATCTTTTGACAAAGCCAATGGGAAATCAAGATGCGCTTAACAACTGGGTTTCTAACTTATCAACTGCGGTGACTCACTTAACAGCTGGGGCAGAGAAGGTCGTAAAATAGGGCAAAACTCACTTAACAAACATCGGACTCAACAACAGGAATTTTGGGCTTTAGTGAACTTCGGTCACTAAATGAACCGTCCTAAGTTGAGGACTATCTGTATCAACTATTTACTTCACTGGTTCCTTTGCTCTTTGGTAGGCCCCATGTACAACTGTGTACCTAGTTCTAAGAGCTTATGTGAGCCTACATCTGGACAACTTCCAGATGTGTGGACTTCAACTCCAGGTACATCTGGAAAGTGCTCAGGTTGGGCTATGCTACCTTAATACAGGTAGCGTATCCTGTATTAGATGTGGTAGAGGAACAAGCAGGCCATCATATGCTTCAACTTGAAGCCTAGGGGGCAGGGGTGAAATCCAGCAGGTTCTGGAGAACCGGTAGCGGAAATTTTGAGCACTTTGGAGAACCGGTAGTGGACATTTTGGATGCAGGTCAGTGCAAAGTGTGCGCAGAAGCTTGGGGAGGGTGAAAAATGGGCCTACCGGAAGTTTGGGAAGGCCGTAAATGGGCCCATTTCTGGCCTCCAGAGCCTGGGGAGGCCGTGTTCCCCCTCCCAGAGGCTGGAGGAAAATCTCCAGAGCCCGGGGAGTGGGAATTTTGAGCAGGTTAGAGAGCCGGTATTGGAAATTTTGAGTAGTTCGGAGAATACCACCTCTGGCTGGCCCCAGAGTGCAGTGGGAATAGAGATTTTTGCAATATCCTTCCTCCAGGAGTTGAGAGGGAATGGGGATTTTGCAGTATCCTTCCCCTGCCATGTCCACCAAGCCACGCCTACCAAGCCACACCATGCCCACCAAGCCACGCCCTCAGAACCGGTAGTAAAAAGAAAAATGGATTTCACTACTGCTAAGAGGTCAGAAAACTGGGGCGCCCAAGATCGCAACCCAGAAATTGTGACATATTGGGGTCCCCCATCATTTTTACCCAACTGATTTTCAGCAGCACAGGGACCGGGATGCTACAGGAAACAGAACACTGGATGCAATGCGCCCTTTTGTCAAATCCAGCAGGCCCGAGATTTTTCAAGCTATCAACCAAGCAGAAAAAGTTTGCTACAGTCTCGCCAGCTATTCTGCAAAAAAACAATGATCTGTAGTCTGCGTGCGGTTTTAAATACTTGTGACAATAGGAGATAGCGGGTTTATTACAAGTTTGAACTGTCCGATACGTGGGGATATATACATTGATCCTTACAGAATTCCTTAATAGTCCTCTTGGGATCTTCTAGATTTTATCCAAGGGATTCTGACGTACGTGGCCAGTGACACCTACACACGGCTTACACACAGACTGCCCATTGACCTTCATTTAGCTTGACGCTCTCACTTTCACACGGGCTTTTATGAACTGCCTTTGAAGACTTCAATAAGCACGGTGAGTTCACGTCAAGGACATCCATCCCAAATGCCAACAGAGAACAGTGGAGTTCCAAACACTTAATATTTCCTTAGCCTGCATGATAAATAGAACGGATTTCATTGGAATCTGTCTTCGGGCACATAATGTTCTTTAGATGTTCCTCTCACGCCGTTATTCTTTCAGAAGTCCCAGTTTTCGTAGAGCTTCCTTCCGGGCTTCTTCTGTTGACCCACGGCCGGAAAATTGTACCGTGACACCTTTGGATTGGAGTCCTGCAGATTTGGGTAATGAGCTCAACTTTCTCTGCATGTCAAGGATGAAGTCTTGTTGGAGTTGTCCAGAAATACTTGGGCAGGCAGACTTGCCATCCACAAGATCAGCGTCTGTCTTGACAGACATTGTTTTGTTCAGGGTGGGTAACAAATTGGGATCCCTTTTCATGATTTCATGGATGTTTTGATAGCCATTTGGTGCGCCGCATCCTTGTTCGGGCCTCTTGTCCTTTATAGAAAGGACGTGGAGAGGGTGGATGAGGTGGGCCCGAGCAAGAGTTTTCTCAACCAGACTTAAACTACTCAAGGGTTCGTCGCCCATGGACTCTGAAGGTAAATCTCGTAAAGGCAAGCTTTGGCTGGGGCCCAGAAACCCACGCTTCTGCAGTCTCTCTTCCAACTCATTCATTAGCAAGGCGGAAGCGTTGACGTTGGCCAACACTTGAGCCTTGCGCTCTTGAACGTTGACAGCTGCCTTGGAGATGATTTTGCTGAATTCCCGCTCGCTGGTGTTGGTGAAGCTGATGTTGCTCGGGAACCTCTGGGGTTTGGGAGCAGTTGGAGGTGGGGCACAAGTCTTGACCTGCTCCCAACTGCACAGGGTGGAGGAACTGGAGAGGGCCCTCCTCTTGTTGTTCCTTTCCTTTGGAGAGGTAAGCAAGGAAGAACTGCCTTCTGCCTTCTGCTCAGACAATTTCTCAGCAATCAGAAGTGGTGTGGGGATGGAGTGAAGAAGCTTCGGATGCAGCACAGCAGGCCGAACAGGATATGTCTCACAGATCGGCAACAGGGGTGGTGGTGGCGGCGTTGGCTGAAGAGAAGCTGGATTAATATGGATATCTTCCTCTGAGGGTTCAACATCCTCCAGCTTTGGCTCATCCGGCTTCCAAGTTTCCTCCGATGCTAGGAAGAAAAAGAAAAGAACCTATTAGTGTTGCGACATAGGCTCAAGTAGTTATTACCAGACACAATCAGTCCTAAAGAAACATATTTTATTAGAATAGCTGAGAATTAGTCCAAATTAATTCTAAAACAAGTCCTTCAGAAAAAGTTCTTCGGCCTTATCACCAACCTTTGTCTTCTTTGGTACCCTGCCAATGGCTTTTCTTGGCAAAGCCCCACAAAGTTCAGGAACAAGAGATACCAACAAGAAACAAATGTAGCAATGTTGCTTTCCTACAAAGAGCCCAAGAGCCGTTGCTGCTCTTTTAAGCCTTATGGGAGGGGCCAATCATCTCCTGGCCTTACTCCTGAGTCATCCTTTTTGCTTTAGCTGCTCTTGCCTTCAGGCAGCTCTGTGTATGCGTGCACTAGGAACAGGCTCCTCCTATTCCTCTGCCTCTCTGCTGTCCACCTCTGGAGGCTCTGGAGTCTGCACATCGCTCCCAGATGGCCCTGGCCCCATCTCTGCCTCCGATACACAGCCCTCGTCCGGGCCTTCCCCTGACTCCAGGACTGGCCCATGGTCCTCCCCAGCTTCCTCACTGTCCAACTCCACTGCCAGCTCTTCTCTAAGCCCTCCACTCAGCTGTGCTTCCGGGCTCCAGCTCTGCCAACTGCGGAGCTGCCACATCACTCATATGTGTCAGTTAGTGCCAGCAGACACCCGAGCGGCCCTAGCCCATCCGTAAGGTGACCGTCCACCTACCGAATCCCTATCACCCCCACCACCGTGAATGTGTTCCCCCCTCAGCTCTCATTGGCTCATCGCGGTCTTGCCAGGTGCGTTCTGTTGCTTGTGCTCTTAAACCCCGGTGTGTCGAGTGGGGTGTATCTTGACGTAGATCTGTTTTAGAAGTTATGTGGAATGATCTGTAGGTCTATGGAAATTCTCAGTCATCCAGGTCATAATTGTCCCAAAAGTGTTTTTCCAAAAGTAACCTGGATTTTCTTGGGTTTTTTTCCCCTTGCAAACATTTTCCTTCTCATCCAAGAAGCTTCTTCTTGGGAGTCAGAACTGAAGAAGTTTCTTGGATGAGAAGCAAAACGTTTTCAAAGAAAAAAACCAAGAAAGTTCAGTTGCCTTTTGGAAAAGCACTTTTCTGGAATGGTCTAGTACTGAGGTGTCAAACTCAATTTCATTGATGGCTGCATTAGGGCTGTCGTTGACCTCGGGGGGGGGCGGGCAGGCAGGCGTGGCCGACTGGGTGGGTATGGCCTACTGGGTGGATGTAGCCAATTGGGTGGGTGTGGCCAGCTTGTCGCCACTCTCCAAACTGCTGGCATGTTTCTTCTTCTGGGTAGACTGGGCCAATGGTGGGTTGCCCCGGTTCAGACCGGTTCGCAAGAACCGGTAGTAAAACCAGCGGGAGACTCCGCCCACTGACCAGGACATCATCATAGGTGATCTGCGCAGAAAAGTGTGTGCAGGCGCAATGTGAACCGGTAGGAAAGGTAAGTAGAACCTACCCCTGGACTGGGCTGAAGCTACACTGGCCTAATCTTTCTTTTTTTCTTTAAAATCCTAATAAGTGTGTTGTATTGCCTGGGTTGGTGTCACTCACCCGGCTTCAAGATCTTTGCTCTTTCCTCTTCTTCCTCCAGCTCAATCCTTGTTCCCAGTTGCCGCGGTTTCAGGACAGCCGCCATGGCTGTCGTTCCACTGCCGCTGGCATGAAGGAAAAGCCTCCAGCCCCGAGGAACCTGCCCGTTCCTCTCGGCCACCCAAGGTGTTCCTTCTTGTCCCCCTGTCCCTTCAGGACAGGGGAGGTCCGAATACCTGTCGGCAGAAGCTTGGCAGATGGGATTAGGCAAAGCTCCGCGGAGCTCACCATTTCCCCGTCTGTGTCCCCACTGCGCCAACCGGAAGTCCCACTGGCCTAATCTTTCCTCTTCTCATTGGGTAAACCTGGACGGCCCCACATGTCTGATCCAACCACATTGTGGGCCAGATGCAGCCCACAGGCATTGAGTTTGACACCCCTGGTCTAGTATTTGCAAAAGAAGACAGCTGTGCCCTGTCTTATCAACAACAGATTAAGGCCATCCTAAAATCCATCCCAAAATATTTGCTAGCTTTTTTTAAAAAAAAAACATCCCTAGGATATGACTCCAAGCTGCAACCAAACTGGTTCTATGACTTTTTCTGAAAAGTGAGTTCCTTAAATTCAATCTGAGAATATAGATGAATGAGGTGTCATGTATTAAGTCTCCACGAAGTTTGTCCACTCAAGATCTATTTACTTTTATGACAGGATTATTTGTAGCAAAATATATATATATATAAAAATAAACAACTGGAGATCACAGAGTTCAGCCCTTCAAGTCCTCTTTAGATGTTGTTTCCAGCTTGCAATTATTAATATGGTGATATAGGGGAATGAAATGAATAAGACATACTCGCTGCACTTACTTTTAATTAAGTTTCAGACTAAAGCAAAGAAAATGTTGGTCAATGCACCCCAGAATAAGGAGTATTTCATAACAAGTCACAACAATGTCGAAAGAATAATACTTGAGTCATGAGTTAGCAGTCTCCTAATTGGCCACTTGTGGATTTCAACTCCCAGAATTCCTCAGTCTGCATGGGTTCTTCCTGAGAGTTGAATTCTGGGAGTTGAAGTCCACAGGACTTAAGAGTCGACATGTTTGGAGATCTCTGATTTATGCTATAAAAGCTTCACTTATGTAGTTGCAGAATATTTATACTCAGGATTAAAATGAGGGGTCCTTGGTGATCTCTGAGCTTGGTCGTTTTCTTGCAGATGTTTCATTACCAAACTAGGTAATGTCATCCGTGTTAGTAAGGGAGTAGGGTTTGCTGAGCACTTACTGATGATGTTACCAGTGGTGGGATTCAAATAATTTAATAACCGGTTCTCTGCCATAAGACCGGCTAGATGGTGTGGCCATGGTGGCCATGGCTAGGGGGTGTGACAGGCAGCACACCGGGGGGAACACCCCGCCCACTATTTTGTGCCAAGTAGGCCTCCCTACAGCCCAGTGGTGGGTTCCAACCGGTGTTACCAACGGTTCTCTTCACGCATGCGCTTTGCGTGCGATCGCCCCACGCGTGCTCACTTCGCTCACACGTGCGCCAAACTTGCACTCTATGCAAGCGCATTAGGTTTCTGCCCAGCTGAGGTGCAGCAATCCACTCTGCCGCGCCTATCAGCTGAGCTAAAAAATGAGAAATAAAGGTAAGTTTAATGTGGGGGCAGGCGGGAAGGCCCAGCTCCCAGTCAAAGAGAACCGGTTTGGTGATGTCACATCATCACCACTACGGCTCGCCGGAACCGGCCTGAATCGGGAGCAACCACCACTGTAACAGTCTCCTGGGAGTGAAAACGGGATGTGGGAGGCCGCGCCGCACCTCCCTGCGCCCCATTTTGGCCCTAGTAGGCCTCCCTGCACTTACCTGGAAGGCCAAATGGGGCGCGTGGAGACAAAATAAGGCGGCACCAGGCAGCAATTTAACTACCGGTTCTCCTGAACCAGCCTGAACCGGCTGAATCCCACCACTGGATGTTACCTAGTTTGAGTAATGAAAGTCTGCAAGAAAAGAGCCAAGTTCCAAAATGTCCCAGGTCCCCTCCAACTGAACAATCTTAGTCCTTGGAAGACAACCTCTTTAGTTCCCAGAACACAAATTCACACCTGCGCAAATAATTTCACTTTACCTGGTTCTGTGCTGTTGTCTGGTGCTGACGGGACCAATTCTACGAGCTCTTCAGACCCTGGATGGTCAGGTGTGTTTTCTTCCACCAGCTTTGGAGAATTGCAGAAGACCCCACTGTCATGCAAACCTTCTTCCTCCACGTCATCATCCAAAGAATCAATAGTTTCTTCGAAAAACATTAGGACATCCTTTTCTTCGTGAGTTAGATCTTTCAGCCGTTCATCTTCATCCTAAGATTTAACCACAAAGGCAAACTCAGGTTTTTGTATACGAGAAGGTACAGAGTGTCCTCGACTTCTAAACAGTTCATTTAGTGACCTTTCAAAGTTACAACAGCACCAGCAGTGGGCTTCACATTATGTTACTACTGGTTCGCCATGTGTGCGCACCAGTGGTGGGTTGCCCCCAGTTCGGACTGGTTCACAAGAACTGATAGTAAAACCGGCGGGAGGCTCCACCCACTGACCAAGACGTCATCATAGGTGATCTGCGCATGTGCAGAAGAGCATGCAGGCGCAATGTGAATCAGTAGTAAAGGTAAGTAGAACCCACCCCTGGCGCACACGCCTGGTTCACTCATGCGCCTGCCTTCCGTGCATGGACCCAGCCTTCCACGCATGTGCTTTATTTACACGCGTGCCTTACGCGCATGCACCCGGCATAAAAATGTGCCTAAATAGGATGGCATAGAGCCGGGGCGGGTGGGCGGGCCCACCTACGATTTCCGCTACTGGTGAACTGATCCGAACCGGCTGAATACCATCTCTGAACAACACTGGAAAAAAAGTGATTTATGCCTGTTTTTCATCTTTACGACCACTGCAGCATCCTCATGTCACATGATCAAAATTTGAATGCTTGCCAATTGGTTCATATTTATAACGGTTGCAGTGTCTCTGGGTCATGTGATCCCCTTTTGCAAACCTTCTGACCAGCGAAGTCAATGGGGAAGCCAGATTCACTTAACAAAAGTGTGTTACCGAATTAAGAACTGCACTGATTCACTTTAAACAAACCGTGGCAAGAAAGAATGGTAAAATAGGGCAACATTCACCGAACACATGTTTCACTTCGCAACAGAAATTTTGGGCTCAATTGTGATCGTAAGTCAAGGACCCCCTGTATACTTTTCCAATGAACTTTATAGATGAGAAGGTATACTTTTCCAATGATTTTCAAATCATTATTAATGAAAGTAACCAAAAAAACAGAAATCAAAGATTACCAGAATAATAAAATAAAATGGCCAGGATGAGAACAGTAATACATGCAAATCTTAAGCACCCATAGGCTATATTACACGAGGAGAAAACTATATATAGGTAGATTCTTCACATCATGCAGATTTCATCCTTAAAGATGGCAATGTGCTCATCTTCTTTTTTTTTTTTTTTTTTTTATTGAAAAAGTTTTACATTACATTTTATAATATGAAAACCCCCCCTTCCCCCTCCCTTGCCCACCCCCCCCCAATCCCTTCTATCCCTCCCCCCTCCCTTGACTTCCGCTATTTAACAAACATCAATCTTATCTTATTCAACATTGTTTAAAGGCGAGATCCCTTTGCATAAAAAATTAACTATTAACACTTCACTAACATTCACATACTTAAAAATCTAAACAAATTAGATTAAGACAATTTAACTAAATAAGCTTAATACATTCTCTTTAAAATTTAATCTATACCTCAATTGTATACTCTTCATTTTAATAACGTTAATTAACCATGTAACTATACCTTTCATGCAATTATTTAAGTATACTAACATTTAATGATCTTAAATTTTAAACTATACATCAATTATAAATTCTTCAGTTTAATAATAATAATAATAATAAACCATACATTTACTTAAATACATTCTAACTCTAATTCAACTGAGCACTAATTGAAATTTCTTGCTTTGATATTTCTTCTTCATATAATCAACCCATTTCCTCCATTCCTTAACAAAAACTTCATGGGTCCTTTCCTTTAGGTATGCAGAAATTTTTGCCATCTCTGCCATATTAGACATCTTCAATATCCATTCCTCTATGGTAGGCACTTTCTCTTTCTTCCAATATTGACCTATCAGTAATCTGGCTGCAGAAATCATATACAGTATTAACCTAGTGTCAATTACTGAAAAGCCCTTAACTATTCCCAACAAGAAAAACTGAGGAGAAAACTCCAACTTCTTCTTCAAAATGTTCTGCATCACCCACCAAAGTTTAATCCAAAATGGTTTCAACTTCCTGCATGTCCACCAAATATGAAAATATGTTGCATCCAAACAATCACACCTCCAACATTTAGGTTGAACATTTGGATACATACATGATAATTTTTTGGGATCTAGATGCCATCTATAAAACATTTTGTAAAAATTTTCCCTTAGGTTCTGTGCTTGCGTAAATTTAACATTCTGGACCCAAATCTTTTCCCATGTTTCTAACATTACTGGTTGATCAAAATTCTGTGCCCATTTAATCATACAGTCTTTAACTAACTCCTCCTCTGAATCTCTCTCCAACAGTAAATTGTACAATCGTTTAATATGCATCGGACCTTTACATTTTATCTGAGTCACCAAGTCCTCTTCATGTAGCATTAATCCAGTTTTCTGATCTTCTCTCCATCTCGCTTGAAGTTGAAAGTACTGCAACCAAGTTAAATTGACTCCATCTTCCAACAGAGTATTCCAAGACTTCAAACACCAACTGCCCCCATCCATAAAAAGTATCTCTTTATACAACAACCCCCCGAGTGACTTTATTTTTGGCAAAATATGCCCAAGATCCAACCACAAAGGTATTTTATAATCCAATTGAAGCTGGTGCTTCTTCCAGACTCTCAGCAAAGCATGTCTTAAAATATGCCTGTTAAATACACTGTCTCTCTTATCTTCATAAAGTAGATATGCATGCCATCCAAATTGCAAATCATGGCCTTCTATATTCAAAATCTCTCTTTTGGTTATTCCAATCCAATCTCCAACCTGTATCAATGCTGCTGCTTCATAATATAAACGTAGATTTGGAACTTTAAGGCCACCACGTTCACGTACATCTTGCATGATCTTAAATTTAACTCTTGGTTTTTTCCCACTCCAAATAAATTTATTTAAACCTGCTTGCCAGTCCATCAAATATTTATCATTTTTAAGCACCGGAATCATTTGAAACAGAAACAAAAATCTAGGTAGAACATTCATCTTAACAGCTGCGATTCTACCAAGCAAAGAAAGTTGCAGTTTTTTCCATGTATCAAGATCTTTTTGAATCTTATGCCAAAGTTCTTCGTAATTATTTTGAAAAAGTTTTTTGTTAGATGCTGCAACTTGAATCCCTAAGTATTTCACCTTTGTAGCTATTTCAAAGCCTGCCACCCTTTCAAGCTCTTTCCTTTGTGGTTCCAACATGTTTTTAACAATCATCTTAGTCTTTTTCTGGTTCAGGCTGAAACCTGAGACCAGACCGTATTCATCTATAATGTTTTTCATCTGTATGATAGATTCCAAAGGTCGTGTTAGGGTAACAATCAGATCATCTGCAAATGCCTTTGTTCTGTAATCTGTTTGCCCTACTACTATTCCACTCATTTTGTCCGAGTCCCGTAGAGCATTCAGCAGCACTTCTAGCGTCAAAATAAACAATAGTGGAGATAATGGGCAGCCTTGTCTTGTCCCTTTCTGTATATTAAAATTAGTAGTCAAACTGCCGTTAATAATAATCTGTGCTGTCTGTTCTTGATAGATTGCCGAGATTGCTTGTATAAACTGATCTCCAAAATTCATCTTATGCAAAATCCTTTTTAGAAAATCCCAGTTGACTCGATCAAAGGCTTTCTCCGCATCCAAAAACACCAGCACCGCAGAGATCTGTTTCTTTTCATCAAGATATTCCAACAAATCTATGAGTTGCCTAACATTATCTTTCATGTATCTGCCTTCTATAAAACCAGCTTGGTCTTCATGAATCACATCTTGAATAACTGGCATCAATCTGTTGGCTAATACTTTAGCAAAAATTTTATAGTCCGTATTCAGGAGAGATATTGGTCTGAAATTTTCAGGTTTAGCAGAGTCTTCTTCTTTAGGTATCAATGATATAAAAGCCGTCTTCCACGAGGGAGGTATTTTTCCCCCCTGTTGAATATTACAAAACAAATCTTTAAGAGGCTCTATCAGTTCATCTTGCAAAGTCTTATAAAAAACTGCTGTCAAACCATCTGTCCCAGGAGCTTTAGATAATTTCAATTGTTTTATTGCATATAAAATCTCTTCCGATGTTATAGGTCGTTCCAGTCTGTCACTTTGTGTACTAGAGATTTTTGTAACTCTCTTCTTCTGCAAATATTCATCGATAAGATCTTCTTTAACTTTATCAGCTTGATACAATTTCGAGTAATAAGTTAAAAAGGCTTGATGTATTAAATTTTGCTGATATACTCGTTTCCCTTTATACTCAATAGCATTTATCATACGAGAATTTTGCTGTTTCCTCAAAATATAAGCCAACCATCTGCCAGGTTTATTAGCATTACAAAAAGTATTATGTTTAGCATACTGCAGATTAGTTGCTGTTTGTTCAGCCATCAGCATTTGGAATTGGTCTTTCAAGAGTTTTATGGTTAACAATACCTTTTCATCAGTCGAATTCTTAATAAGCAATTGTTCTTTATCCTTTATCTCCATCTCCAAGTCCAATCTCGACTTCTGTCGATTCATTTTATGTCTAGAATTCATATGTATCAGTACACCCCTCATATAGGCCTTGCATGCATCCCAAACTATCTCAATGGGTGTACCTTTATTCAAATTATTGTAAAAAAATTCTTTAATTTGTTCCTTTAGCTCCTTAATATACTTTTCATGTCTAAAGATATTCTCATTCATACGCCAGGATCTCCTTTCTCTTTTGCCTGGATTCATCTCAATCCAGACTGGACTGTGATCTGTTAAAGTTCTAGGAAAAATTTTTGTTTTTGTCACTACATTAAGCAAGTCAGTAGTAGCCAGCATAAAATCAATTCTTGAAAAAGATTTATGTCTATCTGAAAAAAAAGTAAAATCCAATTCTTCTGGATGATGGATTCTCCAAACATCCTTCAATTCTAATTCTTCTTTCATAGCAAAAAAAGTCTGTGGTAACTTATTCCCTTTTTTGGCAGATGTCTTTTTGTCCAATGTTACATCAATCACCCCGTTCCAATCTCCCATAATCAAAAAGGATTTATAATTCCACTGTAAAATTTTTTCATTCAACATTTTATAAAAACTCTCCTGTTGCTGGTTCGGGGCATAGATGCCAATTAAAAGCACTTCAACATTCTGTACAGTTATAACAACAGCAACATATCTCCCCTCATCATCCGCTTCTATAAGTTTAGCTGGTATTCTTTTAGCAATATAAAAGACAAGTCCATTTCTTTTGGCCCTACTAGAAGATATAAATTGTAATCCAATTTTTGAGATTAAAAGCTTCTGGTCCTGGGTTCTTATATGAGTTTCCTGTAAGCAGACAACATCATTATTATATTGTTTTAGATAATGAAATATTTTTCTTCTTTTCTGCGGTGAATTCAAACCATTCACATTCCAAGATAGAATTTTAAGTATCATTTTGAAGATGGCTGAAGCTCTCGAAGCAATTCACGAAGAGTTCCCGCAACCGCAGACGTCTTCGGTCTTGCCCCTCCCACAGCTTCTGAGTATAACTTTTTCCCATTCACTTCCTTCTCCTCCTGTGATATCTTCACCTGGTGTGTTTCCAATCGTTGCTTCCCTGCCGCTCTGGTTATACGTTGATCCTTGGGTTCTTGCATCAGTAAATCCAAATCCGGTTCCACCTCTCTCGTAGCTCTAGATTGCTTTGGTTTCATCTCAGGAATATCTATTAATGAATCTTCTAATACGCCTCCTACTGCACCCAGAATTTCCTCCCTTGGGGCTTCTTGACCTTCCTTTAGCAGTCCCTGTTGACAAACCTGTTCAACTGAGATATCTTCAATAGGTATAAGTGTAGAAGAACGAGGTGAAGGAACTTTTTTCAACGCATTGTTATAAAACTGTTCCGCCTTCTCCACCGAATTGATACGGTATCTCACATCTTCAAATCTTAACACAATACCAACAGGGACATCCCACCTAAATGGAATCTGTCGCCGCTTCAATTCATTCACAAGGAAACCAAAGTCTTTCCGATCTCTTAACATCTTTGGTGGTAATTCTTTGAAGACCCCAATTTGATTGCCATCATGTAGAGGTGTAGACTGAAAAGAGTATTGCAAAATGTCATTTCTCAATTTCCTCTCAGTGAAGTAAATTACCACATCTCTTGGCAAATTTCTCTGTTTTGCGATACGTGAGTTAGCTCTGTACAGCTTGTCTATTCTATTATCCACCACCTCTGGTTCAACTTTCAAAATCTTCGCCAACACCTCCACACAGGTTGCCCTCAGGTTTTCTCGATTATGTTCTCTTAGGCCTCTTAATCTTAAAGCATATTCCATATTTCGAAATTGTAGCATGGTAATCTCCTCTTCAAACCTCTGGCTCTGCACCCCCACCTTAAACATCTGTTCTTTTACTTCCTTTTTATTTGCTTCAACTTCAAGATTTAAATCCTCCACTTTTTTCTCAATCACCAATAAAGCATCAGTAAGAACCGTGGCTACTTTGGTTACACTCTGCTGTAATCCTTCAGTTTTTTCTTCCACCAGCTCCTTAACTTCCCCCACCACTGTTTTCATTTCTTTTTGATTTTTAGTCAACCTTTCATCCAATTTACTCATTTGGCCAGAGAGTTCTCCCATATATTTGTGTATAAATGCTTTCAAATCTTCTGTATCACAATCCTGTGTCTGTTTTAACTGCTTTGAAGCTGACACTGGCTTTTCCTTTGTTTGGTGTGTGGGGGAATCCCCCCCTGCTCTCTTTGAAGTCATACCTGAACAGAGCTTAAATCCAGGCAGAAAAGAAAAAAATCTTCCTCCTTTTCCTAATCTCCCCAGGTTTACAAAAGAGGAGCAAATTCCATTAACTTTTATGCAGAAAAGATACTTTAAAAAACTTGTAAAACTTGTGAATAAACAAAGTCCAATTACAGCCAAATACACTTTCGCTTTCTTGTTCCACTTTCTCTTTCCGCTTTCACTGACTCTGCTTTAATCAGCCGCCATTTTCACACACTTAAACTTCAATCAACTTGCTTTCCAAATTTTAAAAAAAACTCCTTAAAAACTTTATATTCATCAGAAGATCTCACCAAGCTAGTTGTTTTTCACTTGGGAATTAGCTTCGTTCGTTTCGGCTTCTCTCCGGCTTGTTCTGACAGGCAGAAGTCCCACGCCGCTCGGAGCTTCAGCAGCTTAAATAGGGAGCCCCAATAAAAGCGCTTACCAGGGCTTAGAACCCACCCTGGCAGCACTTTTTGGGCTCAACCTTTGCTGCCCACTCTCACCCCCCCCCACTACAAAGGGGGAGCGTTCCAAGCCGCTTTTGAAGTAAAAAAGCGGCTCTACAAGCGGCGGGGGCGGCGGACGATCAAACGAGCCGCCCAGCGCCGAAGAGATCGAAACCGGAAGTCAATGTGCTCATCTTCTTATTGGTTCGATTTATTGGTTCGATTTATACGCCGCCCTTCTCTGGAGACTCAGGGCGGCTTACAATGTGTTAAGCAATAGCCTTCATACTTTTGTATATTTATACAAAGTCATCTTATTGCCCCCACAAACTGGGTCCTCATTTTACCTACTTGTTGTGGCTCCGTTGCCTGAGCCTGCGTCATCAGCAGGGGAGGACTCTGAGAGTGAGGGAGAGGAGTTGGCAAGGCCTCCTTCTCCAGGACTCTCCTCTCTGGCAATGCCTCCGGAGGACACCGAAGGGCAGGAGATAGGCCCAGAGCCAAGCTCGTCCCCGCAGCCACAGGAGGACATTGACGAGGGCAGCGAGTTTTGGTTGGACCCTCGCCAGCGTCGGAGAGACAGGAGAGCCCAGCAGAGGAAAAGGCGTGGTCGTGATTAGCTGGTGGACCACGCCTCTTATTAGACTATATAAGTAAGCGATCGTAGGCATATCTTTGTGACGAACAAAAACAAAGATACGTGGATCCCGGTGTTGAATCGGCCCGGCGTCTTAGCTGTGGTGTGTATGTGACGGACTGTGTAATAAACACGTTGGCAAGCAACTGCGGAGTGCTGCCGTCATTTTGTTATCATCTCCCTTGGTTGCCTGCCAGTTCCTTAGCCTCTGGGTGTCTGAGGGGGGGTTCTTTCTGGGCACGGGGCCAGAACACTACTTTAGAAAGGATGGAAGGCTGAGCCTGGGGAGATTCGAACTTATAGTAATTGCAGTCAGCTGATGTTAATCACAATGCTTTAGTCTGCTGAGCCACCAAGGCTCTTGGATGACTTTAAAAAGGAAGCAGACAAATTTCATGGAAGGTAAACTGCTCGAGGCGGTAGTAGTACCAATGTCAACTTGATACTTCTCAACACCGTTGGATTTCCACACAAGCCAGACTAGGCTAAAAGAAAGGAAGGTTCTTTGATGATTCAACTTCTTACGGAAGCCACCTGTGATCTTTGTACATTGTCATCATATTAAACCATTAACTGGGTTTTGTTCTTGAATGTAGTGTGTTATGCAAAATCAAGTCAAGAGAAATGGAATTCAAAGAATGAGGAAATGCTAGTGGTGCTCATTTCTCTTAGGGTCTGGCTCCATAAACCCAGGAAGACATATTGTGATTCTTCCAAGCTTTATTGTTCCTCACCCACAGACAGAATCTTGCCAAATTAAAGCATATACTCTGGGAACTATTTGGGAGGAGCTCTTTTCACCCTCGTTCTCACACAAATTACCTGAACTGAGTTGTCCCTTCCTCCTTTGTGTTCTGACTTAGGCTTCCCCAAACCACGAAGCAGACTCCTTGTCCCGACAAAAGCCTCTTTCTATTAAGTTACTGTGAATTCTTCTCATTCACATCCAGCAAAGTTTTTCAAGGGTGAATTTACAGTGACAGATCTTATCCGGCTTGGGGAGCTGCCAGGCCGATATCTTCAAAACTTGGCAAGGAGTCACGGAGAGTCACGAACCAATTAAGCGAACTAATTTTCTCCTGCAAACTCCCCTTTCGCTCCTCTTTTATTCCCTCTAGGAGGGGCCATTCATTGTCCACCTGTGGCCTTACTCCCCAGTCGAACTTTGTTCTTTAGCTGTTTCCTTCGTCCGGCAACTCTGCACATGTGCACACTGGGAACAGGCTCCAGCCGTTCGTCTGCCCCACTGATGGCCGACTCCGAAGGCAGCTGATACCTGGCATACGGCCCTGGCCCTCTCTCTGCCTCTGATGCAGAACCCTCATCAGAGCCTTCCCCAGACTCCAGGACTGGCCCATGTTCCTCCCCAACCTCCTCACTGTCCGAATCTGCTGCCAACTCCGCTGGCAGGCCACAGCACTCTGGCATGCAGCCCCTCCCTCTTGGGAATCCAGACTACATTCCATCACACTTTCTGGGCTTCTCAAGGAGGATTTGCTTAGTGATTGTGTGACTAGAAAGATCGATTGAGGAAGCCTCTGGCCTGATTTTCTAGAACGTTTCTTAATGTAACTTAAATAATGATCTCCTGCTAGTTTTCCCATGCATGCTGCAAGTTTTTTTTCCCACTAGTCTATTAGCCCATTCTGATTTTCCCCCCAAAGTAGCTATTCTCCAAAAACCTTCAGTTTCCAGAAATTCTCCCTCCATCATGGCCATTCTAAACATTTTGAAATCAGAAGACCACATATTGGGAAGGTGTCCAAACTGGGAAAGGTTGATTTGACCTCATAGTAGAGATATTCCATTGGCTGCTACTGGAAAGGAAACTGCAATACATTTGAATTTGTACTGTAGTTTTATTTTATTTATTTATTTTTGAGATGGGAGGGGAGAAGGCAACTTCACTCACCTGTCTCAGTCAAATTACTGGGACAATTTATCACCGGGAATCGCTTAATTGCTGCTGAAACAGTACTCCGCAGCAACTTGCTAAGTGCTGTGCACAATTATATTGTTTCCGCCCTGCCTTAAAACTCATACAAATAAAGCCCTTCACACAATTTATCCGAGCACGACATCGAAAAGAGCAACTTAATTATAGAATTACAAGACTGGATGAACCAGCTTTTTCGTCTTGGCAGGAGACCGCTTTGGTTTGGCAGGAGCGATTTGAGCCAAAGCACCCAGAAATAACCAACACGCCCCAAGCAAAGGCTTAAAGGCAGTTTTAAGAAGACTTCAAGAAGAAGAGGCCGATGTTTTGCAGAAGGATAAGGATGTTGAAGACCTAGAACAGGGATGGCTAACCTTTTTGCCATTGAGTGCCAAAAGCGGGGGGAGCGGGGGGGGCTGTCGTGGGCATGTGTGCCCACACCCATAACTCTATGTGTCCCGCCCCCTGTGCATGTGCGTGCAATCCCCCCACACTCCCCCTGCTTTTGGCACGTGGTGGTACAGTGGGCCACCGGATTTCCGATGGAACCAGAAGTCAGGAAACAAGCTGTTTCTGGCCTCTGGAGGGGTGGGGAAGGCAATTTTCACCCTCCCCAGGCTCCTAGAAAGGCTCTGGAGCCTGGGGAGAGCGAAAAACAGGCCTTCTGGTCCTACCAGAAGTCAGGAAACAGGCCGTTTCTGGCCTCTGGAGAGCCTCCGGGGTGGGGGTGGGGAAAGCTATTTTCACCCTTCCCAGGCTCCTAGAAAGTCTCTGGAGCCTGGGGAGAACCCCACCCCCTGGCCCGGAGACCCTCTAGAGGCCAGAAACAGCGTGTTTCCCGACTTCTGGTGGGACCAGAAGGCCTGAAAATCAGCTGGCCAGCGCATGCATGCACATCGGAGCTCAGCTCACGTGCCCACCAATATGGTTCCGTGTGCCCCATGTGGCACGCTTGCCATAGGTTCGCCATCACAGACCTAGAACCACCCAATTTCAAGAGTGGCAGCCCAGACCCACTCCAGTTTTGGATGAAGGGGTAGATCTATACAATCTAAATGACATCTGTTTATTTGAAGAATGCAGATAATGCCCACAGCCCAGCACCACCCATTTTATAGACAAATGGGGACCTTATCCTCAATCTAGAACCGCCCCCTATTTTGGATGAGAGGGCAGGAACGGACTGCCCAGAACCACACCTGTTTATAAGATAGAAAGACAAAAGTCTAAATGACACTTGTTTTACAGAAGAATGCAGATGATGTTCACAACCTAGAATCACCGGTTTTATAGAGGAACGGGGACCTCATCCTCAGCCTAGAACTCCTGAGTTCTTGCTCCACTAAAGAGCCTTGGTAGAGCAGCGGACTAAAGCGCTGTTAAATAGCACTTAGTTGCCAGCTGCCTGCAATTACTGCAAGTTCGAATCTCACCAGGCTCAAGGTTGACTCGGCCTTCCATCCTTCTGAGGTAGATAAATTGAGGACCCAGTTTGTGGGGGCAATAAGCTGACTTTGTATAAAAAAGAACACCGCTTAGGGGAGGCCAAAAGCCCTACTAAGCAGGTATATACAAAAGTATGAAGGCTATTGCTTAACGCATTGTAAGCCGCCCTG
The DNA here is from genome assembly GCA_030761175.1 of Masticophis lateralis. Lineage (NCBI taxonomy): Eukaryota > Metazoa > Chordata > Lepidosauria > Squamata > Colubridae > Masticophis > Masticophis lateralis. The sequence continues at coordinate 8,870,134 of JAUDYJ010000006.1, read as the reverse complement.
AGTCTCCAGAGAAGGGCGGCATATAAAATCGAACCAATAAAACAATAAATAATAGAACCATCCCTATTTTGGATGAGGGGGCAGGAATGGACAGTCTAGAGCCATGATGATGAACCTATGGCATATGTGCCACAGGTGGCACATGGAGCCATATTTGTGGGCACACAAGTGTTGCCCTAGCTCAGCTCCAGCGCACATGTGCACGCCGCCTAGCTGATTTTCGGGCCTTCCGGGCCACTGGAAGTCAGGAAACGGGCTGTTCCTGGCCTCTGGAGGGCTTCCGGGGAAGTGGGGAATGCGGGGGGAACACGGGGGGTTATGCACATGCACAATATCCCCGTGCTCCCCCCGCTTTTGGCACGCGATGGCAAAAAGGTTAGCCGTCACTGGTCTAGAGCCACATCTGCTTATGAGATGCAAGGGGCAGTCTAAAGGACACTTGTTTTACAGAAGGAAGCCGATAATGCTCACAGTCTACAACCAGGGATGGGCTGCTGGGGATTTGCAAAGGTTTGGGAGAACCTCTAGCTAAGATTCTGTGTAGTTCTGACAGACCCCTAAATCCCACTCCTGGCTGGCCCCGCCCACCCCTTCCCTCCGAGGAATCCCCACACAGCTCATTTTGGATGCAGGTAAGTGCAGGGTGTGCATGGAGGCTTGGGGAGGGTGAAAAATAGGCCTACCGGAAATTTGGGAAAGCCGGAAACGGGTCCGCTTCCAGCCTCCAGAGGGCCTCCGGAGCTTGGGGAAGCCATTTTTTTAAAAAATTTGATTTATATGCCGCCCTTCTCCAGAGACTCAAGGCGGCTTACAATGCGTTAAGCAATAGCCTTTATATTTTTGTATATTTTATACAAAGTCAGCTTATTGCCCCCACAAACTGGGTCCTCATTTCACCTACCTTAGAAAGGATGGAAGGCTGAGTCAACCTGGAGCCTGGTGGGATTTGAACTTGCAGTAATTGCAGGCAGCTCAGTGTTAATAACAGTTAATAATACTGCTTTAGTCTGCTGAGCCACCAGAGCTCCTCATGGAGTTTTCATCTTCCACGAGGCTCCAGGAAAGCCTCTGGCGCCTGGGGAGGGCAAAAATGCCTCCCCGCCCGGCCGTGGTACAGGAGGCTGACTAGGCCACGCCCACCATGGCCACGCCCATCCATCAACCAGGCAAAGAACCCCTTGCTAAAATTTTTGAAGCCCACCCCTGCCTCGAACCACCTGTTTTATGGGGGAATGGGGACAATACCCTTAGTCTAGAACCACCTGTTTTCCAGATGAATAAGGCAAACAACTGCACTCTCTCCAGACAGAATGTGGAAGAAAAATAATCTAGAGAAAATAGCTACAGGCCAAGAATGGGATGGGGGTGGGACACTGGACTGCTGCAGATCAGACTGTTCCAACTTTGAAATCTAGTTTGTAGCACGGCAGACGAAATGACGTGCTTGCTTTTTGGTCTCCCCGTCTGTCTAGAGCCCCAAGCAACCACAGCCAGCTTGGATGCTCAGATCTCACATGCTTATGAGGCAGGTTGAAGCATCACCCAGCCCTCCTCATGTCAATAAATGAAGTCATCCAAAAACAACAAAAGCCGAAGAGTAAATTAGGCACCACGGAGTAAGGAAGGAAGCCGGATGATCTAAGAGTGGTGCAATTTGTGTAGCTCCAAGAGATATCCTCACCCTTCTGGGCGCACGCTTGAGGATGAAACAGACACGACGATGCGCCCAAGCTGATAATTAAATGCACAGAGCGAGAATCAGCTCCGCTTTGACGTCAAACATTTTTGCTCAAACGCTCCGGGACTTACCGGCCTCCAAACCAAGAATGACATATAGAGACTCTTCCAAGCTGAGGTCTTTATAGTGTTTCACACCTACAGACAGACTCTTGCCAAACTGAAGCAGCTTATTATCTACATCGAGGTAGTCCTTGACTTACAACCGTTCCTTTGGGTCTGTTTGAAATTACAAACAGAGCTGAAAAAAAGGGACCGATGACCTTTTTCCACTCTTACAACTGCTGCAGCACCCCCACGATTAAAATTCAGACGTCTGGCAACTGACTCATATTTATGACGGGTGCGGTGTTGTGGAGTCACGCGATCTCCTTTTGCACAAAGTTCTGACGGGCAAAGTCAATGGGGAAGCCAGATTTCACTGAGCAATCGTGTTAATAACTTAACGATGGCAAGGATTCGCTTAACAACGGAGGCAGGAAAAGTGGTAAAATGGGGGTGGGGGAAACTCACTTAACAACTGTCCTGCTTAGCAACAGAAATTTTGGACTCAGTTGTGGTTGTAATAAGCCGAGGATCACCTATACTTTGGGGACTATTAGGGAGGAGTTGTCTTCACCCTCTTCCTCTCATATATGATATCTGGGCTTAGTTGCCTCTTACTCCTCTGGAATGCAGCCCCTCCCTCTTGGGAATCCACCTCCTCCCTACGTTGCATCACAAGGATGGCTTGTGTGTGTCCAGAATTCCTCTCGCAGAAGTCTCCTTTTCGCCTTGTGAAATCTCACATTACGTCAAAAGATACTTCAGCCAGGTTCACCTTTGCTAGAGACAGGTTGTGCTACTTTTGCATTATTCCTCATGTTGCAACGGTTTGATCATGTAGTAACCCAGGAGGAATTTGCAGTTCAGCGTCAATATTTGGAAGGGCTTTGAGAATCCATTCAAAGTTTTTGGGGAGGGAGGGAAGGGGGAGAGAAAATATGGTTCTGTGGCTGTTGCACACTCTTTCTGTACTTCAGGAAATTGAGTGCTCTCTTCTTTTGAACGGTCTTGTTGTCCCCAAGAAGGAGGACTTTTCCCATCGTCTTGAAAACCTGATCAGGTGACTATTAGATTGGCAGAAGTTTCGTTCATTCATTCATTCATTCATTCATTCATTCATTCATTCATTCATTCATTCATATCCCATCTTTATTGTTTTTATAAATAACTCAAGGCAGAAAACATACAGAATACCCCTTCTTCCTCCTACTTTCCCTACAACAACCTCCCTGTGAGGTGGGTTGGGCTGTGGGAGAGGGACTGGCCCAAAGTCACCTAGCTGGCTATCATGCCTTAAGGTGGCACTAGAACTCCCAGTGTCCTGGTGATTGGCTCAAGATCTCCCAGCCAGCTTTCGTGGTTAAGGTGGGAACAGAATTTATTGTCTCCTGGTGATTGGCCCAAGTCACCAAGCCTTCTTTGGGCCAATCAGGATGGGTCTGTGAGTTTAGTCCCACCTTAACCATGAAAGCTGGCTGGGAGATCTTGACTTTGGATCAGTCACTCTCTCAGCCAACTCACCTCCCAGGGTAGCTATCGTGAGAAAATAGGGGAAGGAAGAAGTATTATGTATGTATGCTGCATTGAGCTACTTAAAAAGCATTAAAGGTGGATAGAAATCAAATAAATCATTAAAAAAAATCAAAACAAACCACCAACAAGATAAATTACCCATAAAGTGTCATTCCTTTGTCCAAGAACTGCAACCCAAACCTACACATTCTAAACCATACAACAGAGGTCCTCAAACTATGGCCCACGAGCCGGATACGGCCCGCTGAAGCCATTGATCCGGCCCACAAGGGACCACGAGGCTGCCATGCCCACGTTGCCCCACCTACTTGTCAGCCAGTGGTGGGTTTCAAATTTTTTTTACTACTGGTTCTGTGGGTGTGGCTTGGTGGGCGTGGCAGGGGAAGGATACTGTAAAATCCCCATTCCCTCCCCACTCCAGGGGAAGGTTACTGCAAAATCCCCATTTCTTCCCGATCCGCTGGGATTCAGGAGGCAAACAATAGATGGGACAGGGCCAGTCAGAGGTGGTATTTACCGGTTCCCCGAACTACTCAAAATTTCTGCTACCAGTTCTCCAGAACTGGTCAGAACCTGCTGAAACCCACCTCTGCTGTCAGCCCTCACCTGCCTTCTGGAGGACAAGGAGGCCAAAAATGGGATGCGCAGATGCCCCGAGGGCCATTTTTTGCCTCCGCAGCAGAGAGAGAGAGAGGGAGAGAGAGACACATACACACACACACAAACAGAAGTCCCTCATCCCCCCCCCCAAAGCAACCACATCCAGGGGTGAAATCCAGCAGTTCTAACAGGTTCTGGAGAACTGGTAGCAGAAATGTTGAGTAGTCTGGAAAACCAGCAAATACCACCTCTGGCTGGCCCCAGAGTGGGGTGGGAATGAAGATTTTGCAATATTCTTCCCCCAGGAAGGGAGGGAATGAAGATTTTGCAGTATCCTTCCCCTGGAGTGGGGTGGGAATGGAGATTTTGCAATATCCTTCCCCTGCCACACCCACCAAGCCACGCCCACAGACCCAGTAGGGAAAAAATTCGCATTTCACCCCTGGCCACATCCCTTCACTAACCTGCTTTCTACCCCTAGGAGCATAACAAATTAAAGTTTAATTTATGTGTATTGTTTAATGGGCTGCTAAATTGGCTATGCCCACCCAGTCACATGATCACCTAGCCCCACCCACCCAGTCACATGACCACCTAGCCATGCCCACCCAGCAGGTCCCCCAACAGTCTGAGGGACCGTGAATTGGCCCCCTGTTTAAAAAGTTTGAGGACCCCTGCCGTACAATATCAAAGTTAAAAGATTCTTCTCTCTCCAGACACTTACCAAAATTGAGTGTTTTTGATCCGGGCAATTTTTCTCACTCTCCGGATGATGTGTTTTTTCCAAGTTTCCAAACTGGACCTCTGAAGGAATTTCATATCCCATTCCTGAGTAGTCTGACACCATGTTTCTTGGCATCCCACCTTAGAAAATATATCCTTTTTTTTTGGTAAGGTTGCCTCTTTCTCATACGATGTGAAACACTCGCGAATCTCGAGCAGAGGTTTTCAATCGTTTCCCCCCCTCAGCCGTTCTGCAAAAATAAAAATAAAAAAAAAAGGAGAGAAGGAAGAGGAGAGAAAGTTCATTAAATTGAAAACAAAACTCCCGACGTGTACTATTCTGAAATGAAATTACAACTGACTTTAGTAGAGTATTGTGAGTCACACAGATCAACAAACTGTGTTTCCTTCCCCTCTAGATGCTTCTCCATCTGATTTAACGCGCAGATACATACATCAAACAATAGACCAAGATATTCCTGAAGGGGTTTTTGGGGGGTTAATAACTGTGCTCTGGAGGCACTCAGATTCAATCAGCAATCCTGTTTATTAGCAACGCTCTATTTACCTCAATAGACGCTCGAAGCATTCAATGAATATTATAAACTTATTAATAGAATCGCTTGCTCAGAATGCAGGGACAGAGTAAAAATATAGAACGGGAGATATCAGTTTAAGCTTACTAACAGCAAAGCAGCAGGAGGGAAACTATATTTGAATAATTTGGAAAGATTGGAGAACAAATGGCAAGATATAGGTGGAAGGGGTTTGTAACATAAGAACTGACTAACACGTGATGGCGAACCTATGGCATGGGTGACACATGTGACACGCAGTGCCCTCTCTGTGGGTGCGGGAGCCGTCGCTCCAGTTCAGGTCTGCCACGCATGCACGCACACCTCCCGCTAGCTAGCTGGTCGTCGGCGCCCCGCCCTGCATGCACGGGGGCAGGGCGTGGGGGGGACACGCGTGCAAGTGGTGGTGGGGTGCATGTGGGGGGACATACATGCATGGGGGTGGGGTGCATGTGCAGGGGGCACGCATGCATTGTATTTTGGGGGTTCGGGGACGCACGCGTGCATTTGTTCGCACACACATGCTTTGGGTCAGTGGTGAAATCTAAAATCTGTTACTACCGCTTCTGTGGGTGTGGCTTAGTGGGGAGGAGTTAATGTGACTGGGTGGGCGTGGCCAATTTTTTTTTAACTTTTAAAACCATTTTTTTTACATGTAAAACCATGTAAAAAAATGCTTTCAAAAGGCTCTGACGATCCCAGCTGAGTTGCCTGATCGTTTAAAAATCTCTCTGCCAATCAGGCAATTCAGCTGGGATTGTCGGAATTTGGATCGTCAGAGCCATTTAAAAGAAAAAAAAGCCTCTGATGATCGCCCGGCTCAGCTGGGGCATGGGAGGTGGGGACAGGGATTTTTGCTACCGGTTCTCCAAACTGCCCGCTGCCATCACTACCTACTCGCCCCAGCCGGTCCGAACCAGAAGCATTTCACCCCTGCTTTGGGTACTCGGTCCGGAAAAGGTTAGCCATCACTGGTCTACACAATAAAACAATTAAAAGCATCAGAAGATCTTTCATTATTTTTTTTATTTTTTTTTTTAATTAGATTTATATGCCGCCCTTCTCCGGAGACTCAGGGCGGCTTACAATGCGTTAAGCAATAGCCTTCATACTTTTGTATATATATTTATACACAGTCAGCTTATTGCCCCCACAAACTGGGTCCTCAATTTACCCACCTTAGAAAGGATGGAAGGCTGAGTCGACCTTGAGCCTGGCTAGGATTGAACTCAGAGAAATTACAGGCAGCTGGTGTTAATTGCTGCCTTTAGTAGGAGGCATTAGCCCTCTACGCTACACAGGCTCCTAAAAAGACATTTTGCTTCTAATCCAAGAAGTTTCTTCAGTTCTGGAAGAACAGAACTGAAGAAGTTTCTTGGATGAGAAGGGAAACATCTTCAAGGGAAACACTTGCTTTTCTTTCTTGATCAACTTGCACATGAACTGCTTGTTGTGGTCCAGATGCAAAGAACGTCACTCCATCACTGAAACAGGCTGTCGGAAGTTCTCCTCTTGACATTTAATCATATCAATAATTAAACATATTGACCACAGAGCTTACACAGTTGGTACCCAGAAAACTGTTATAGAACGATGAGAGATCTCTGCAGGATTCCCCACTGCTCAGGTTAAACAGGGAGAGCTAATCCATGTCACCGGATCCAATTTAGAACTGGACACAATCCAACATCTCACTTGCGGGTGGGGTTGGCCTCATCTCAACAATTGCTTCTTCCGTAATAAAAATAAGAATTTGTCAAATGTTCCAGCAGTCCCAAGCTTAACTTGTCTAGGCTCAGTAAATAAGATGTGTTAGGACTTGGAGAGGAGTCTCCCAGGCGATTCTATGGTGGGAAGGTAGATTACAGTAGTGGCCAAAATTGAGGAAACCTTTTGGGAAAAGTGTATTTTCTAAAAGTAGCTAATAACACCACTTTGTTTTGGAGTAGTTGCCCCTGGTTCGCACCGGTTCTATAGAACCGGTAGTAAAACCGTCGGGAGGCTCCGCCCACCGACCTTGACATCATCAGAATGCTTCTGCGCATACGCAAAATAGCGCGCAGCTCCGTTGCAAACCGGTAGTAAAGGTAAGTAGCACCCACCCCTGAGTAGTACCATAAAATTATATATCAATGGAAAGATAATTTAATCAAGAATGTAATGCAATAACTTTTAGGAAGGATTCACTATTAGAATAGCAGTGACAGTATAAAGAAGAAAAGTGAAACGTGTAGAAAAAACGAGATATACAAAAATTATCACCATAGAAAAAACGAGATATGCAAAAATGATCCCCATGTCAGTTAATACTTAGTTGGGTAACCTTTAGCATGAATTATGGCCTTACCAAGTCCTCCCATGGAGTGAACCAAGTCTTTTAGTTCTGCAGCTGTTCTAATGTGAAACCAAGATTGAATGATGGCTTCTGTTAACTGGGTTTTATTGCTGGGTCGCTTCTGACTAACAAGTTTCTTTAGTCGGCTCCATAGATTTTCAAGTGGGTAAAGGTCTGGGCTATTCCCAGGCCATTCCAGCAGTGGAATAGGATTATCTTGAAACGCCAAAAAAAGGTGGTGTTATTAGCTATCAAACCACAAAAATACACTTTTCCCAAAAGGTTTCCATGATTTTGGCCACTACTGTATATTGTTGATGCAGAGTCTGCTTAGATTTGTCTATAGGTGTGAAACAATAAAGTACTCTGCTTGGAAGAATCATCAGTGTGTCATTCTTGGCTTCGGGCCTGACAACTTGGTTGTTTTCCTGGGATGTTTTATTACCTTACTAGGTAACTGTCAGGTTTCGGAGTCGTCTTGAATAAATTGCATTTCAAACAAAGTCTTTGAAAAAAAACTCTAATTTATTAAGCCTGCACATTCTCCGACTCATTGCAGCCAAGTCTCGCTTCCTCAGGCAAACCCTCCTTTTCCTTTCCCCACTCCTCTACACTCATTGGCCATCTTCCCTGTCACTCTGCCCCTAATCTACTGCTCCCCTCAAAGGAATTTCCCCCCTCCCATCCCATCTCCTAGGTGATATTCTCTCCAGTGAAAATAAGTAGGTGAAGGGTCAAATGTCTCTTTCCAGATGCCTCCACTTCTTCTTTTTATGTCAGCATTGAAGTAAGTGCAGCGTGAAATGCTGACAGTAACGTCTTCACTGGTAGCAACCAGCATGTAATGTCTGTGACCAGGGGAGCAATTGCCCACATTCACCTTGTGCGCCAGTTGCGGCCTTACTTGGACCAAGATGCCCTACTCACGGTTACTCATGCGCTGGTCAACTCCCGTCTCGACTACTGCAACGCTCTCTACCTAGGGCTGCCCTTGAAAACCACTTGAAGGTTTCAGCTGGTGCAGAATGCGGCCACGCGGGTTGTGATGGGAGCGTCCCGACACTCCCACGTTACACTTCTCCTGCGCGACTTGCATTGGTTACCAGTTGCCCTTCGGGTGAGGTTCAAGGTGCTGGTTATTACCTACAAAGCCCTTCATGGCCTAGGCCCAGGATATTTGTCAGACCCCCTGCAGCCAGCGACAATCCCCAATCGCCTAACACAGAACTGGAACTCCTATTCTCCTGACATCTAACCTGGTGCCTTAACCACTAGACCAAATTGGCTGTCTTTTCTTGAGCATGATGATGGCTTGCCAAAATCCTAACTTTACAACTCAAACCCCAGTTTGAAACAAGTTTAATATACTCTCTGGTGTGGGAAGCCCCCCCCCCCCGAAAAATGAAATGTTTTGGGAAATATTAAAAAGGGTAAAGTATTATGAACATGTTTTTAGAGGCGGAAAGCAGCCCCCAGTCTTCCTTAACAGCCCCCAGCAGATGCCAGCATGTAAGGAGATAAAGAGTTTATTGAAAGAAGAAGCCAACTATCTGGATGGCTCCATTCATAAGCAAAGCAGGCAGAAATCCATCCAAAACAGGATATTTTGAAACTCCTTGCAGCAAAGGTTTGACAGCTAACAAAGCAAAATTAGAACTGGGTTAGAATAGGGTTAGAACAAACAGCCCCTCACCCAAGATCCAACACGGGATGAAAGCCATTAGCCATAATAGGAATTGCCCAACAGCCTTTTAGAAACGCAAAGCCCATATTGCACAAATCCCAAACTTAAAAGTTACAGAAACGATAAAGATCCATCCGGGGGTGGGATTCAGCCGGTTCGGGCAAACTGGATGTTAATTTTAATCAGGTTCGCCGAACCGGTTGTTGCAAGGATTGGCTGACCCCGCCCAGTCTCCGGAGCCTCCGGAGCCTGGGGAGGGCAAAAAATGGACCAACCGGAAGTACCAGAAGTCTGAAAACGGGCCCGTTTCCGGCCTCCGGAGCCTAGGGGAGGCCATTTTCGCCCTCCCAGAGGCTCAAGGAAAGTTTCCGGAGTTTGGGGAGGTTGCAAACGCCCTCCCTGTGGTGCAGGAAGCCGAGTAGGACACCCCCACCCAGCAATGGGGCAGAGAACCAGTTGCTAAAATTTCCAACCCCTGGATCCATCCATCTATTCAGCCAGTTGTTCAAAACTGACCCAGAACTGCATGCTGTCTTTGTGTGTTGGTTCCGTTCATCATTACACTTTTTCCCCCAATCAGCCCCCATGTTGTTTCCGGTGTCTTTCTCCCAGCTTGGAACCAAACCAGATGGCTTTTCCTTCAAACACTGGGATGATGGGAAATAGTACACTTAAAGCTTCATGAATAAAAGCTATCTGACTGAAACACCATCCAAAGCCAGAACAATTTGTACTAAGCACTTTTAATTTTTTTATTTTTTTTGCAATAAACAGCAATTGGGCAAAGCAAAAACTCTAATCAGCCACATCATAGCATTGCCCAATGAGGAAACTCAACCTGTATGGAAGTGGATAATCAAAACAAAGATCTGCTTTATTTGTAGTTTAATTAACGGCTTCCAACCAGAGACATATATGGCCAAAAGTCATCGAGGCAAATGAAATATATGCCCAGAGATAAGACAGGTTGATAGTTAAGGGTTGATTTCTGTAATCTGTACATTGATTTTTTCGCTGGTTGATTGCAACTCTTTGGTTATAACTTGCAGGTTTGAAATAGGCCCTCACAAATCTTAAATCACCAATAAAACCTGCATTTCTAGGGCAGCCTGCTAAAATTAAACATGTCTCAAGGTTTTCAGGTGCTGTTAAAACTGGGGAATATAAGACGAGTAAAGGAGAAGGAGCTCATTAAAAGAAGATAAATATGAACACCAGAACAAGAAGTAGCTAAGGAAAAGACATCTTCTACCAAATAATTCATTAATTAAAAAATAGATTTCTAGGGCAAGGTGCTTTTGACGTTTTGGGGATTTTAATCTCGGCTGCCATTTAGATGTTTTATTATGTTGCGGTTGCTTATGATGATTTTAACTCTTGTTAATTGCCCGGAGTCAAGATTTGGAGATGAGCAGTCATAGAAATGGAAAGAAATTGAGAAAAATAAACCCTGTGTCCTTTAAAAATAGCTAGACAGTATTTTGAGCAATAGAAACATATACCTTAAACCAAAAAACAGAAGATATATTTGCTGTCTGGTAAGCGCAGGGCAGAGCAGGGCTGGGGTACAAATCACAGTTTGGACCCCAGAAAAGCAGGAGAGAAAAAACATAAGCAAAGGGTATCTTATCTTTTCAATGCTCCTTCTGCAACCCCTTTCTCCAACCTGGGCCAGGTGCTCTCTGTTTTGAAGGAAAAGATATAACTGGGAACCCTTTTTTCCCCTGACTTCAGCTGTCTGTCCCATCCCTGCTGTCTTGCTAAAACAGTTTATCAAGAGTAAACAAGTGACTTGCAAGAGACCTTGGTGTACCAGGGTTCAGGAATAACATCATTGATCGCCCTGGTAGTTATTGCATGAAACATAGGGGGGAGGGGGAGAGAGGAAGGATTCTAGTCTATTCCACCTGAAATTTTTTTTTCAATAATTACAGGGAAGTGGAAGGGAGGGAGGGAGAGAGAGAGAGAAGAAAAAGGAAGGAAGGAAGGAAGGAAGGAAGGAAGGAAGGAAGGAAGGAAGGAAGGAAGGGGGACAAGGAAGGAAGGACAGGAGAGAAAGAAAGAAAGAAAGAAGAAAGAAAGAAAGAAAGAAAGAAAGAAAGAAAGAAAGAAAGAAAGAAAGAAAGAAAGAAAGAAAGAAAAGAGAGAGAGAGATGGGGACAAGGAAGGAAGGACAAGAGAAAAAGAAAGAAAGAGAGAGAGAGAAGAGAAAGAAAGAAAGAGAGAAAGAAAGAAAGAAAGAAAGAAAGAAAGAAAGAAAGAAAGAAAAGAAATGGGTGACAAGGAAGGAAAGAAGGAAGGAAGGAAGGACAGGAGAAAAAGAAAGAAAGAAAGAAAGAAAGAAAGAAAGAGAGAGAGAGAAAGAAAGAAAGAAAGAAAGAAAGAAAAGAGAGAGAGAGATGGGGACAAGGAAGGAAGGACAAGAGAAAAAGAAAGAAAGAGAGAGAGAGAAGAGAAAGAAAGAGAGAGAGAGAGAAAGAAAGAAAGAAAGAAAGAAAGAAGAAAGAAAGAAAGAAAGATGGGTGACAAGAAAGGGAGGGAGGGAGGGAGGGAGGAAGACGGGGGACAAGGAAGGGAGGGAGGAAGGACAGGAGAAAAAGGAAGGGAAAGAAGGAAAGAAAGAAGGAAAGAAGGAAGGAAGAAAGAAAGAAAGAAAAGAGAATTTTAGAACACCCGTGTTTAGCTCATATAGTAAGTGAATTCTCATAAGGCACATAGCAAATTCCCGACTTCAATCTGGAATAATCAGCATGATACATACTCAAGGGCATGTACAGGCCTTGAGAAACATCCCTAGCCTGAGGTCTACTCAGCTTGGCTTTTAAAATGAATTATTATTCATTAAATAATAACGAACAATGTTATGAGCATTTGTACAATCCGTTTAAAAATGGGAACGCAGCAAGTGGCGTATGAAGCAGGGCCTCTCCTCACAGCAAAGCAGAGGCCCCAGAAGGGAATGCTGATAAATCCATTGGCATGAACTTAACAACTGCGGCGATTCACTTAACAACAGTGGCATGGAAGTTCATAAAATGGGGCAAATTTCACTTAACACACATCTCACTTAACAACAGAAATGTTGGGCGCAATTGTGATCGTAATTCGAGGTCTTCCTGTACAGATCTCCACAGAAGAAAGATCTAGATCGGGTATGTCAAACTCAAGGCCCGTGGGCCTGATTTGGCCTGCGGGGTGCTTAAATCTGGCCCACGGGCTGGCTTGGAAATATCAAAGGACTGGCCCACGGTGCCTCTGCCAGCCAAAATGGGCCACAGGGTAGGGGGGCATGTGTGCCCCCCTCGGCAGCCTGTTTTTGGCCAGCAGAGTGGTGCAAGAGGCTGGGGAGGCCAAAAACGTGGTGCAGGGGGGCCTCATGGGGCCCGTGTGCCCTGTTTAGGCCAGCAAAGTGCTGCAGGAGACCGTCAAGGCTGAAAATGGGGCACGGGGGGGGGGCTCACGTAGTCCCCCGCATCCCATTTTGGCCGGCAGGGTGTTGCAGGAAGCGTCTGTCCTGTCTCCCCATCCCTCACCGGCCTGCCAAAGAGAACTTCAATGCTGATCCGACCCTCGAAGAAATCCAGTTTGACGCCCCTGATCTAGATGTACCAACCTCTCTTTCTACTTTGAGTTTGGAAGTTCGCAAGATCAAGGCCCATCTCTTCATCACTTGGAATGATAGTTACCACTATTCTTCTACTCATTTAACATGGACCTCCTGACTGGGATGGCTATTAGCATACTGCTATTTAGTTTTGAGTTCCAAAATGACTTTGTTTGGTTTTCAAGCCACGTTTTTTTGCAGACCTAACTGAGAAGACAACGACGAAAGCCACGAAACGATGGCCTTTGTGGTTTGAGAGATGACTCCAAAATTACATTTTAAAGCCACAAGGTAGCCTCAAGGTTTAACGTCTGTCATGCCAGAGGCATGAAGAGTATATGTTAATTATAAAGTGAACCACAACATTTTTGGAGGCCAGTCATTTAATTTTAACTGGTTGTCATACATTGAGTGGAGACCAAGCAGCGTGACAGGAAACCAGGAACAACCGGCAATTTTAGCACTTCCTGGTGGCTTTGAAATAAGCTGGAAATAATGACATTTCCCAGAATTCCCAGGGAGTTTTGGAATTCTGGGAGTTGTGAGTACCCAACACATCTGAAGAAGTAGCTGTTTGGGAAAGGCTGAACCGCCTTACTAATTGTATGGTATCTTCCACCTGCTCTCCATAGGTAACGTAGGTTTCTTTCTCCATAAAATATATATTTCAAGAATGTCTTTGCAGCCAGATATGCAAATGCAAAGGAATTTCTAAAATGCATTCCTGCGAAGGATAGGCATGTAGATAACGAAGCACCCTTAGAAAAAAAGGTCTACCAAATCTCTTCAAACGATGCTGACTTTTAATTCCTAGCATTTTTTTCCCCGCTTACCTTACTGGTTGAAGGTTCCACCTTGCTCCTAGAAGCAGATCAATGCTTGAAACTGCCTTCCTACCGAAGCTCCAGAAATACAGAATCAAAGACCATCTTTGGTTGGATCGTTGGTCCAAAGCTCCACTGAAGGACTGATTCCAGGAGAGGATGGGTGTCCAAAATTCCTCTGTATTTTGAAGTTGAATGGTAGATGGTTCAAAGGACTCTGGAAACACCTTGATGTACAATGCAGATGGACAATGGACAGTTCTCTGCCTCAGAGTTTATATTATGTTTTTAAGGGATTATATTCTGAGTTTATCCCAGTTGGACTAGCCAAGATGAGTTTGGAAGTTAAGCAAGGTCGGCCTTGGCTAATAAATGGATAGGAGACCACCATGAACTTGGCAAGGTAACGGAGAACAACATCATCAAAGAAAGAGTTGGCAAACCATTACTAATTTGCTGCCAAGAAAACCGCGGGGTTTTACGTCCACTGAATGACCAAGAGTCAAAATAAAGCTTACTGTTTAACTATATCAGGAAATCTCCAAAGTTGGCAACTTTATGACTTCAGTTCCCAGAATTCCTCAGCCAGCTTTTCGCATGATATGGCTGGCTGAAGAATTTGGGGAGTTGAAGTCCACAAGGCTTAAAGTTGGCAACTTTGAAGATCCCTGAACTTCGGCTGAAGAGGTTGTAAAAAAATGCTTTTAAAGCCTCTGAGGATCCCAGCTCTTGCCCGATTGGCAGAAGCTTTTTTTTTTTAAAAAAAAAGCTTCTGATGATCCCAGCTGACTTGCCTGATCGGCAGAGGCTTTTTTTCCTTTTAAAAACATTTTTTCTATAACCTCTTCAGCCGAAGAGGTTGTAGAAAAAATGCTTTTAAAAGCCTCTGATGATCCCAGCTGAGCTTAAAAAAAAGCCTCTGATGATTGCGCGGCTCAGCTGGGCAATGGGGTGGGGGCTGCAGGGATTTTTGCTATCGGTTCTCCAAACCACCCACCTCCATCGCTACCGGGTCGGGTGATTTGGTCCGAACCGGGAGCATTTCACCCCTGGATGGGTCCCATCCATAATAAACTGATTTTCATCAGACAGAAGCTCAGGAAAGTGTTCCCAGTGGAACGAAGTGGAATTATATGGTTTGAAACCTGAACAAAAACACACCCTACAGAATTTTTTTTCTCCCAAGATGTTATAGGCTTGCACAACAGGCAGCAATCTGAAACACCATTATCAGGCTTGCTTTCCAGAACATAGAAAACTTATTTGGCCTCCTTTAACTATTAGAGAGGAAAAAGAAAACTGTTAAAAGAAAGAAAATAAGGCAGAATTACAAATGGATGGGATTGTTTTCAGGGGACAATCCTCCCCTCTCATTTTGCAAACAGAAGGTTATCTCTGAGTAGGATACATGCACCATAAAAGCACCTGGAAGCACCTAACCTCTGGATGATGGTGTACCTATCCGACACACTCAAGTTCAAACTTCAAGCACCCTTTCCCATACTTTTAGGGAGAGATTAAAATGGATTGCACACAATTTAAATACTACCCTGTAATGTGTTTCACCAAGAAGAGGTTCATGAATGAAAGACATCGTACCTAGATTGATTCAGAGTGAGATAAAACTCTGAATCAATCTTGGTCCCTCCTTAAGTCAAATATTATTGTCTGGAATTGTGCACAAACTGTTCAGGAGAAGAGACAGCTTCCTTCAGGAGTTGCTGATGGAGGTAATGCAACCTCCCTGCCTGATTCTGAATCACTTTCTCCCTATCAAACCTGGCTCTTCTTATTGTTCATTACACAAGATTTTGCAGTCAGCAACTCCGAGACAAAAAAAAATTAAAAAATGGGCTGACACATTTTAAGTAACCTACTTTTTAAAAACGACTTGCTGAATAAGTCATAATGGGTTGAGTGAGTTCATGCATTGGACTAAATTATAAGCAACGTGACTAGACTTATATAAAATCTTAGGATTAATTCAGTGGTGGGATTCAAATAATTTAACATCGGTTCTCTGCCCTAATGATTTCTTCCAACAACCAGTTCACCAAACTGCTCAGAAAGTTAACAACCGGTTCTCCCAAAGTGGTGCGAACTGACTCAATCCCACCACTGGATTAATTGAACAAGTTAAAGATAGAATTCTTTATTGGCCAAGTGTGATTTGACACACAAGGAATTTGTCTTTGGTGCATATGCTCTCAGTGTACATAAAGCAAAAATGAAATATATTTGTCCAGAATCATAAGATACAACACTTAGTGATAGTCATAGGATACTAAAAAGCAATCAAATCATACTAGAAAACAATAAAAACAATATAAGTTGTAAAGATACAAGCAACACGGATATAGCCATAAGTGGGAAGAGATAGATACTAGTAAGGATGAGAAGAGGTAATACAGTGTCTTTGTAGTTAATTTGACAGTGTTGTGGGAATTACTTGTTTAGCAGAATGATGGCATTTAGGAAAAAACTGTTCTGGTGTCTAGTTGTTTTGGTGTCCACAGTGCCCTGTAGCGTCTTTTTGAGGTTAGAAATTGAAACAATTTATGTCCAGGGTGTGAGGGGTCTGTAGATATTTTCACAACCCCCTTTTATACCCCATGCATTATACACGGGAAGCCCAACTATATATGAGGGAAGGCTTTTTTTTTTGACAGTTGCAGCACACCACTGGCTCGTATTTAAGTGATTGTTCACTACTGTTTTTTGTAAAAAAAAATGCTTGGGTTTGTTTATATATTTACCAGGTGTCAATCTGAGGTTGTATTTATTTTTTTAAAGCCACCTCTTCATTTTGCAGAAGCAGTGGTGGCTCTTTTTAATCGGGTTAGAATCTTATTGGCAAGGCTGGGAAAAAAATAATTCCTGGATATTTAACCTCACTTTTAGGAGGGGAGGGATGCAGTGGCTAAGAGGCTGAGCTTGTCGATCGAAAAGTCGGCAGTTCAGCGGTTTGAATCCCTAGTGCCGGATTAACGGGGTGAGCTCCCGTGACTTGTCCCAGCTTCTGCCAACTTAACAGTTCGAAATCAGGTAAAAAATGCAAGTAGGAAAATAGGGACCACCTTTGGTGGGAAGCAGAGGTGGGTTTCAGCAGGTTCTGACCTGTTCTGGAGAACCGGTAGAGGAAATTTTGAGTAGTTCGGAGAACCGGTAGTAAAAATTCTGACTGGCCCCGCCCTATCTATTCTCTGCCTCCCAAGTCCCAGCTGATTGGGACGAAATGGGGATTTTGCAGTAACCTTCCCCTGGAGTGGGGAGGGAATTTTGCAGTATCCTTCCCCTGCCATGCCCACCAAGCCACGGCCACCAAATCATGCCACACCTACCATGCCACGCCCACAGAACCGGTACTAAAAAAGTTTGAAACCCAAAAGTTGAAACTGGTAGGAAGGTAAAAGCGTTTTGTGCACCTTTGGCATTTAGTCATGCCAGTCACATGACCACCGGAGACATCTTCGGGCACTACTGGCTCTTGGGCTTTGAAACAGAGATGAGCACCGCCCCCTAGAGTCAGGAACGACTAGCATATATGTGCGAGGGGAACCTTTACCTTTACTTTTAGGAGGGGGTGTGGTGGAGAAAGCAAAGCAAAGCAAAGGATTTAAATTCTTGGCATCTCAGTTTTTCCTAGCCCTACCTTACAAACTCTTCCCTGAATCAGCACAGTGGCTTACTGTTACATCCTCTCTTCTGTTATAAAGCTACCACTGTAAAAGCAAAACTGAAAATTATATATCAGATTGGGAGTTGCCAGAATTTTTTTTTTAATGTCTGCAAACTTACACCAATCCAGTAGCAAAGGCCAGAAAGCAAACATATTTCTAGAAACAGAGAAGAGAGAAGGGTTGTACTGTGGCTTTGAATTCATGCAACTCCCTTCATACATAGTTAGAAAATAATAGGTGTGGTAATCCAACATACTTCGAAAGCCAAAAAGAATTCTCTATCAAAATGATAATGCAGAAATAAAGAATGGGCCCCAAAATCTGAAACGACGTTGCTGAGAAAAGAAATGCACATTTTTTTTAAAAAAAGAAGGAGCAGAGAGAGTGAATGAGAGAGAAAAAAACCAGAAGATAAGAAAGAAGGAACAGAAAAAAAAAAACCCCAGAGAAAATAATTTCCTGCAAGCAGCTGATAGAATAATGTGTGGCTCACAAGAAGCTCAGAGGATAATAAACAGTTTAACATCCTAATGATAAATGTGTTAGTATTTACATATAAAATTTTTCAATACCTGTGCAGTATAAGTGTATAAAAAAATAAGAAAAAAGTAAAAAAAAGAGTAAAAGATTAAATTTTGATTTCTGACCTTCTTTTTATCAAGTAACCACCATCTTACTCTTTGTATTCTTTCTTACACCCTTTTAATCCCCAAATTCATTCATTCATTCATTCATTCATTCATTCATTCATTCATTCATTCATTCATTCATTCCTCTGTCTTTATTATTTTTACAAACAGCTCAAGGCAGCCAACATCTCTAACAGGCCTTCCTCCTCCCAAAATTCTAAAATAATCAATTCAGCCTTTTTTTTTCCTTTCAGCAAAAAATCCATGTAACCCATCTGGTCTTTTTAAAAATTCTTTTCTTTTTTTTTTCCTGCCCAAACTGATCATCCACCATCTCCATGAGTTCCATCAATGCTACAATCCATTCTATCTGTTTCTTCATTCTTCTGTCTTTATGAATGCAATAATTTTTACTGTCATTCCCATAATAATAATAATTCTGTCATTATCTCAATGACCGTTGCTAGTATTTCCAATAATTTCCACGGCCTTTACCAGAATTAAGTTTCAAAAACACCAGCCCAGAAAAAAAACCAAAAAACAGTCGTTTATAGACAGAAAAGAAATTGGCTGTATTTTGGTAAAGCCAAAAGTATTTTAAGGATAGAAACTGGAATTGGTTTCCAAAGGAAGAAGAAAACTACGCTCTTACTCGCTGGGGTTAGAGCATCTTTACACCCAGTTGAGTTGAGATAGTAAGAGAGGTAACCAGCCAGGAGAAAATTGTAATCCTTCACTTTCCTTAGAGCCCCACAGCAGGTTAAATTCGATAGCCATGGTTTTAAGGGTGGTAGCTTTTTCTCTAAATAGAGGTTACAGATAATCCTTGAGTTATGACCATAAGGTAAAGGTAAAGTTTCCCCTTGCACATATGTGCTAGTCATTCCTGACTCTAGGGGGCGGTGCTCATCTCCGTTTCAAAGCCGAAGAGCCAGCGCTGTCCGAAGACGTCTCTGTGATCATGTGGCCGGCATGACTCAATACCAAAGGCGCACGGAACGCTGTTCCCTTCCCACCAAAGGTGGTCCCTATTTTTCTACTTGCATTTTTTACCTGCTTTCAAACTGCTAGGTTGGCAGAAGCTGGGATAAATAACGGGAGCTCACCCCGTTATGCAGCACTAGGGATTCAAATTGCTGAACTGCCGACCTTTCAATCGATAAGCTCAGCATCTTAGCCACTGAGCCACCGCATACCATAGTTACGGCCATAATGGAACCCATAAGTCATAACAGTCCTAAAACAGGTCAGTCACATGACTGAGCTGATTTTAGGGGGGTTTTTTTGTGGCAGATACCACAGTTGTAAAGACAACGCCATGGTGGTTAAGCCAACGCTGCAGTCGCTAATCAAATCCATCGATCGCGATGGTACGGTGTTGAGGAAAACCGGAAGTAAGTTGTTGGTTTTTGGCAAAGCCAGCATAAATGTGGTCCGGTGATCGCAGGACACCGCAAACGGCCATAAATGGCCACATGGTGCAGAGAGGAATAAAATCTTGTTATGCGAGTTACACAAAGGAGCAATTGCCTCAGAGAACTGCCATTTTACTTCTGAGTCAAAAGAAATTCCTTGCTTGTGCAAATTTGTAACTACACCCTAGAGTTTCAGTTAGTAAAAATAGACAAAGTTATGTGAGCTGGGTGGTGTTGTTTTCAAACAACACTATCCAAAAGGGCACATACTTCTCTCGTATGATGAATTCTGCAATTCTCAAAAACCTGTGGGTATGCTTCTCTACAAACTGTAATTTGAATATCGTGGTTTAATATATTTTTTTTCAACAACACAGGGAACACGCGTTTCCCCAAAGCATCCTCAGTCTAGAACGGGTAAACATTAACTAAGTAGATGCAAATCCACCGATCCAATATCACATGCCAAGAGGTACTGTGGACTAAGTTGATGAATCAGGCCTAGAGCCATTTTAGTGCAGTGTCTAGTTCAATGTTTCACAACCTTGAGAACTTTTAAGATGTGTGGAATTCAACTCTCAGAATTTCCCAGCCAATCATTCTTTGCCAAGATTCAGAAATCATGGTTTACTTAATCCAGGGGTCAGCAACCTGGGGCTCCGGAGCCATATGCAGCCCTTTTGGCCCTCTGCTGTGGCTCCCTGTCAGGTGATCCCACCACTGGCTGGCCCCGCCCCTTGCCCTCCCCTCCCAGTCATTTCTCGCCTGGCCTGAGAAGGTAAGGGCGACGGTGGGGAATAGAGAAGCAGCCAGAGGAGAGATACAGAGATACAGAGAGAGCAGGAGTGGGGGAGAGAGAGAGGGAGGGAGGGAGGGGAGAGAGAGAGATGTCAAAAGGGTTTTGTGGTTCCTGGTGTTTTTTAACAACTGGTTCTCTGCTCTAGTGACCGACTGGGTAGGTGTGGCTGGGGGGTTCATGTGACTGGTAGAAGTGAGTGACATCAGGTTGGCCACGCCCATCCAGGTTTTGTGGCTCCCGGTGTTTTCTTTTCTGTGGGAAACGGGCAGAGGTGGGTTTTAGCAGGTTCTGACCAATTGTGGAGAACCGGTAGCGGAAAGTTTGAATAGTTCGGGGAACTGGTAGTAAAAATTCTGACTGGCCCCACCCCCATCTATTCTCTGCCTCCCAAGTCCCAGCTGATCAGGAGGAAATGGGGATTTTGCAGTATCCTTCCCCTGGAGTGGGGTGGGAATGGAGATTTTACAGTATCTTTCCCTTGCCACGCCCAAGCCACATCCACCGAGCGATGCCATGCCCACCAAGCCACACTCACAGAACCGGTAGTAAAAAAATTTTGGAACCCACCACTGGAAACGGGTCCAAATGGCTCTTTGAGTGTTTAAGGTTGCAGACCCCTGACTTAATCAGAAAGTCAACCAATTGCCTGCAGGGTGTCCAGAAACAGAAGATGTAGTCCTTCCTCATTCTTGTTCCCGCACAATCTAGGGCAGGGGTCTCCAACCTTGGCAACTTTGAGACTTGTGGACTTCAACTCCCAGAATTCCCCCAGCCAGCATGTCCATGGGTCTACAGTTCACAGGTCTTAAAATTGACAAGGTTGGACACCCCTGAGAGTGATAGCTCTCCACAGATGTCTAATAAAAATCTCAGCGACAAAAAATAAATAAAAAATAGGGAGACACATCACAATATTGTGATACAACCCTAGCTCTTCCTATTTGCCTCCTGACATGTGAGTCTCTAAGCTTTATGGTTTGTGCGGTGAGCTTGTCACTCTCTTCCCGTCCCTTCTCCCCATGATCTAATCCGATCTCTTTTAAGCTTTCTGAGTCAGTCGTTATTATGGTGTATCTGGTGGCAATGAATTCCACAGGGGAACAATGAGCACTCTGAGGGACATTTCTTCAAGATGAGGTTTTTTTCGCTAACCCTGAAGGCTGAATCTGAGCCTTGAACTTCTGAAAGGCAAGTCATACATATTCAACTCAACCCAGCATCAAGGATCAATCTTCCTTCAATCCCATCGGATCTTAAACAGAATCGGGACTACCTTACAGCTACGATTACTAAAAAGATTGTAAAAATCCGACGGTGAGAACCATCTCATCTGGAATCATTCTGCTACAGGCAGTCCTTGATTTACAAACATTTGTCCAGCAACTTGCCCAGTGTTACAAAAACACTGAAATAAGGGACTTACGGCTGGTCCTTCACTTATGACCTTGGCAGCGTTTGCCACGTCACGGGGTCAAAATTGGGGTGCTTGTATTTACAAGGGTGGTAGCGTCCCAGGGTCACGGGACTGCCATTTGTGGCCTTCCCAACTACAGCAGTGGCCAAAATTGTAGAAACTTTTTGGGAAAAGTGTATTTTCTAAAACTAGCTAATAACACCACTTTTTTTCTCTTTTGGAGTAGTACCATACAATTATTTATCAAGGGAAAGATAATTTAATCAAGAATGTAATGCGATAACTTTTATGAAGGATTTGCTGTTAGAATAGCAGTTACGGTAAAAAGAATAAAAGTGAAACACGTAAAAAAAAAATGAGATATACAAAAATGATCACCATAGAAAAAAAATGAGATAGGCAAAAATTATCCCCATGTCACTTAATACTTAGTTAAGTCAACCTTTAGCATGAATGATGGCCTTATAACATCTTCCCATGGAGTGAACCAAGTCTTTTAGTTCTGCAGCTGTTCTAATGTGAAACCAAGATTGAATGATGGCTTCTGTTAACTGGGTTTTATTGCTGGGACGCTTCTGACTAACAAGTTTCTTTAGTCGGCTCCAGAGATTTTCAATTGGGTTAAGATCTGGGCTATTCCTGCAGTGGAATATGATTATCTTGAAACTCCAAAAAAAAAAAAAGTGGTGTTATTAGCCATCAAACCTCAAAAATACACTTTTCCCAATAGATTTCCACAATTTTGGCCACTACTGTAGCTTCCAACCAGCAAATTTTCTCCATGGCTGCAGGAGCGCCATGGTATGTAAAATCAGGCATGGCTCATTTAACAGCTGCCTTGCTTAGTAATGGAAATTTTGATCCTAACTGTAGTCATGCCAAAGACAACCCGTAACATTGTCCTCGGTGGAAGTTGGACTACCTTACAGGCAGAATCGAATAAATATTACAGGCAGAATCGAATAAAGGCAGAACCGAACAATATGTGATTGCAAATTTCATTTAATTCTTTCAGTTGGTTAAAAAAAAAAAAAACTGTGGGTTCGTGAGCACGATCTATCCAGAGAAGACAAGGATATCCCCTTGCCCTCGAATAACCAAGTTTGCAAAACCACACCAAGAACAAAACACAGAGAAGTGTCATTTTTAAGTAGCTCTCTTTCCTATTTGGTCAGCCTTCGACTTTGCTGTTTGAGCCACCAATAAAATCAATAAAGGAATGCTTGTTTTGACGAACAGAGGGCAAAACTGAACAAATCTAGTTTCTTTGTCTAGGAATGCAAACTTCCCTGCGGGAAGGAACCCGTGGAGGACTGGTGAACGAAATTTCTAAAAAAGGAATTATTAGGCTTTTTTTAGTGTTATTATATAAATAGCAATGTGAATCCCAGCTGGCAGATCTTTAGCCGGTGCTGGCCTTCATATGAATTGAATTCTTCTGAATAATAATAATAATAATAATAATGATAATAATAATAATAATAATAATAATAGATAATATAGGACTAAATTCTAATACTGGTGGGAGTTTGATAATCCAAGTCCTAACCAAAGTTTAAGAATGGTTCAGATAGTATCTGAGAATATAGGAAGTTCCTAGCAAGATGTGGTGGTGGTTTTTTGGGGTAATATTAGGGTGTTCAAGTCCCGTAAATCCAACATTTCCAAATATTGAAAAAGTCCTTTCAGTATTGCTAAGAGGGCTCCAATCACAATTGAATTATTATTATTATTATTTTGAATTTATAAATTGTCCAAACACTGCCTCTATTG
Source organism: Masticophis lateralis (assembly GCA_030761175.1). Classification (NCBI taxonomy): domain Eukaryota; kingdom Metazoa; phylum Chordata; class Lepidosauria; order Squamata; family Colubridae; genus Masticophis; species Masticophis lateralis. The sequence continues at coordinate 8,846,764 of JAUDYJ010000006.1, read as the reverse complement.
TCAATACCAGTTCAGTTTGGAGACTTTATCTCCCCTATAATCTTTATGCCCCAATAGAATTCCGCACATTTTTAAATTATTAATTGTCATTGTTGTTCTATTATTCCTAAGAGGGCTCCAATCACACAACTGAATTATTATTATTATTTTGAATTTATTAGTTGTCCAAATCTAGTGGACTCTTTGTCAATACCAGTTCAGCTTGGAGACTTTAATTTCCACCATAATCTGTATGCACCAATAGGATTCCACACATTCTAAACAGGTGTCATTAAATTATTACTGTCATTGTTGTTATATTATTCCTAAATTTAACCGGTGTGCTATTGGAGTTTCCCAAACTAACACTGTCTATATAATAATAAAAGACAGCCAGAGACCCGAGTGAAAAAGGAGGCAGCTGGTTAAAATAATGAATTCATTGACTTCATCAAAATCCATCCTCATGTGGCAGATTATGTCTAAAAACCGAGGGACGGAATAAACACCACGCAGTCAAGAACCGGATCATGGAAAGCAAGAAATCCATGGGTATTAATGAGCCCTTCCCCAGAAGCCAGAACCAGCTCTTTTGACATCCACGCGGAATAAGGAAGAGAAAAGGTAAACACTCACAAAAAGAAGAAAAAAGTAACAGGAGAAAGGCTAACTTGTATCTCAAGACAAGTTACTAGTCCTCAAGGGTGGCACCCGTCCCGTCCTATCCTTAAACCCACGAAAGACACTCTGATGCGCCCCAAACCCTCTCCCTCTCTAACCGTTAGAAACCCGAACTCCCCAAAACGCCTATCCGGGAAGCTGGTCCCGAGGATCGCGGACTCAAAGAAGTTGGGGATCGCGTGGTTCCCCCCCAGAGGAAGCAGCGGAGGATCAGGGATCGAGGGAGGACGCGCCCGCGGGAAGAAGTCACCCTTCAAAACGAAGCGGCGTTGCCTTTCCCTGTTCAACTTCACCCGGAGCGCTTGCGATCGCTTACCTGGGGGGGAAAAAAAATCTGCCTTGCCGCGCAGGTGGGAGTAGTAGTTGACTCGCGTGGGAACCCTCGGCGGGCCTCCCGGAGCAACGGGAGGGAAAAGGTGCGAGGGGGGAGATCGCGCGGGACGCCGGACGGATCGCGGCTCCCTGGGCGAAACAGCAGGAATAGACGCCGCGTCTCTCTCTGTCTCTCTCGGTGTCTCTGCCTGGTCTGGCCGGGACTAGGCGGGACTCCTTGCAGAGGCTCTTCCCCGCCTCCTCCACGCGGTCATCCCGCCCACTGGGGAAGCTCTCTTGCCTCGCAGCTCCATCGGGGCTGGTTAAGATTCCGGAGGGTGCAGGTAGTCCTCGACTTACAGCCATTTCGTTTAGGGACCGTTCCAAGTTAGAGACACCCCTCCAGCCCACCCCCTCGCACCCCACTTTACGGACTGTTTCAGTGGAGGAAGTTTTGAAGTATGTCTCGCAGGGCTTCCAGATTCTGTAAGGGCTTTGTTCCCTCTGGTAAACTGGCAAGAGTCGTTTTTCTCGCCACGCATGGATACGTCAGAACTAGACTCTTGTTGTTTCTCTGTGTGGTATAATGTATGTGGGCATATGCATAATTTTATTCATTTATTTTGTCCTGTTTATGTAGTGTGTATTGGAGGTGGTGACCCTTTGAGAGCTGTATGCCACGAAATGTCATTTTAATGTATGCCGATTAGTGTATATTCAAAGTGACAATAAAGTTATTCTATGCTATGCTATGCTATGCCATTTTCTATTCTATTCTATTCTATTCTATTCTATTCTATTCTATTCTATTCTATTCTATGCTATGCTATGCTATGCTATGCTATGCCATGCCATGCCATGCCATGCCATGCCATGCCATGCCATGCCATGCCATATTCTATTCTATTCTATTCTATTCTATTCTATGCTATGCTATGCTATGCTATGCTATGCTATGCTATGCTATGCTATGCTATGCTATGCTTTGCCATGCCATGCCATGCCATTTTCTTTTCTATTCTATTCTATTCTATTCTATTCTATTCTATTCTATTCTATTCTATTCTATTCTATTCTATTCTACTCTACTCTACTCTACTCTACTCTACGCTACGCTACGCTACGCTACGCTACGCTATGCTATGCCATGCCATTTTCTATTCTATTCTATTCTATTCTATTCTATTCTATTCTATTCTATTCTATTCTATTCCATTCCATTCCATTCCATTCCATTCCATTCCATTCCACTCCACTCCACTCCACTCCACTCCTCCACTCCACTCCACATTTTCTATTCTATTCTATTCTATTCTATTCTATTCTATTCTATTCTATTCTATTCTATTCTATTCTATTCTATTCTATTCTATTCTATTCTAATCTTTCCTCTTTTCTATTCTATGCCATGCCATGCCATTTTCTATTCTATTCTATGCTATGCTATGCTATGCTATTCCATGCCATGCCATGCTATGCCATGCCATATTCTATTCTATTCTATTCTATTCTATTCTATTCTATTCTATTCTATTCTATTCTATTCTATTCTATTCTATTCTATTCTATGCTATGCTATGCTATTCTATGCTATTCTATGCTATGCTATGCTATGCTATGCTATGCTATGCCATGCTATGCCATGCTATGCCATGCTATGCCATATTTTCTATCCTATTCTATCTCATCCCATCCCATCCCATCCCATTCTATTCTGGCACTGAAAAAAGTGACCCATCACCGTTTTTCCCACTGGAGATCCTTGCCGCATCCCCCATGTCATGTGATCAAAAGTTAGAGGCTTGGCAACTGGCATATCTTTAGTGACGGTTTGCAGCATTCCCCCCGGGGTCACGTCATCGCCTTTTGTGTCCTTCTGACAAGCAAAGTCGATGGGGAGGTCAGATTCACTTAACCACGGTGTTACTCCCTTCCTTGACAACTTGCAAGGATTCACTTAACAACCGTTGGCAAGGAAGGTCGTAAAATGGGGCAAAATTCACTTAACAACTCTCTTGCTTAGCAATGGAAGATTCAGGCTCAACGGTGGCCGTATGTCGAAGAGTTTCTGTGGTTTCGGTTTTTGTAGTTCTGTAGTTTCGTCCTCGCTGGTCAAGGTGCTAGAACTGCATCAACACCTCTTGCTTTTGAGGACTCTGCTTTTCAACTTGCTCCTGGTCAGTATGTGGGACATTTAGAATAGAATGAGCTGGAAGGGAGCTTGGAGATCTTCTAGTCCAGCCCCCTGCTCAAGCAGGAGACTCGGCCTATACCATTTCAGATAAGTGGTGATGTAGTGATGTAGCACCCACGATTTCTGAAGGCGAGCCGTTCCACTGGTGAATTGTCCTCCCTGTTAGGAACGTTCTCCTTAATTCCAGGTTGCTTCTCTCTTTGATTAGTTTCCAACCATTGTTTCTTTTTCCTGCCCTCTGGTGCTTAGGAGAATAATTTGACCCCCTCTTCTTTGTGGCAGCTCTGCCACCGATGGCCTCCCACTGGCCAGTACACTCCCACAGAGAGGGAGTGTTGACTTTTGCTTGTCCGAAGGTCACAAAAAGAGATCACGTGACCCCGGGACACTGCAACTCTCATAAATACGAGTCAGTTGCCAAACCTCTGAATTTTGACCATGTGACCATGGGGATGCTGCAACGGTTGTGTGAAAAATGGTCGTAACTCACTTTTTTCAGTGTCGTTGTAACTTTCAACCGTCACTAAGCGAGCTGTTGTAAGTCGAGGACTACTTGTACTGTATCTGAACACCTGCATGTATTTGCAAGAAATAAAACGTTATATTTTTCTTTTGTCCTCCTCTCACCCTCCCTTCCTTTGCCTTGCCAATATCAATAAATTCCTTGATATTGATAGTAAAATTCCAGTATTTACTAAAATCCCAAATTTAAACAGATTTAAAACAGGAAAAACTCCTCCCCTGTTTGATATTAAGGCTTAAGACCAAGAGTCACTTCTCATGAGACGGATGGCTACACAGCATACGTTTGATTAATTAATAATTAAAATGTCCCATGACATTTCTAACATAGACAGAATGCCAGTTCTTGCGTGTCCATGCCTGAACATTGAACGCAGGAGAACAGAAAAGGACCATGAGAATGTCTTCAGTACCTGATTGTGGTGTGTAAACCTTCCAGTCTGTATCGCCACTTCCTTTTTTTGCAAGAATGATTCACCCCATTATGACATCATGGGCAACAATCATCATCACATGCGGCTCGCTCAAAATGTGGGGTTGACTCAACTCTTAAACGAAAGCTGTGTGATAACGCAATCCAGAGATTATACTTCTGATAACATACCAAAGAGCTGCGGTGTTCACGAGACATGCTTATTACGGTTAATGGTGGTTTGCTGAAACCAGTTTTGGGGCTGTGTGTGAGTAACGTATTGTGTCACGTGTTATTTTTAAAGTCAAATATACGCAACCTGTTTGGGCTAAATCGGACTTTTTTTTTCATTTATAATTCAGAGGGTTGTGTGAACGCAGCCGCTAGTTTATTTACTACTGAAAATAAGCTGGAATTAACTTGCCATCTTGTATGAAACCAAGCACATTCTGTTTTCTATTTTCCTTCTCTCTGTGGCGACGTTCATTCCTTCTGCTAAGCCATGGTTTGTTTCAACCGTAACATGTTGGTGGAGTTCACACAGCCCGTACCAAATAAATCACATTACTATAAGATTTAGCATAACGTGTGAACCAAGCCACTCCGGTTTCTACAGCTTAGGGCAGTGATGGCTAACCTTTTTGCCATCGCGTGCCAGGAAGGGGGGGACGACGGGGGAGGTTCGCACGTGTATGTGCCCACACCCATAATTCTATGCGCCCCACTCCACGCATGTGAGCGTGAACCCCCCTCCCCCCCCACTCCTGGCATGTGATGTCCCGGTAGACCCATTTTTCTTTTTCACCTGGCTCCAGATCCTCTCTATGCATCTGGGGAGGACAAAAACAGCCTTCCCCACTCCCCTGGAGGCCCTCCGGAGGCCCGAAACGGCCCATTTTCCAACTTCCGGTTGGACAGGAAGTGACTTTTTTGCTGTCCCCAGCCTCCAGAGACTCCTAGCACCAGAGCTGAGCTGGCGTGCCAGGAGACATGGCTCCAGGTGCCACCTGTGGCACGTGTGCCATAGATTCGTCATCACCGGCTTAGGGGAAGGTTACGCTAGAAAGGCTTCTCGGGTCATACTGAAATTTTACAAAATCTTGAAATGTACCACAGTGTCAAGGAGACATCACAAGATTGGAGCATTCTTGCACGATGTCTCGTAAATCTTCCGCTCTTGGGCAACATCGGTGGGATTTCAGGAATTTGCAAAAATTTGTTTTTTTAAAGAAATCATATCACGGTGAAGCATTGAAGAACAACCAGCTCAGCTACAAAGGCTGATTATCTGTGTACTCGCCCTTTGTAACTATTTGAGAGCTATAGTAAGACAAAATATGGCTTAATGCAAAGTAGGAACCCATGAGTAACAGAATAGCAGAGTTGAAAGGGACCTTAGAGGTCTTCTAAGCTTTTGGGCCCCAGAGACCAGTTCTGTAGAGAAAGATATTCCGTGGACTGGAGGTGGCATGGTTTTGTCTGCTGCCTGAATCCCGTGGATGGGGTTTTGCTTATTTGCACATCCCAGTTTCTGGCATGCCGTGTCCCAGTGCCAGTCCACCAACCGTGGTTGGGGACCCCTGCCCTATATCATTTCAGACAATTGGTTGTCCAATCTCTTCTTAAAAATAGTATCCGAGCATCCACAACTTCCGGAATGAGGCAAGTCGTTCCATTGATTAATTGTTCTCACTGTCTGGAAATTTCTCCTTAGTTCTAGGTTGCTTCTCTCCTTTGGTTAGTTTCAGGAGTGGGCTGCTGGGGGTTTGCAGGGGTTCGGGAGAACCTCTAGATAAGATTCTGTTCAATTTGGAGAACCCCAAATCCCATTCCTGGCAGGCCCCGCCCGCCCCTCCCCTCCCAGGAGTCCCCATGTGACCAGTTATGGATGCAGGTAAGTGCAGGGCACGTGAGCAGGCTTGGGGAGGACAAAAAACGGGCCTACTGTAAGTTTGGGAAAGCTGAAAACGAGCCCGTTTCCGGGCTCCAGAGCCTGGGGAGGCTGTTTTTGCCCTCCCGGAGGCTCGAGAAAAATCTCTGGAGCCTGGGGAGGGCAAAAATACCCCCCCCTCCGTACTGCAGGAGGCTGACTAGGCCACACCCACCATGGCCACGCCCACCCAGCAACCGGGCAGAGAACCTCTTGCTAAAATTTTTGAAGCCCATCCCTGGTTAGTTTCCATCCATTGCTTCTTGTTGTGCCCTCAACTCCTTTAGAACAGGGGTCTCTGTGGACTTCAATTCCCAGAATTCCTCTGGCTGAGAAGTTCTGGGAGTTGAAGTCCACAAGTCCCAAAAGCTGTCAAGTTGCAGACCTCTGCTTTGGAGAATAGGGTGACGCATCCACCCCCCTCTTCTTTGTGGCAGCCCTTTAAATATTGGAAGACTGCTATCATGGTCCTTCTGATGGTTGATCCTCCACCAGGCTTTTCCTGGCAAACAGCTACATTCATCCGGTCCAAAACAAAACAACAAAACAAAACAAAACAAAACAAAACAAAACAAAACAAAACAAAACAAAACAAAACAACCCAGCTGATGTGCCGTAATTGTATATTTTATATGGGTTTGCTGAAGTATTTTTTCTCCCCATGCAAAAATTAAAAGAGCTGTATTAAATGACTGAACCTATTGACTATCTGTTGAACTAACTAATTACCTTCCTGTTATTTTGCAGTGCCAGGAAGGAGGTTATTTCTCTCGTTCCCTATTTTTTCTCTCTACACATTTCACAGCTCTCTAACCCTTGATCATACTTGGGTAAAAAAAAAAAATGCTTACATTATGAGGGAAGCAATTCCAGAGCCAAGTTTCTTTCAGGCCCTCCTCAATCCTTTCTCGTCAGCCTCAAGTGTTCTTTTGCAACAGAGAAACCATGTTGGCGGAGTAGCTCTTTAGTTTTGGAACGGTTCCACCTGCTTATAACCCCACTCCAAAGCTCATAATGAGAAGTTCAGGAACAACGAGATGCTGTCCCCAGGCCTACGGGCAATCTCCCGGACAGGAAGAACGCGCATTCCACGCATGGTTTTAAAAAACCAGTTGGACAGGTCCTGATGGCTGTGAGTTGGTTCTTTTCTTTTTTTTCCCCTTTTTCTTTTGTTTTCTTTCCTTCTTTCCTTTCCTTTCCTTTCCTTTCCTTCCCTCCCCTCCATTTCCTTTACCTTCCTGAGCAGGTTTTTTTTTTAATTTGATTTTTTTTTTGATTTTGATTTATATGCCGCCCTTCTCCGGAGACTCAGGGCGGCTTACAATGCATTAAGCAATAGCCTTCATACTTTTGTATATATATTTATACAAAGTCAGCTTATTGCCCCCACAAACTGGGTCCTCAATTTACCCACCTTAGAAAGGATGGAAGGCTGAGTCGACCTTGAGCCTGGCTAGGATTGAACTCGCAGAATTACAGGCAGCTGGATGTTAATTGCTGCCTTTAGTAGGAGGCATTAGCCCCCTATGCTACTCAGGCTCCTTTTATATGCCACCCTTCTCCAGAGACTCAGGGCGGCTTACAATGCGTTAAGCAATAGCCTTCATAATTTTGTATATTTATACAGTCACCTTACTGCCTCCACAAACTGGGTCCTCATTTTACCTACCTTAGAAAGGATGGAAGGCTGAGTCAACCTTGAGCCTGGTGAGATTCAAACTTACAGTAATTGCAGACAGCTGATGTTAATCACAATGCTTTAGTCTGCTGAGCCACCAGGCTCAGCAGATTAGATGACCTCCAAGGTCCCTTCCAGCTCTGTTACTGTGAAAGATGCTTCACTTGCAGTTTTCATCTGGGTTCCTGAGCCCATCGTCCACGTCTCCAATTCTGGAAGCGAGGAACGATTGGACAGAGCTTGCTTTTCAAAACGTGCTTGGTTCCCATGTTAAATATAAATTGCTGAACTGTGCTATGATTTTTCTTTCTTTTTTTTTCCCCCAGGCAAGAGAAGAAATGAGAACAATACTGATGTGCTATATTTTTACTCCAGGCTGAAAAATGAAGGCTAGATACTTTCCAGAGCTAAACCTAAATATAGATCAATGAAGAGCCAAGTGGCCTAATTATTAGATTTAGCACTTCTATCAATCGCTGTCAAATTTTCCCTCAAAAGGATTTCAGTAAAGTTCAGCGAGGCTAAGGTTGTTCAAGAAATGGCTGATTTAAAATTTCTGTTCTATTATATTGAGTACTGCTAAAATGTTAGGTTTGAGAGACAGAATTACTGGAGAAGTCAACGGAATGTGGACTTTTTGCAGTAAAATTATGGTTTATTTATAGTTGACTGACATGTTTGACCCCAGAGACTATATCTTTTAAGGTTTGCACTTGACTTTTTTTTTTCTTTTTGGATTGTTCGTTTTGATTAGTCTGGTTGGTCTAATTAAGCAGAAAATTGAAAAAGATTACAGTGAACACCCCAAGAAAAGCTCTTTATTTGAAAGCAAATCTTAGCCACCAGGAATTATCTGAAGAAGTAGAAAAACTTTTCAACCGTCCTTGCACATTCTGACAAAGAAGAACACAAGGGGATGTGTTTTCAATTAATGTGGGTTTTTTTCTTTCTTTCTTGAAAACAAGAATATGGATTCTAAATGGCACTAATGCAGAGAAGTTTCTCAAGCACCAAAATGATGAGAAGAGCAACAAAGATGATTAGGGGACCGGAGGCTAAAACATATGAGGAAGGGTTGCAGGAACTGGGTATGTTTAGTTTAATGAAAAGAAGGACTAGGGGAGACATGATAGCAGTCTTCCAATTTTTGAGGGGCTGCCACAAAGAAGAGGGAGTCAAACTATTCTCCAAAGCACCTGAGGGCAGGACAAGAAGCAATGGATGGAAACTAATCCAGGAGAGAAGCAACTTAGAAATAAGGAGAAGTTTCTTGACAGTTAGAACAATTAATCAGAGGAACGACTTGCCTCCAGAAGTTGTGGGTGTTCTCACACTGGAGGTTTTTAAGAAGAGATTGGACAACGATTTCTCTGAAATGATATAGGGTTTCCTGCTTGAACAGGGGGTTGGACCAGGGGTGAAATGCTATCGGTTTGGGCCGGTTCGCCTGAACCGATAGTAAAAAAATGCTTAAAAAGACAAAAAATTTGCAACGATTGCGTGTCGCTCAGCTGATCTTTGGAACTTTTTTTTTTACTTTTTAAAGCATTTTTGTTAAAAAATGCTTTAAAAAGTTAAAAAAAAAAAGCAGGAAATCCAAATGTGCATGTTTGGTGTGGATTGTGCATGTGTGCACAGCGTGTGTCCTGTGCAGACTCTGCATGCGTGTGATCAGCATGTGTCCAGCATGCACTGCACATGCGTGTGCAGCAGGCATCTGGCACACACCGCACATGTGTGGGCAGCACACCGGTGGCGACCGGCGGAGGATTTCACCACTGGGTTGAACTACAAAACGTCTAAACTCTGCTATTCCATTTTTTTAAAAAAATTGATTAATATGCCGCCTTTCTCCGGAGACTCAGGGCGGCTTACAATGCGTTAAGCAATAGCCTTCATACTTTTGTATATTTATACAAAGTCAGCTTATTGCCCCCACAAACTGGGTCCTCAATTTACCTACCTTAGAAAGGATGGAAGGCTGAGTCAACCTTGAGCCTGGTGAGATTCGAACTTACAGTAATTGCAGACAGCTGGAGTTAATCATAATGCTTTAGTCTGCTGAGCCACCAGGTCCTTTTCTTTCTCTCTCTCTCTCTCTCTCTCTTTCTTTTTCTTTCCTTCCTTCCTTCCTTCCCTTTTCTTTCTTTCTCTCTCTCTCTCTTTCTCTCTTGTTTGTTTATTTATTTATTTGTTCAATTTTATATGCTGCCCTTCTCCAGAGACTCAGGGCGGCTTACAATGTGTTAAGCAATAGCCTTCATACTTTTGTATATTTATACAAAGTCAGCTTATTGCCCCCACAAACTGGGTCCTCAATTTACCTACCTTAGAAAGGATGGAAGGCTGAGTCGACCTTGAGCCTGGGGAGATTCGAACTTACAGTAATTGCAGACAGCTGATGTTAATCACAATGCTTCAGTCTGCTGAGCCATCAGGCCCCATTAAGCTTGGCCATTTGAAAATGTCTTGACTTCAGCTCCCAGAATTCCTCTGCTAACATGGCTGGCTGGGGGATTCTGGGAATTTAAGTCCACACATCTTCCAGTGCCCAAGCTTGAGAAACGCGGCTATAAAATAAAACACGATAACCCAGCTTCTATTTCAGTTGGATTTGCTAAAAGGAAGTTTTTATTCGTGTGGTTTCATGCTGTAACGTGAATCTAACAGCACTGATCAGGAATCCAAGATAAATATGCTTTTAGGTTGTGACTATTAAGTACAACAGTAGTTTTAAACTCAGGAAATAGTGAAGCAGTGAGCATCCTGGTATTAAGAGATCTGCTATTATAATTCCAGGTGTATATACTGGACAGAGTTTCTCAACCTTAACAACTTTAAGCAGTGTGGACTTCAACTCCTGGCTGAGGAATTTTGGGATTTCAACAATCCCCAAGTCTTAAAAGTTGCCAAGGTGGGATACTCCTGGTTTAAATGTGGAATACAGTACTCCAGCTCTGGTCCACACAAATCAAGAACACTGAAGAACTCAAAGGACTGTGGAGAAGAATTCAGAAGATGGTCAGGACCTTACAACACTGTTTCTCAATCTTGGCAACTTGAAGACGTGTGGACTTCAATAAAGTTGGCTGAGGAATTCTGGGGCTTGAAAGCTGCTAAGGTTGAGAAACACTGAGGTAGAAGGTTCCAATTTTATCCATGGATAAGCACAATATGGAAATAAACTTGAAATGTTCTTCAAAATCCCACCATGATTGTGGAGGTCCATGAAGGATGGATGGTGGCTTTCTAACTGCCTGGATGACCTACTCCACTCACCCATCCTTCATCATGATCTCCTTAAGAAGTTGGGAGACGATCACACATTGCCGATAGAACTAAAATAGGCACATGGATGTCAACCACATCTAGAGTTACCAGGTATCTGAACATGCAAAAGAGGACATGGACAGTTGGAAAGGAGGACAAATAGCGGTGGCCAATGTAATCCTAAATTGCATTAACAGAGGGATACAATCAAGATCAAGGGAGATACTAATACCACTCTATAAAGCCTTAGTAAGACCACACCTAGAATGCCGCATCCAGTTTTGGTCACCACACTATAAAAAAAGATGTTGAGACTCTAGAAAAAGTGCAGAGGAAAGCAACCAGAATGATTAGGGGACTGGAGACTAAAACATATGAAGAACATTTACAGGAACTGGCCATGACTAGCCTAGTGAAGAGAAGGATCAGGGGAGACATGACAGAAGTGTTCCAGTATTTGAGGAGCTGCCACAGAGAGGAGGGGGTCAAGGTATTTTCCAAAGCACCCGAAGACCAGACAAGAAATAATGGATAGAAAATGATTAAGAAGAGATTCAACCTAGAAATAAGGAGAAATTTTCTGACAGTGAGAGCAATCAACCAATGGAACAGAAGTTGCCTTCAGAAGTTGTGGAAGCTTCATCACTTGAGACTTTCAGGAAAAGATTGGACTGCCATTTGTCAGAAATTGTGTAGGGTCTCCTGCTTGGATGGGGGGTTGGACTAGATGACCTAACAAGGTCCCTTCCAACTCTGTTAATCTGTTACGGGGAGAAACGAAGACACACAGTTTGACTTTCTTGATAATGTACGAGTCACAGGATCTACAGACTCCACGGATGATTGATTTGAAGGGTCTGGATTGAAGCCAATTGCTGGAATCAGGAAATAAATAATGTAAATGTAGACTGCTGAGCCTTGCGGCAATTTATAAGGTCACAACCCATGAAAGTTGGACGGACTACTGTTGTGAAAACAGTCCAAGAAGAAGAAGAAACAAAACAAGACGCTCAAAAAGCTGGACGATATTTGATTTTAAGCCTATGCCTGCTAAAGGAAGGACAAACTGAAGGGCATCTGATTTTGCTGAGTGTTTGGTCATCTTCACTACACCAGCGTATCTCAACCTCAGAAATCTCAAAGGTGCTTTTTCGAAAGGCAACTGGACTGTTTTTTCTTGAGGAAGAAGGAAAAGAAAAAAAAAATCCAGTTTTCTTCTTCTTCTTCCCCGAATAAAGTCCAGTTGCCTTTTCAAAAAGCATCCTTTGAGACAACTTTCACCTGGATGACTCAGAATCTCCACCAACTTTCAACTTCAGCAACTTCATGATGCATGGACTTCAGGTTTCCAGGAGCCCCCAGTGTTTTAGCACTCCCGTTTTCGGTTCTTGTAGCAAAGTTTAGAGAGGAGACACCCTGTTCTACGTCGCTGTTGTGGCTCCGTTGCCTGAGCCTGCGTCATCAGCAGGGGAGGACTCTGAGAGTGAGGGAGAGGAGTTGGCAAGGCCTCCTTCTCCAGGACTCTCCTCTCTGGCAATGCCTCCGGAGGACACCGAAGGGCAGGAGATAAGCCCAGAGCCAAGCTCGTCCCCGCAGCCACAGGAGGACATTGACAAGGGGAGTGAGTTTTGGTTGGATCCTCGCCAGCGTCGGAGAGACAGGAGAGCCCAGCAGAGGAAAAGGCATGGTTGTGATTAGCTGGTGGACCACGCCTCCTCCCAGACTATATAAGAGAGGGATTGTAGCCATATCTTTGTGACGAACAAAACAAAGATTCATGGATCCCAGTTTTGAATCGGCCCTGCGTCTCAGCTTGTGTGTATGTGACGGACCTTTTAATAAAGATGTTGGCAAGCAGCTGCGGATTGCCGCCGACCTTTGTTATCATCTTACTTGGTTGCCTGCCAGTTCATTAGCCTCTGGTTGTCTGAGGGGAGGTTATTTCTGGGCACGGGGCCAGAACAGTCGCATGAGAAAAGTACTATCTTCCTTCCCATTGTCCTTACCATTTTCTATAGGCTAGGATGATCGAGAACATCCTGTCATATTGCATTATTGTCTGGTTTGGAAGCATTCGGATAGGAAGGCGATGCAGAGAGTGGTGAGGACGGCAGAAAAGATTATTGGTAAGTTCACTTCTTTCTATCTAGGACGTAGCATATACTGTAAGCAATGCTTGAGCAGGGTCCACAGGATGGTCTGGGATGCTACACATCCTCTTCATGACCTGTTTTCCTTGTCACCTTCTGGGAAGGGGCTTTGTGGTATCTGAAGCAGAACATTCAGATTTTGCCAGTTTTGTTCCATATAGCATCAACTTAAGGCCCTCGTTACTCCCATATAACACCCCTGCTGCGTGAGCTGCACTGGTTACCAGTGGTTCTCGGGTCCGCTTCAAGGTGCTGGTTCTAACCTATAAGGCCCTACATGACTTAGGTCTGGGATATTTGCAGGACCTTCTCCTGCCTGCCTCCCACCGTCCTGTTCGCTCACATAGGGCCGCTCTCCTCAGGGTCCCGACGGTGAGCCAATGTCATCTAGCAGTGCCCAGGGGTAGGGCGTTCTCTGTGGGTGCTCCCATCCTCTGGAATGAGTTACCTACCGAGTTCCGGACGGAGCTCCTGATCTCCACTCCTTCTGTCGGGACCTAAAGACTTGGCTGTTCAAGCAAATAGGCTGACTCTGATTCTGGGTTTTATTATTTATTATTAATTAGTTATTTGGTTTAAAATGGGATTTTATAGTACATGTTTCTTAACTTGTGTTCGCCGTCCTGAGTCCTTCGGGAGAAGGGTGGCATAAAAATACATGTAATAAATAAATAAATAAATAAATAAATTTTGTGAATTCTCAAGCTTCCTCTTTCCGCTATGTATTCAAGATGGAATGATTAATATTTATATCTGTTTATAGGGTGTATGTATTTACACATGTAAGTATATAGCATATCTATATGTGTGTTACGTATGTGCACACTTTTGAGACAAGGAAATAATTTCATTTTTAATGTGTGCCAGGGTTCCCACATTACACAACTGGATACGGAACCACTGAGTGACTCAAAATTGGGAAAGGAGTCCGGCAAGGCTGTATACTGTTGCCCTGCCTATTTATTTTTTATTTTATTTTTATTTAATGAGATTTATATGCCGCCCTATTGCCAGCCGGACTCAGGACAGCTCACGACAGTAAAAAACATCTAATGAAAAAGTTAAAAAGAAATTAAATCCAAATCTCATAATTTAACAGTTAAAAGTGCAATTAAAACTAACAAGTTAAAAATTAAAACCCCATCAGTCCAGGCCAGCCAAACGAAACAACCACGTTTTCAGGTCGTGACGGAAAGGGCGGAGGTCGGGGGCCACCCGGAGCTCCAGGGGCAGTTGATTCCAAAGGGTAGGTGCGCCCACAGACAAAGGTCTCCCCCTGGGGGTCGCCGGCCAACACTGTCTGGCCAACGGCACCCTGAGGAGGCCCTCTCTATGGGAACGCACCGGCGATGGGCAGCTGTTGCTGGCTGCAGATGGCCCCCCAAATATCCCAGGCCTAAGCTATATAGGACCTTATAGGTAATCACCAGCACTTTGAATCTCACTCGGAGGGCAACTGGCAACCAATGCAAGTTGTGTAGGAGAGGTGTAACATGGGAGTGTTGAGATACTCCCATCACAACCCGTGCGGCTGCATTCTGAACCAGCTGAATCCTCCGAGTGGTCTTCAAGGGCAGCCCCATGTAGATGGCATTGCAGTAGTCAATACGGGAGGTGACAAGCACATGAGTAACCGTGAATAGGGCATATTTAACTTATATGCAGAGCACATTATGAGAAAGGCGGGGCTAGATGAATCAAAAGTTGGAGTTAAGATTGTCAGGAGAAATATCAACAACCTCAGATATGCAGATGATACCACTCTAATGGCAGAAAGTGAAGAGGAACTAAAGAGCCTCGGGTGAAGAAGGAGAGTGCAAAAGTTGGTTTGAACTCAACATTAAGAAAACTAAGATCATGGCATCTGGCCCTCTCAATTCCTGGCAAATAGATGGGGAAGAAATGGAGGGAGTGACAGATTTTATTTTCCTGGGCTCCAAGATCACCGCAGATGAGGACTGCAGCCAAGAAATGAAAAGACGCTTGTTCCTGGGGAGGAAAGCTATAGCAAATCTAGATAGCATACTAAAAAGCAGAGACTTCATCCTGCCAACAAAAGAGCATATAGTCAAGGCTATGATAATAATAATAATAATAGTTTTATTGTCATTGTACGTGTATACACAGTATACCCATACAACGAAATTCACTTAACACCCAATGACCAGGACCAACACACATAACAATCCCTAAACACACTCCAGCCCAGCACAATTCCCCCCCCCCCCCCAAACCACCCAAACATTCACACAACAGACCAAGGTGATCCCAGTTGCAATGTATGGCTGTGAAAGTTGGACCATAAGGAAGGCTGAGTGCCAAAGAATTGAGGCCTTTGAACTCTGGTGCTGGAGAAGACTCCTGCAAGTCCCTTGGACTGCAAGGCGATCCAACCGGTCAGTCCTAGAGGGGATCAATCCTGACTGCTCTTTAGAAGGCCAGATCCTGAAGATGAAACTCAAATACTTTGGCCACCTAATGAGGACTCACTGCACAAGAGCCTAATGCTGGGAAAGATTGAAGGCAAAAGAAGAAAGGGACGACCGAGAACGAGGTGGCTGGATGGAGTCACTGAAGCAGTCGGTGTGAGCTTAAACGGACTCCAGAGGATGGTAGAGGACAGGAAGGCCTGGAGGAACATTGTCCATGGGGTCGCGATGGGTCGGACACGACTTCGCAACTAACAACAACAACAACAAATGTATATCGCATATATGTATGTTACGGAGGTGCACACTTTTCAGAGCAAGAAATAAGTTCATTTTTAATGTGTGCCAGTGTGCCCACAGGGAAAAAAAATGACAATAAAGATTATCTTACCCAATTCTAAGCCTCCTCATCGTCTTCTGCATTCTGCCTCTGAACAAAAGGAGTAAAAATGCCCAGCCTTTTCTAACAGGGCTGGTGTTAAGCAGTCGTGAAAGAAACGCCAAGCACCATTTGTTCCTTATCGAATCTTTTCTGCAGAATGAAGAAGATCTGTATAGCCCAGTTCTCCAAAACATGGGAGTTTTGATCTAAAAGGAACAGCGCCTACTTTCACCCAAGGAACAATCCATGCTTAGAACAGTCCAGCTTAGCAAACATTGTCCAGCTAGTTTGCATAGAGCTCTTTTGAGGGACACGGTTAAACAATGGTGTGGTTCAGTGTTTCCTCAGCCACAGCAATTTTCAGAAGCGCAGATTTCAACTCCCAGAATTCCCCAGCCGGCCATTGGAATTCGCAAAGCGGATCTTGCAAGCCAACTGTGATTATATAACAGCCGTGGTGGCACAGTGATCAGAATGTAGTATTGTAGGCTGATTCTGCCAACTGCCAGCAGTTCAATTCTCACCAGGCTCAAGGTTGACTCAGCCTTCCATCCTTCCAAGGTTGGTAAAATGAGGACCCAGATTGTTGGGGGTAAGATGCTGACTCCGTAAACCGCAGAGAGAGGGCTGTAAAGCACTGTAAAGCGGTATATAAGTCTAAGTGCTAGTGCTGTTATTCAGTAAGTAAATTAAATGATGGTTTAATTTAATTGGTGGTTTAATCGGGCTACCCTGTTGCAAACTTTAGGATCCCCTCAGTCCCTTTATATTTATACTACAGGCAGTCCTTGACTTACAACCATTTTCAGTGCTGACTTACAGCAACACTGAGAAAGTGGCTTACAACCTACAATCCGTCTTCCTACTTATGATCGTTACAGCATTCCACAGTGTCACATGATCAAAATTCAGGTGCCTGGCATCTGGCATGTATTTGTGCCAGGCACATGTGATCTCCATGTGGCCTTCCGAGCCAGCTTCCGACGAGTCAATGCGGGAATCCAGATTCGCTTCATGGGAATGGCCTTTTATTCCTGAGTTCATGGCATAGTTATTTCTGCAATTCAAGCTAAGATGCAAAAGCAGGGGGCCGCGATGGCTTAAGTCACTGAGCTTGATAGATGGAGAGTTGACAGCCCAGGTTTGAGACCCAAGTGCTGCGCGATGGGGTGAGCTCCCGTTCCTTGCTCCAGCTCCTTCCCATCTAGCAGTTCGAAAGCATGCAAATGCGAGCAGAAAAATAGGTAGCACTTTGGTGGGAAGGTAACAGTGTTCTACCCGCCTTTGATATATAGTCATGCTGGCCACATGACTGCGGAAACGTCTTTGGACAGGGCTGGCTCCCACGGTTAACAAACTGAGATAAGGAGGGCTAGACAAGGAAACCTTTGCCTTTATAGAAACATAGTTCACAAAGCTTTTTCTTTTAATGCCGAACATTTACAAGACAGATAACCTGAAACTTCTTTTATTGCAAACTGCCCCCTTTGTACATTTTTTACAATTCTCCCATCGATGCAAGAAAGGAGGAAGGGACAGATGATTAAGTTTCTACTACAGGTTTGGGGTGAGGCTAAAACATTGCTGTTTAGTTTGCGGTTTGGTGTGTCCCAGATACCTAGTTGGCTTGCAATCCATGTGTTGCACAAATCCAGAAAATTGGTAAACCCCATTTCAACCAGCCATCACGTGAATTGTTCACTTGCCAGTCCAGCTACAACCCTACAAAAATACAAAGGATGCTGATTGCCATTGTGTGAATGACAATATCGAAGGGTGATTATGCTACATGGATTTCAAAAACATGCTAATCTTTTATTCAGATGGGGGGGGGAACCCATATATATAACCCATATGTAATGTAACTCACAATATTGCAACTCTCCAACGCGATTGTATTTACGTAGGGAATAATAATATCTAATCTCCCCAATCAATGTATGCCACAGTTCTTGGGAACTCCAATGTGTTAAATGCTTAAAAGCATCCAATCTTTAGAAAACAAAGGTGTGTCTAATCGCTGTTTGTACTTAGCAAAAAATCTTGGAACTAGGCTGTTCGCTGGATTGTAAAAACGAAATAAAACTTTTCATCGGAGCAGTTTAGAAAAGAAAAACCAAGCATTTTCTTTTAATGGAAACCTGGGCTTGATGAGGGATGCTTTTTCTATGAAAAGATAAAGGTTTTCCTGTCCAGTCGTGTCCGACTCTAGGACCTGGTGCTCATCTCTGTTTATTGGCTGAGGGAGCCAGCGTTGTCTGAAGACCATTTCCATGTTTATATGGCCAGCATGACTATATGCAAAAGTGCACGGAATGCTGTTGCCTTCCCACCAAAGTGGTACCTATTTATCTACCCACATTTGCATGCTTTCAAACTGCTAGATGGGCAGGAGCTGGAGCAAGGAACGGGAGCTCACCCCATCACGTGGCACTTGGGTCTCGGACCTGGGCTGTCAGGTTCGAATCTGAAAAGTTCAGGGTCTTAAATCACTGAGTCATCGTGGCCACCCTACTTTTGCATCTTAGTTTGAATGACAGAACCCCCAGGTTTCTTTGAGAGGCATCCCTGGGGTTCCACATGACAGTTTTTGATTACAGGTAAATCCTCGACTTATGACCACAATTGGAACCAGAATCTCACTCATTGAGCAAAATGGTCATTAAGTAAGATGTCACTGCTTCATCCAATGACTGCAATCCCAGCACTTCTGGTTGCAGTTGTTAAGTGGATGGAGTTGGTGGCTGGTGGGGGGCAGCGTCCCTCCCCAACAGGCCAGTCTCGTGTGCCTCCTTGGGAAAAATTGATTCCCAACCTCTGCTCTAAATCAAATTGGAATTTACTTCCTCTGTACCAGATAAATAAATGAGGATAGGATCTTTTCTTAGTCCTTTTGTGTCTCCAATATTGAATTTTGGCTTCACTATAAAAATATTTTTAAAAAACTGTCATGTAGAGCCTCAGGATGCCTCTCAGAGCACCTGGGGTTCCAGGGTAACATAGTTTGAATACTTTGGAGTTTGAGTAACGCACTGAAAATTAACTGAATTAAGTTTAACAGGGACAATCTTGACAATGTTGGACTTCCTGAGGATGACTCTGAGTTAGCCGAGTGCCAATTTGCAGTGAATAAATGATGAATTGTGTTTAGAACCAGGCAGTGAAAATGAATTCCTGAATTCTTTTGCCTTATTTTCCTCCTGCCTGATTCCTGGGTCACAGAAAAATTATCTTGACTTCTTCCTGCTGCAGAGAAATTATGAAAGATATTGGCGGTTTAGAATGTGAACATCGCCCCCTGGTGTTCATCCTTAGAACAGCTCGATACCTCTTGAACAATATTCAAATCCAACTAGCAGGAAGGGTTGCTAAAGAAGTAGGGGAATTGTCATTCGGGAACATCTGAAGGGCTAGCATTTCTCCATATACATATAGAAATATTTTCTACACCATATGTCTCTCAGGAGTCATCAAAGCAAAAGATAAAGTCCAGCTGAATTTGCTGGATAGAGTAGTGTAATATTTCTAGACCTCACCATCTTCTGCGGGCTGTCCCAATGTCACCCAGCCAGCTTTGGTTAAACTAGTGGTGAAATCCAATTTTTTTTTACTACTGGTTCTGTGGGCATGCCTTGGTGGATGTGGTATGGCTTGGTGGGCGTGGCAGGGGAAGAATACTGCAAAATCTCCATTCCCACCCTACTTCAGGGGAAGGATACTGCAAAATCCCCATTCCCTCTCCACTTCTGGGGGAAGGATATTGCAAAATCTGGGGCCAGCCAGAGGTGGTATTTGCTGGTTCTCTGAACTGCTCAAAAATTCCGCTACCGGTTCTCCAGAACCTGCTGGATTTCACCCCTGGGTTAAACATGTCCATTTGTGGTCACAACAGCCTCCTGCAGCCATCTACCAGCAAAAATGGGGTTCGGGGGGGAGCACATGCTGCCCCCCTGAGCTCCATTTTTGCTGGGAGGGAGCTGCAGGAGGCTGTTCCAGCCAAAAAAGGGGAGTGAGGGGCCTCCGGGCTCCGTTTTCACTAGCAGAGGGCTATCAAAACACAGGCGCCCCTGACACGAATCCTGTGTCACGCCCACCATACTCACAAACATCCCCGAGCCCTCCGAACTCAAACACAACCCTGATGTGGCCCTCAATGAAATTGAGTTTGACACCACGGCTGTAGGAAATGACCAGTGAGGGGTCAAACATGTCATAAGTCATGAGTACCTGCGCGCCCATCAGAGATCTAAGTCCAGCCCACCATGAATTCTTTATCTACCGCCAAATTGCTTTGAACGTTAGTAATTCAGATTCTTGTAGAGAGCTTCGGGTTGCAATAAATCTTTATACCTATTTGAATAGCCAGAATTTCCTGATTTCCCAGGTGCTTGGCATAACCCACCAGAAAGATCCTCATTCTTTGCGTCTGACAACTGAAGCATTAACCAAGGAAATCACAATTTATATGCCGTAGGTACTGGAGGAATTCAATTAAGCCAATATATGTTTGCTCAGATTTTGGTTTAATATACTAGTCCATTCAGATATGATGGATTATTTAGTAAACTGTGATTAGGCAAAACAATGGTATAGCACCGTCAATCACATTCTGTTATAATTGAAATAACATTTAACTATTAAATTCATAGCCACATAGCAGATATGTAGACTTTGTAATTTTGGCAATTATGCATCTCTGCTCTTTTTAACACTATCCAATATAGTGTGTGGATTTGTACAACATACCTAAATCTACTTACTGTATTAATCTACCTTCAGGGTTCACATGATAGCTTAAAGCAGTGTTTTTCAAACTTGGCAACTTTAAAACGTGAGGATTTCAACTCCTAGCATGCTGGTTGGTGTATTCTGGGAATTGAAGTCCACACATTGTGCCAAATGTATACGAAGGGAAGCCTACACCAAGTTGCCAAGTTGGGAAAAAAAAAACCCACTGCATTAAATCATATATTAATCTAATGGTCTGGATTCACACATTCCACCCAATGAGAAGAAAATAACCAAATCATGCTAATTCAGTTTAGCATGTTGTACAAATACAAGAGAGATGTGGTGGCCTAGAGGGGCAGCTCTCGCCTCGCAATCAAGAGGCTATGAGTTCGATTCTAGGTAGAGGCAGATATTTCTTTCTCTCTGGGCACAGTGAGAATATATCTGCTGAACAGAACTCCACATTGGCAAAAGGAAGGGCATCCGGCCCTTAAATGCTTTGCTAGGTCCATTCAATTGCCCAGACTCCACCCCTCAAGGGATTATGGGGTTGTTAAATGATGATGATGATGTTGTATGAATACAGCATCTATAAGGCAGCCGGTGAAGGGCGTTGTGGAAATACACAGGCCATTTTTATTTCACAAATCAGAGTGCCTGAAGGAACTGATTAGGACAGACAAGCGTGCAAGATCCTTTTTAAACCAATATTCGTAGGCCGATAAGGGATCCCGTAAAGCAAGCTGAAAGCCCTAGGATTTTCAAAGCAGGTTTGAGAAACCCAAAACTGGCTTTATTGACCAAATAAAAGGCTCTTAAAGATCTTAAATCAATGCTTCACAACTGTGGCAATGTGAAGATGAGTGGACTTCAACTCCCAGAATTCCCCAGCCAGCTGGCTGGGGAATTCTGGGAGTTGAAGTCCACACATCTTCACGTTGCCACGATTGAGAAGCACTGTCCTAGATGTCCCTTGGAAATGTTTCTTTCAAGAATGGAACCAGTTGGGTTTGCGTTTAGAAACGAAGGCCTCAATTCCTTCCTGTCCATCCTTCAGAGCCAGGTTGTCCACCATGACCTGTGAAGCTATCTGATAGGCCGTGCTAATATCGTGTTCCATCTGTTTGTAAAAAGTGGCCTTCCCCAGAGCTAGCACAGCCCGGCTGCTTTGGCAAATCTTTTGGGCAATTTTCAGGGTCTCGCTTTCCAGCTGGTCCTCACGTACAGCTCGGCTGATGAGTCCGTGGAGAAGGGCATCCTGAGCTGTCATGGGCTGTCCGGTGAAGAGGATCTCCAGTGCCACCTGAAAGAAAACACCTGAGCTGGAGACTTTGATGTTCGTCATCTGCGTCATTTCAAGATTCTGATGCCCGTCTGATGGGCAGGTTCGAGTTAGGAAACACCACCAGACGAATAGTTTGTTTGAATTTGGGCACTCGTTAAAATTACCAGTGGGAGCATCTTCTCCAGCAACCTCTGTTTTCAGAAGAAGCGAGCTGGCTTAAGGAGATACAGGTAAGACCAGTGGAGAAATCCAATTTTTTTTAAACTACCGGTACTGTGGGCATGACTTGATGGGTGTGGTGTGGCTTGGTGGGCGTGCCAGGGGAAGGATATTGCAAAATCTCAATTCCCACCCCATTCCAAGGGAAGGATATTGCAAAATCTCCATTCCCACCCCACTCTGGGGTCAGCTAGAGGTGGTATTTGCTGGTTCTCCGAATTGCTCAAAATTTCCGCTACCGGTTCTCCAGAACCTGTCAAAACCTGCTGGATTTCACCCCTGAGTAAGACCTTTCCTCTGATTTTGGAATGAGGTGGCAATTCATAGCTGATAGCAATAGCAATAGCCCTTACCGCTTCACAGCCCTCTCTAAGCGGTTTACAGAGTCAGCCTATTGCCCCCCAACATTCTGGGTCCTCATTTTACCCACATTGGAAGGATGGAAGGCTGAGTCAACCTTGAACCTGGTGAGATTTGAACTGCCAAATTGCAGGCAGCTGGAAGTCAGCAGAAGTAGCCTGCAGTACTGCACTCTAACCACTGTGTCACTGTGGCTCATTTAATCTTGGCTAATTTGTAATTATAAGGCCCTACATAATTTAGGTCCAGGATATTTACAGGACCTTCTCCTGCCTGCTTCCCACCGTCCTGTTCGCTCACATAGGGCCGCTCTCCTCAGGGTCCCGACGGCGAGCCAATGTCATCTAGCGGTGCCCAGGGGTAGGGCATTCTCTGTGGGTGCTCCCACCCTTTCGAATGAATTACCTACCGAGCTCCAGATGGCTCCTGATCTCCGCTCCTTCCGTCAGGAGCTGAAGACTTGGCTGTTCAAGCAAATAGGCTGACTCTGATTCTGGGTTTATTATTTATCATTAATTAGTTATTTGATTTAAAGTGCGATTTTATTTTACATGTTTCTTAACTTGTGTTCGCCCCCCTGAGTCCTTCGGGAGAAGGGCGGCATATAAATACATGAAATAAATAAATAAATAAATAAATAAATAAATAAATAAATAAATAAATAAATAAATAAATAAATAAATAAATAAATAAATAAATAAATAAATAAATAAATAAATACGGTCAGATCTGATTAGAACCACTGAAGGCACAACTGGGAGATTGAAAAACATCCTGTATTGTAGCCAAGATTTAAATCATGGTTATCTCCATGAAGTAATCAGGAGTCTCAAAGAAGATTGTACCTCGCAACACAGTTGACTATAAAGGTAGTCCTTAACTTACAACCGTAACTGAACCCAAAATTTATGTTGCTCAGCAAGGAAGTTGTTAAATGAGGTTTGCCCTATTTTACAAACTTTCTTGCTGAAGTTGTTAAGTGAATCACCACAGTTGTTAAAGTTAGTTACATGGTTAATTGAGTGAATTTGGCTTCCCCCCATCGACTTTGCTTATCCGAAGGTCGCAAAAAGGGATCACATGACCCTGGGACACTCCAACTGTCATATCCAGCCAGTTGCCAAGGATCTGAATTTTGATCACATGACCACGGGGATGCTGTCATGGTTGTAAGTGTGAAAAATGGTCGTAAGCAGTGGTGGGTTACTCCCGGTTCGGCCGAGCCGGTAGCGGTGACAATATGACGTCATTGAACCGATTCTCTTTGTTTGGGAGTGGGCCCTCCTGTCCCCCCTCCCCCCCGTTATTCTTACCTTTTATTTGGTCCCACCCCCAATCTATTCACTGCCTCCCGAGTCCCAGCTGATCAGCTAAAAGGAAAAAAACTGTTTAAACTCTTGCTGCGGGGCTTCAAAGGGCCGCCCTACAGCTGATCAGTGTTAAAAGGCAGTGTGGTGGTAGACCAGGGTGCTCGAAAAACAAGTGGATAGACCGGTGCCTCCAAAAACAAATGAGTAGACCGATGCCTCCAAAAACAAATGGGTAGACCGATTCCTCCAAGAATAAATGAGTAGACTAGTGCCTCCAAAAACAAATGAGTAGACCAGTGTCTCCAAGAATAAATGAGAAGACCAGTGTCTCCAAGAACAAATGGGTAGACCGGTACAGTTCTGCAAGCCGTTAAAAGCCTGGTAGACCAGTACCTCTGCTAAATCCTAAAGAATTGTCACATGACCATCAAGCCACGCCCACAAAATAAGCCACACCCACAGAACTGGTAGTAAAAAACATTTAGAACCCACCCGTGATCATGTCACTTTTTTCAGTGCCGTTATAACTTCAAATGGTCAGTAGGCGAGCAATCGACAATCCGGAGTCTCAAACAATATTGTACTTTACAACAATAGTTGGTTATACAACTTTTTGTTGGCACCCAGAATTTGGAAATCCCTTTCTACTGTAGTAACGTTTAGGTGGACAGTGCCGAGGATTTATGCTCAAGATTTCTGTACAACCCACTCTCTCCTTTCGTTATTATTCTGTTCTCTTGTTATATTCGATTCTTTAGCATATATTTAATCAAAAGGACATTTCAGAGAGTGCTAAATATTAACAATCCATATTGCAAGGTCACTATTTGCTAATATAGGTAGTTCTCGACTTACAATCATTTGTCAAGTAACAATTCAAAGTTACGACAGCACTGATAAAAGTGACTGCCATTTTTCACACTTATGTCCCTTGCACCATCCCTACGGCCCAAAATTCAGCTGTTCGGCAAGTGGCTCATATTGGACGATGGTTGCTGTGTCCCGGAGTTACGTGATCCCCTTTGTGACCTTCCAAGGAGTAATGTCAATGGGGAAGCCCAGATTACAACCGTGTTACTATCTTAACAACTGCAGTGATTCACTCAATAACTGTGGCAAGAAAGGTCATAAAATGGGGCGAAGCTCATTTGAGGTTTTGCTGAGCAAAGGCATTTTTGTACTCGATTGTGGTCGTAAGTCAATTAATGTCTGTATGCAGTGGTGGGATTCAAATAATTTAACAACTGGTTCTCTGCCCTATTGACTGGCTGGCTGGGCGTGGCCATCATGGATGTGGCCAGGGGGTGTGACAGGCAGCACTTGGCCAACAAAAACGGGCTGTGGGAGGGGAGTGCCCCCTGCGCCCCATTTGGGCCTAGTAGACCTCCCTACTAGGGAGTGGGGTGGGGAGGGACCAGCCAGCAATTTAACAACTGGTTCGTCCGAACTGATCCGAACCGGCTGAATCCCATTGCTGTCTGTATTTCTTCACTCCTTTTTCAAATCAACTGTGGTGGCCAACCATGGTCTTGTGGCCATAAGTTCACACCTTAATTTTGCCCATGTGAAGTAGGGTTTGCTTTATCCTTGCGGAACTGTTGACCCCATTCAACCCCAAAAGGGAAAATGATGAAGATGGGAGCAAAAGGGAAGGGCCACGAAGGACCACCGGTTGGTAATAGCGGTGAAATCCAGCCGGAGCTATCCGGCTTGTGCGAGCCTGTAGGACCGGCAGCGGGACTACCTGCCGGGATATCATCACATCCTGTTTTTGACCCTCTGCTCATGCGCAGAAGGCTCTATGCATATGTAGAAGAGGCGCGCACGCTCACATTTCAGATCTGGTAGCGAAGGTAAGTGCATTTTACCCCTGGTTGGTAAGGTCTACCTTTTTAGGCAGGGATCTTCCAATGGCTACCGCGGGCGTTGAACAGAAGAGACCCACGTTCACTCCAGGGGTGGCGAACTTGGACTTCTCGCTGGCCACGGCAATGTCACAGCTGGCCACCAGCTGGCAACCGGCGGCTGTGGCAAGGCCATTCACTTTGGCAATCACGGGTACGGGTAGCTTTGGAAGCAACGTCATGACCTGTTTGGAAGTGTTTGAAAAAGAAAGGAGACAAGAGGCGCCCCTCTTAATGCGTGGAGATCAGAAGAAGTGACAGTTCCACTTTACCCAACATTAGATCACATCTGGAATACAGTGGTCCAGCTCTGGTCAACCCAAGTCAAAGACCCTGAAGGACTGGAAGGATTTTGGAGAAGAATGCAGAAGAGGGCGAGGGCCTTACACAGTGGTGGAATTCAATTTTTTTTTACTACCAGTTCTGTGGGTGTGGCTTGGTGTGGCTTGGTGGGCGTGGCTTGGTGGGCGTGGCAGGGGAAGGATACTGCAAAATCTCCATTCCCACCCCACTCCTGGGGGAAGGATATTGCAAACTCTCCATTCCCACCCCATTCTGGGGCCAGCCAGAGGTGGTATTTGCCGGTTCTCTGAACTACACAAAATGTCCGCTACCGGTTCTCCAGAACCTGTCAGAACCTGTTGAATAGCACTCCTGATCTTACACTACTGTTTTTCAACTTTTGGCTACTTGAAGTTGTATGGACTTCAATTCCCAGAATTCCCCAGCCAGCTATGCTGGCTGGGGAATTCTGGGAGTTGAAGTCCACAAATCTTTAAGTGGCCAATGTTGAGAAACACTAGTTTAGGCACTAAATCCTATGAAAAGAATTGAGAGACTAAATGAAGATAGGGTAGCAATCTTCTGATCTTTAGAAGGGCTAACACAAAGAAGAGAGTTTAGATTTATTCTCTGTCTTGCCCTAATGGTAAGACAACCAACACTTGGTGGAGATCCCCAAACTCAAAATCAGAAGGAACTTCCAGAACATAATCTAGTGAAGAGAAGAACCAGGGGAGACATGATAGCAGTGTTTCGATATTTGAGGAGCTGCCAGAGAGAGGAAGGGGTCAAGCTATTTTCCACCTGAAGACCAGACAAGGCATAATGGATGGAAACTGATCAAGAAGAGATTCAACCTAGAAATAAGGAGAAATCTTCTGAAAGTGAGAACAATCAACCCATGGAACAGACATTGCCTTCGGAAGTTGTGGGAGCTTCATCCCTGGAGGCTTTCAAGAAGAGATTGGACTGCCATTTGTCAGAAATGGTGTACGGTCTCCCATTGGACTAGATGACCTACAACTCTGATAATCTGTAAACCTGAGAGCTATGAAACCATGGAGCAACCTTCTGGAGGTCCATCACTGAAGATCTTCAAGCAAAGGTGGGGCAGCTCTTTGTGTGGGCCGGTATCAAGATTCCAGGGTTGGACTAGAGGACCTCCAAGGTTCCTTCCATCCTTAGAAGTGCTTGACTGTAAAATCCAAAGAGTCTTTATGACTTTTCTGATTTTTTCAGACATCCATATGCATTGCACCACTTCTTAAAATACAAGAAATCATCCGAATGCTCAGGAGATGCTCAGATCGTACAAGCACCTGTTGGAAGTTATATATAGCAACTGCATTTTTTTTTCTGGGGTGCTGCAGTGACTTTCTGAATTTCTGCTGAAAATTCCCAGAGGGAAAAAACAACCCCACACAATCTCTTTTCCATATCAATTCTGGAATTCTGTATATTCCAGGTTACTGTGTGAAGCAAAATGTTTTCATTTGGTCTATTTAGGTTTCTTATTATTATTCCAGGGCCTCTGACACTGGAGATTTTAGTAATTCAAGAATGGGGGAAATGAATAATAATTGAAGTATTAAAACGGGCAAGAGATGATGGATAGAATACAGATATTTTCTCTCTCTCTCTCTCTTTTCCTTCCTTCCTTCCTTCCTTCCTTCCTTCCTTCCTTCCTTCTAATATAATGATGGCCTGATTAAAAACTAGAAATAGAGGTAAAAATAATAATATACACCCTAATATAAAGGACTATGTCTTAACATAAATATGTGTATTAACATTAGGATTAGTAAGAGTGATCTGACTAGAAGCCAGAATAGAGATAGAAACAAGAATTAGGGGGGAATATTAATAGTTCTAATTTCTATATAAATTGAATATAAGTACAAATTAGATGGAAAGATGAGAGATGAAAGATGATATTACTATGTATGTTCAAGATCATTGACATTAGAATGGAACATTGAAATATTGAATAACTATTTTAAAATAATCAAGTACATTAATACTAGGATTATATAAATTTGATTAATGTAACAATTGACTGTTGTTATGTGTACTAACATGAACCATACCCAGAGGTCATACCGTTCATGTATTGATGTTGATATATGTTTAAAAATAAAAACCCAATAAACCTTTTAAAAAAAACAATGGGGGAAATGGGCGTTGTACTTACCTGATACGCCCCTTCTCGATTCCGCTGTCACGGCAGTCAGGCATAGTCCTTTAAGATGTCAGTATTTAGATAAATATTATTTCGTGTGTAAAAATGTGTTCAAGGCAGTGGTGAAATTCAAATTTTTTTATTTACCGGTTCTGCGGGCGTGGTTTGGTGGGTGTGGTAGGGGAAGGATACTGCAAAATCCCCATTCCCACCCCACTCTGGGACCAGCCAGAGGTAGTATTTGCCAGTTCTCCGAACTATTCAAAATTTCCACTATCGGTTCTCCAGAACCTGTTAGAACCTGCTGGATTTCACCCTGTCGGAGCGTAAATCAGCCCCATTCCTCCCCTGAGGAAACTGTAATTAATTAGAGGTGAATGGATCTTGTTTTCCATGCTGTATGCTTTCAAAGAAAGAAAACGCGAATGTATTCTAAGAAACATTTTATTATAAAAGTAAAAAACTAGCTAACTACATCTTGGCAGCTTATCACACAGACGGACAAAAGAAGTATAAATTCAGGAAGTTAGAAAAGAAAGAATGTAGATATGCACAGTAGCTCAGAAATCCCAAGACAGTCTTATCTCTGTGAAAAGGTTCTCTGGCAGGCTACCGTAAGTCTTAGAATGGAAGCTCAGCTGGCAAATACAAATAAAGCAGTGACACACCCCTGGTTCAAGGGTCATGCTGTTGCATGCAGTGATACATCAGGAGTCTTGGAGTTGTGGACTTCATATTCTGAGAGTTGAAGTCCACAAGTCTTAAAGTTGCTAAGTTTGGACACCCCTGATTTAAAGTTAACATTTTGGCAGACAATGAGAAAGAGAAGTCAGCCAATTGTAAAAAGAGAGAACATTTTCACAGGATTGACCAAATCAAGATAGAAACTCACCTCTGAACAGGTTTTAAAGACGTCCATGTGCTGTTTTGGGTCTTCCTTCGGACTCAGTTCCTTCAAGTCATGTCCAGAGGAGAACACAGGACCTTCAGCTTCAGGGAAGTTTGGAAAAAGGGGGAGATATTGTCACAATCCCACCACATGTGTTTATATGTTCTGACCTCTTTCTTGCACTTCCAACATATATTTGTATATTTAACATCTATTTGATTTAGTTTGGGGCTTTTTGATTGTGTGCATAGATGTTGTTTACCTCTATGTGTCTATTGATGGCCGATTTACAGTTGGATTTTCTGCTAATAGACAAGCCCAAACAAAACTGTATAATGATTTAAGAGTTTTGTGTGACCCAATTTTGGATAGCTGAATTCAACAGATAAAGGTTTGGTGAGGACTCCTACCAATGTGAGAACAAATTGCTAGACTAGATGAGCCCAGGGTTATCCAGCAGGATACTGCTTACATTCTTATAACTGGTAAGGATGACATACAGGCAATCCTTAACTGATGACCAGAGTTGAACCCAAAGCTTTTGTTGCTAAGACATTTGTTAGGCGGTTTTACAACCTTTCTTGCCATGGTTTTTGTGGTCCACTAGCAGCCTGCGGAGCTGGCAGCGGAGTCGGACAGTGAGGAGGCTGAGGAAGAACAGGGGCCAATCCTGGAGGCTGGCGAAGGCCCGGATGAGGGCTCTGTGTCGGAGGCAGAGATGGGGCCAGGGCCATCGAGAAGTGATGTGCGGACTCCGGAGCCTCCAGAGGCTGACAGCAGAGAGGCAGAGGAACAGAAGTAGCCTGTTCCTAGTGCATGAGAAAAGCTGCCAGAAGGCAAGAGCAGCTACAGCAAAGAGGCGACTCGGGAGTAGGGCCAAGAGATGATTGGCCTTTCCATAAGGCTTAAAAGACCAGCAACAGCTCTTGGCCTCTTTGTCGGAAAACAATGTTGATAGACTTGTTCTTGTTTTGCTGCACTTATCTCTGGTCGGCGTCTTCTGCTTCTGAACTTTTGCCAAGAAAACACTTTGGCGGTGTGCCTAATTATACCAAGGTTGACGATTAGACTGAAGAATTTGTGTTAAGAAGAACTTGTTTTCATTTAGTTCGGACTACGCTGAGAATGAGTTAATTCTCAGCTGTTCTAATAAAGTCTGTTTGTTTTGGAACTGTTTGCGTCAATTACTACCTACTTGGGCTGGGTCACAACAGTGGTTGCTAAGTGAATCAGTGCGGTTGTTAAATTAGTAACACGGTTAAGTGAATCTGGCTTTCTGACTTTGCTCGTCAAAAGGTCGCAAAAGGGGAATCACATGACTCCGGGACACTGAAACCATCATAAATATGAGTCGGTTGCCTAAGCATCTGAATTTTAATCACTGACCACGGGGATGCTGTGAGGGCCGTAACTGTGAAAACCGGTCATAAGTCACTGTTTTCACTACCGTTGTGACTGTGAACAGTTGCTAGGTGAACTGTTGTAAGATGAAGACGGCCTGTATAACTTAAAACCTCATGGATTTACGAAGGGAGACTGTAGACACTGAGTCTCCGCTTCAGACAAATGATAATTACCGTATTTTCCGGCATATAAAACGACTGGGCGTATAAGACGACCCTCCTCAGAGCCATTTAAGGCTCGTCAGAGCCTTTCGGGATGGTCTGCCTGGTTACAGGAGAATGAGACCCGGCGTATAAGACGACCCCCGACTTTTGAGAAGATTTTTGTGTGTTAGAAAGTAGTCTTATACGCAGGAAAATACAGTAGATACAGAGGTAGGATTCAGCCAATTCGGGCGAACCGGTAGTGGCAACTACAGGAGGCTCCGCCCACCCGCCCGGATGTAATGTGTGAATGCTACGCATGCGTGGAAGACCGTGCGAGTGCACAGAGGAGGCGCGTGCGAGCGAAGCGTGCTCCCATTTGCGAACTGGTAGGGAAGGTAAGTGAAGACGCAAATGATCGAGAAGAAGCCTCTGCCGAATTCCGTCTTCATTCATTTTCGATCGTGAATGAACAACCTACCTGAAATGATAATGACGCGCAGATCCGTGCTGTCAATATCCTGCAAAATATCCTGACGGAGGGACTTCAGCATGGAGAGGGAGAGCGCATTCCTTTTCTCAGGGTTGCTCAGGACAATATTCCTGTAAAGAAAAAGGAACGTTTATAAGCTGTCATGGAAAGCATGGAAAGACTTCCCGCCTGGACTACTGCAACGCTCTCTACATGGGGCTCCCCTTGAGGTGCACCCGGAGGCTCCAACTGGTCCAGAATGTGGCCGCGTGGGGAATTATGGGAGCGACGTGGCGCTCCCACGTGACACCTCTCCTGCGCGAGCTGCACTGGCTCCCGGTGGTCTTCCGGGTGCGCTTCAAGGTGTTGGTGACCACCTTTAAAGCGCTCCATGGCTTAGGACCTGGGTACTTGCGGGACCCCCTTCTGCCGCCAATAGCCTCCCACCAGCCAGTACGCTCGCACAGAGAGGGCCTCCTCCGGGTGCCGTCGGCCAGACAGTGTCGGCTGGCAACCCCCAGGGGGAGAGCCTTCTCTGTGGCGGCGCCCGCCCTCTGGAATGACCTACCCCCGGAGATACGCAGGATTCCAGATCTCCGGACCTTTCGTCGGGCCCTTAAAACCCATTCATTCCATCTAGCTGGGCTAGCTTGACCCCATCCTCCGTTTATAAATTTGAAATTGATTTTAAATTGGGTTGTTTTAATTCTTGGCCGAATAATATTTAATAATTTTTAATTGTTTTTAACTTTTGTATACCATGTTTTATTCTGGCTGTTCACCGCCCTGAGTCTGCAAGGAGAAGGGCGGTTTATAAATTGAAATAATAAATAAAATAAATAATAAATAAATAAAATAGTAGGAATGAGAATCTGTAGAGAGGACTACCTATACTCCACCGCTTCTCCTCTGCCTAATCGTGGGTATTGCCCCGCGACATAAATCGTCAGGGCCGATTCCCTCCCACCCCCCCACCATGGGATGATTAAACGCGCCTCTGACCCTTCTGGCACGGTGCCTGCTGATGAGAGGCACAGGGGGCATTGAAAAGGAGAAAATGTTTCCCCTTTTGCATTTGAGTATGCAAGAAGGGACAGAAAAGGAGAAAGGGAAAGAGGAAAGACAAGGAAAAAGAAGGGAAGATGGGAAGAGAGCAAGGAAGGAAAAATAAGGAAAGAGGGGAAGGAAGAAGAAAGGAGAAGGAAAAGGGAAGGAAAAAGGAGAAAAGGAACGGAAGGAAGGAAGGAAGAAAGGAAAGAAGGAAGAAAGTGTAGGAAGTTGGCACCCACCGCTCTCCTAAGAAAATGAGATATTTTAGGAAATATTAAAAGGGCAGAATATTTCCCTTAGAAGGGAGGCAGAAACTCACTCCCCCCCCCCCCCCCGCATCTTTGTCAATGGGCCATTAAGGCCTGGGCCAGTCTATTCTACATAACAAAAGATCTACCTCCTTCAGGCAGAGCCATAGTAGCAATTGCCCAAAGCCCTTTCATTACATCATCACCCAGCAAGGCTCAACCAAGCCTGGGACACAGACAACCTACCAAGTTACCCCTGCATGGTCCCAGGGGAGTCTGACAACCAATCAGAATACAAGCTCAAATTCAAAAGCCCAGAGAGGGTATAATACCCAGGCACTCTCAGCATCTCTTCCCTTTTTTTGCCCAGGCCTTCAAACCATGTGGTCCTGTCCACCAGTAAAAACCCTTTTTCCAAACAGCCACCATGTTTCCAGTCTCTTTCTTCCCACTTGGAACTGAACCCAGATGGACATTTCTTCCAACAGAAAGAAAGAAGGAAGGGAGGGAGGGATTATAATGTGAGGGAGCTTGACTAGCGTAGGGGGCTAATGCCTCCTACTAAAGGCAGCAATTAACTTCCAGCTGCCTGTAATTCTGTGAGTTCAATCCTAGCCAGGCTCAAGGTCGACTCAGCCTTCCATCCTTTCTAAGGTGGGTAAATTGAGGACCCAGTTTGTGGGGGCAATAAGCTGACTTTGTATAAAATATATACAAAAGTATGAAGGCTATTGCTTAATGCACTGTAAGCCGCCCTGAGTCTCCGGAGAAGGGCGGCATATAAATCAAATTAAAAAAAAAAAAGGGAGGGTCTCAGGGATGTCTTGCCTTAGCACTTGGCCACCACAGGTGCCCCAGACATGAGTCCTGTGTCATGGCCACCACACCCACCATGACCACAGCTTCCGAGGTCAAACACAAGCCCGATGCGGCCCTCAATGAAATCGAGTTTGACACCCTTGGCCTATATAAGGCAAGAAAGCACTTTAGAGGGGGAACAATCTGGTTCCTTGACTGAGTAACTCATGATTCCTCTTGTATTTGCTGTTCGCTGATTGAGATCATAAGTGGTATTCAGCCAGTTCAGACAAGTTTATCCGAACCGGTAGCGGAAGTCACGGGTGGGCTCGCCCATCCGCCCCGACTCTATGCTGTCCTATTTAGGCACATTTTTGAGGCCGTGCATGAGTGGAAGGCGCGCGCGCCAGCAAAGCCCATGCGTGGAAGGCCGGGTACATACATGGATGTGGACAAGCACACATTCACATTTGCAAAACAGTAGGGCAAGTAAGTGAATACCACACCTGATTGAGATCCAATATACTTGCAAGCTGAGAATGTGTTTCTGAATGAGAGGGAGGCCTGGGAAGTGATTTGGCCCCAAACCAATCAAGACATGGATTTTACAAAGTGGATTTTCTGATTTTTGAGGTCATCTCAAAAGATATTATTCCCAGATAATAAACTCAGGCAGAAATTGGGCTCCCTTCTGAGTCACTTTTTCAACCGTTTCCTCCAGTCTAAATTTAATCCACTATTAATCCGTCCCCTTTTCTGCTTCCTTCCCTTTGCCCAGTTCAGTTCACTCGAGTTATTTAGAAACTGATTGTTATCTGAACATTTCCAAAAAGGAATTTGTTCATGCACTATTAGTTATTAATTAATTGTGCCTGGGGGAGAGGCTATTTTTGAAAAAAAAAAACTGCTTGCTAAATTTGCAGTTGGTAAACTTGACCTTATGGGAAAAACTGGAGGCGTTTAAAGATGTTATGTGCTTCCATTCCAAATATTTAGTTAATGGTTTGATGGTTTGTATTGACTCAGATACCGTAAAAAATATAATTCAGTACAGGTAGTCCTTGATTTATGACCCATTCAATTACAAATAGGCTTTATGACTATTCAAAGTTTCAAGGGCTGAAAAAAAATGACTTATGACTAGTCCTTGCATTTATGATGCCCCTATGGTCAAATAATTAAAATGTGGGCATTTGACAATTGGCATGTACTTATGACGATTGTAACCTGGCTCATCCGTCAAGGACTACCCATAACTGGGTTATGGAACTTGTACAAAAAGTGCATTTATTAGTGTGGATTTTGTGGGCTGCCACCTGAATTCTACTTGGATCAGCCAGGGGTGAATTTGCCATTAGTTTACCCATTCCTGTTTTAAAAGGTGCTATCAGGTTGCACTGTGTGTGCCAGAATGCTTCTGGCCCTCCCTTGGGTATGAAAGCCCGCTGGGTAATTTTGGGTCAGTCCTTACCTCAGCCCAACCCATCTCGCAGGGTTGTTGTGGGGGAACAGGAAGGGAAAATATAATGTACACCTTGAGTTGTATCCAAAAATGATGATCTCATAATTATAATTCCTCTTTCAGATCTAGACAAGCTATGGTCAGTCAATCACAGCAACATTCAAGAATTACACAAAGGTTATTGTCTCTGTAACACCAACATTTATAGCTATACTCGCTTTATTCTCTGAATATAATTGATTTATCACTTGTCTAATTTTTTTCCCAAAACCTAACTTCTCTATTAGTATCTTCAATGTAGGCCATTCCACACAATCAAATGCCTTAAATACATATAATGCTAACGCCCCTGCTAACACTAATAGAGAACCTAATTTCTATATTAGTATCTTCAATGTAGGCCATTCCACACAATCAAATGCCTTAAATACATATAATGCTAAGATCCCTAATTAATAACCTATGTTTAATACCCTTCTTACTATATCTGACATTTGTTGACCTCTTATAAAGGCACACTGGTCATTTTTAATATAATTCTCTATAAATATATTCAATCTATTTGCCAATATTGCTGTAAAAATCTTAGCGTTCTGATTAATAAGGGAGATTGGTCTACATGATCCTGGGTTTGTATGATCGTTACCTCGTTTCGCTATCAGTATTATCAGAAATTTGAAATTTGGAGTATGGCAACAAATGATAAATTAACAACAGAAATCAAATTTTAAAAAGGGATGATTAAAGCAAACAATTACAATGAAATATGGGGGAATTTTATAAAATCAGTGTTGGTGGGAGGCAAAGGGAATAAACCTACTCAAGAATATATGCTGTTTTGGAGGGGACAGAACAGAACAGAACAGAACAGAATAGAATTCTTTATTGGCCAAGTGTGATTGGACACACAAGGAATTTGTCTTAGTGCATATGCTCTCAGTGTACATAAAAGAAAAGATACATTCCTCAAGAATCATAAGGTACAACACTTAATGATAGTCATAGGGAAACAAGTCAATATAAATCTTAAGGATACCAGGAGGTGATAAGGGCACATTTAGAATATATTGTATATTTTTTAGCTGTTATAGAAGAAGAAATTTAAGGGGGGGGGATGGGAGAAATGGTCTCCGGGGGGTGGAGACACACACACACACACACACACACACACACACACACACACACACACGTATGTATGTATGTATGTATGGTTTGCATTACCTGTATTTAAAAAAAATAAAATTAAAAAAAACCCAATAATGCAAACAGACAAAATCTGTTTCATTTGCAAATGGCATGCCAAGCCCTCTCGATTCCGGATTGCGTCCTGTTGCAGGACCTTGGACCCAGTGAGTAAGGCAATGTTACTCACTCGCAGGGGAAGAAAAGGAAAAAAAATAGGCATTGCAAGCGTTTTCTCTTTAAAGGAAGCCTGGCTTTAAAGCTGACTGAAGAATTCTGGGATTTGAAGTCCACGCCTCCTTAAAGTGGCCGACTTTTGAAAAAAAAACAACGCTTTAAAACTTTTCTCGGGGAAGCAAGAGACAAAAAACCCGATCATCGCTTCTATATCCGAACAGGTGCTCCGCTCTTGCGCTTGTGCCCCGCAGAAACAGCCCAGCTGGGGCATCCCAGCTTAAAACGCGACAGCAGCTGGTACCCCGCTCACCCCCAAGTTGGTCCTATCCTATCCTATCCTTCTCTTCTGTCCTGTCCTGTCCTATATTATTATTCTATTATTGTTCTATTCTATAATCCTATCCTATCCTATCCTATCCTATCCTATCCTATCCTATCCTATCCTATCCTATCCTGAATTCTATTCTATAATCCTATCCTATCCTATCCTATCCTGAACTCTATTCTATTCTATTATCCTATCCTATCCTATCCTATCCTATCCTGAACTCTATTCTATTCTATTCTATTCTATTCTATTATCCTATCCTATCCTATCCTATCCTATCCTATCCTGAATTCTATTCTATTATCCTATCCTATCCTAATCATTCTATTATTATTCTATTCTATTATTATTCTATTCTATCATCCTATCCTAACTTATCCTATTATCCTATCCTATCCAGAATTCTATCCTGAATTCTGTTCTGTTCTGTTCTGTTCCCTCTCCTCTCCTTTCCTTTCCTCTTCTCATCATTCCATTATTATTCCATTATTATTCTATTCTATAATCCTATCCTATCCTATCCTATCCTATCCTATCCTATCCTATCCTATCCTATCCTATCCTATCCTATCCTGAATTCTATTCTATAATCCTATCCTATCCTATCCTATCCTATCCTATCCTATCCTATCCTATCCTATCCTGAATTCTATCCTATCCTATCCTATCCTATCCTATCCTATCCTATCCTATCCTATCCTATTCTATTATCCTATCCTATCCTATCCTATCCTATCCTATCCTATCCTATCCTATCCTATCCTATCCTGAATTCTATTCTAGTATCCTATCCTATCCTAATCATTCTATTATTATTCTATTCTATTATTATTCTATTCTATCATCCTATCCTAACTTATCCTATTATCCTATCCTATCCAGAATTCTATCCTGAATTCTGTTCTGTTCTGTTCTGTTCCCTCTCCTCTCCTTTCCTTTCCTCTCCTCTTCTCATCATTCCATTATTATTCTATTATTATTCTATTCTATAATCCTATCCTATCCTATCCTATCCTATCCTATCCTATCCTATCCTGAATTCTATTCTATTCTATTCTATTCTATTCTATTCTATTCTATTCTATTCTATTCTATAATCCTATCCTATCCTATCCTATCCTATCCTATCCTATCCTATCCTATCCTGAATTCTATTCTATTCTATTCTATTCTATTCTATTCTATTCTATTCTATTCTATTCTATTCTATTATCCTATCCTATCCTATCCTATCCTATCCTATCCTATCCTATCCTATCCTATCCTGAATTCTATTCTAGTATCCTATCCTATCCTAATCATTCTATTATTATTCTATTCTATTATTATTCTATTCTATCATCCTATCCTAACTTATCCTATTATCCTATCCTATCCAGAATTCTATCCTGAATTCTGTTCTGTTCTGTTCTGTTCCCTCTCCTCTCCTTTCCTCTCCTCTCCTCTTCTCATCATTCCATTATTATTCTATTATTATTCTATTCTATAATCCTATCCTATCCTATCCTATCCTATCCTATCCTATCCTATCCTGAATTCTATTCTATTCTATTCTATTCTATTCTATTCTATTCTATTATCCTATCCTATCCTATCCTATCCTATCCTATCCTATCCTATCCTATCCTATCCTATCCTGAATTCTATTCTAGTATCCTATCCTATCCTAATCATTCTATTATTATTCTATTCTATTATTATTCTATTCTATCATCCTATCCTAACTTATCCTATTATCCTATCCTATCCAGAATTCTATCCTGAATTCTGTTCTGTTCTGTTCTGTTCTGTTCCCTCTCCTCTCCTTTCCTCTCCTCTCCTCTTCTCATCATTCCATGATTATTCTATTCTAACCCGGAACTTCCCGGGCTTTGCATTCTCTGCCCAACCTGATGCCTTCGCTCTGCCACACGCGGGTGAGCTTCCCTTGCTGCTCCTGCTGGCGCTGCCCATCGGGCGTTGGGGCTGCGGGGTTGCCGGTCGAAGCAGCCCGGCTGCCCAGGACGAGCCGCCCCAGCTTCGCCCCGCAAAGCCCTCCTCGGACGGCTGTAGCGGCCATGGCTCCTCGCAGCGGCGCAGAGCGGGAGCGGCTCAAGGGGGACCCCTGCTGGCCAGAAGCGGGGGAGCCGCGCTGCTGGCAGGGTTCATCCCCGCCCGCGGGAAAAAAACTCGCGCGGGCTTTGCTCTTTGCAGGGTTGGGTGGTCCCGTTGGGTGATTCCTGCCTTGCTAGCCGTGGCTGCAAGGCGAGCTTGTGTTGAGGAACCCGGTCCGATCATCGGGCACAAGGGGGCGCGTGTCGTGTGAGCCGAATCAACAGAGGCGTGTTTCTTAGGAAACTTGCGCGGTTTCGCATCACGCGTGGAAGAATGAGCCACGCACTTTCAAAGACAAAGGCGGGATTTCCAGCACACGCCAGAGTTAATAGTTTGGATACCTTTAAAAACCCCACCTTTATAAATGCCTTCAGAAGGTGTGTCCCTGCTTACCCACCCACCCAATATTCCTTCTTCCAATTTCTCTCTTCCACAACAACCTTGTGGGTGGGTTGGATTGAGAGAGGGAGAGGGACTCCGGCCCAAGGTCATCCAGCCGGCTTTCATGGCTAAGGCCAAAGTAGAAATCACAGCCTCCTGTGGTTTCCAGCCTGGTGCCTTAACCACCAAACCAAATTCTGCTCAATTATTTTATTCAGTTTAATCAAGATATCAAATTCAGATGAATTCAAATGAAAGGGGGGGGGGGAAGGAGGAGGAAAGAAGAGGGAAGAAGTTGTAAGGTAAAGAGGAAAAAAGAAAAATGTTGACTTCCAACTCTTTTTATCGCCATAGAATGAATAAGATAATAACATAAGAGCCTCAGCTTTTTACTTTTACGTATTAAAATGTGCTAGCGATTTATATAACAACAAACAAAAACCCAGAGTTTCATTTTTCCCCCCATTTCAAGTACAAAATCCAGAAGCGGTTTCCAAGCAGAAACGAAGATGGATATGTTCTTTTCTTTGTTCGAAGCAGCAAATTTAGTCATCTCTGCTAGTTTTCTATCAGTTTTTCCAGCCAATTTATTAGCCATTGTGGGAATTAAATGTACATTTTATTATTTATTATTATTATTTATTATTTCAATTTATAAACCGCCCTTCTCCTTGCGGACTCAGGGCGGTGAACAGCCAGAATAAAACATGGTATACAAAAGTTAAAAACAATTAAAAATTATTAAATATTATTCGGCCGAGAATTAAAACAACCCAATTTAAAATCAATGTCAAATTTAAAAACGGAGGATGGGATCAAGCTAGCCCAGCTAGATGGAACAAATGGGTTTTAAGGGCCCGAAGAAAGGTCCGGAGATCTGGAATCCTGCGTATCTCCGGGGGTAGGTCATTCCAGAAGGCGGGCGCTGCCACAGAGAAGGCTCTCCTCCTGGGGGTCGCCAGCCGACACTGTCTGGCTGACGGCACCCGGAGGAGGCCCTCTCTGTGCGAGCGTACTGGCCGGTGGGAGGCTATTGGCGGCAGAAGGCGGTCCCGCAAGTACCCAGGTCCTAAGTCATGGAGCACTTTAAAGGTGGTCACCAACACCTTGAAGTGCACCCGGAAGACCACCGGGAGCCAGTGCAGCTCGCGCAGGAGAGGAGTCACGTGGGAGCGCCACGTCGCTCCCATAATTCCCCGCGCAACCGCATTCTGGACCAGTTGGAGCCTCCGGGTGCATCCCAAGGGGAGCCCCATGTAGACAGCGTTGCAGTAGTCCAGGCGGGAAGTCACGAGAGCATGGGTGACTGTGTGTAGGGAGTCCCGATCTGGAAAGGGACGCAACTGGCGTATCAGGCGAACCTGATAAAAAGCCCCCTGGCCACAGCTGTCGTATGATCCTCTAATGACAGCTGTGGGTCCAGGAGGATAAAGCATTCTTGCTGCTGTCAACACCTATAAGCCTGGCTAGGTGGCTCAGTGGGTAAGATGCTGAGCTTGTCGATCAGAAAAGTCGGTAGTTCAGCAGTTCAAATCCCTTGTGTAGGTCTCCTGTGTGAGCAGGGGGTTGGACTAGATGACCTCCAAGATCCCTTCCAATGCTGTTACTGTTATAAAGACCAAAGTCCTTTTTTTTCCCAAGCTCTTTCTCCGCTAAGCCTAAAAGAAAAATCTCTTTACAGGTAGTCCTCAACTTATAACAGTTCATTTAGCGACCGTTCAATGTTACAATGGCATTGAAAAAAGTGATTTATGACCCTTTTTTCGCACTCATCCCCATGGACACATGATCAGATTTCAGATGCTTGGCAACTGGCTCAGATTTGTGACGGTTGCACCGTCCTAAATATTATCTTTTGGGACCTTCTGATAAGCAAAGTCAATGGGGAAGTCAGATTCATTTAACAACTATGTTATTAACCTTACAACTGCAGTGATTCACTTAACAGCGGTCGTAAAATGGAACCAAACATACTTAACCAATGTGTCACTTAGCAACATAAATTTTGGGCTCGGTTATGGTTGTAAATTGAGGGTTATTTTTTATATTCACTTTAAGAATCTTAAATATGAATCTTACTCCAGAATTTCTACCAACAGACCAAACTCATAGTCACTCTGTGAGGGGTGGTGTCCAGATTTGATATATAAATATTACAGAATGACAGAGTTGGAAGGGACCTTGGAGGTCTTCTAGTCCAACCCCCTGCTTAGGCAGGAAACCCTACACCACTTCAGATAAATCGTTATCCAATATCTTCTTAAAAACTCCCAGTGTTGGAGTATTCACAACTTCTGGAGGCAAGTCGTTCCACTGATTATTTGTTCTGTCAGGAAATTTCTCTTTAGTTCTAAGTTGCTTCTCTCCTTGATTAGTTTCTACCTGTTGCTTCTTATCCTGCCCTCAGGTGCTTTGGATTTAAATATAAATTTGGATATAAATAAATATTTATTTTATTTAGCGTTTTAAGAAATAAATATTATTTACTCATCCTCCCAGAGTCACTTTGGGTAGGGAGATGGGCAGCATATGAATTTAATAAAGGAATGAATGAATGAATGAATGAATGAATGAATAATATGTCAATCGTGGTTTGCCATCGCCTTCTTCTGGAATGTGGTCTTAGTTTCCCAAGAGAGGGTGCCAGAAGTTTTGGCCAGATGTGTATTGTTTTCTTTCGGTTATACAGGTTTAGTGACTCACCGATCCATAGAGGTCAGAGGAGTTTCTGTTTCTCTTCCTGTTTTTGTGTCCTTGTTCTGTTCCAATGCAGAGGAGAGGAGACCCCAGCAATTTCATAGTAATGGCAAAGAAATAAGACTTTATTCAGTGGATTTTTTCCGTATGAGAGGGGCGAGTTTTCCACCCTTGAAAATGCTTCCCTCAGTCTGGGGGTCCCCTTACTGAATCTGGGAGCTGCTCATTGTCAATCGCTCCAAATTCCAGCTGCTTTGAAATCTGTTAGCCCTACCTACTAGATCTTTTGATTTGCATTCACGCATGCGTCACTCAACCACTGTTAAGAGTGGCTGGCTCCACGCAAGTGCGCTATCTCTTCCAGATTGAAAATTGCAAGCGTGCTGTAGGAATTTAGCAGAGAAATTGCCTTTCTCTAGGGCCGGAATGAGCCAATTTGCTGCAGCCAACTGTAGGAAGTTAGCACCCACCCCTTTCCTAGAAGAATGAAATATTTTAGGAAATATTAAAAAGGCAGAATATTATGTTTCCCTGGATGAGAAATGGAGAAGCATGTTTTAAAGATGAAGCAGCTCCCACCTTCCTGCCCCCCTCCCCCCACGTTTGTCAATGGACTAGAGGCAGAAATTCAATTCCCTCCCATCTTTGTCAATGGACCATCATCTGCAACACAATAGGATCCATCTAGCAAGAGAAACTCACCACATGGCACCTGAGACGATTACATCAGCCAGCAAGGCTAGCTAAGACCCCCACCCCTGGGAGTCTGACAACCAATCAGGATACTCTTTGGGGCCCCAGGAAGTTCAAAGCCAGAGAGGGCATAAAACCCAGGGACTCACAGCATCTCGGCCCCTTTTCTGTTCAGGAACTCAAACCATGTGATCCTGTCCACCATTAAACCATCTTTCAAAGCAGTCTCCATGTTTCTAGTGTCTTTTCCCCCACTTGGAGCTGAACCCAGAAGGATATTTCTTCTAACACAACTGGCTGCGGCGAACTCACCACATAGCTAACTGCCATGGCCAACTTGGTCAACTCACTATGGTCAACTCGCCATGGGACAACTAGCTGTGGGACAATTTAACAACTCTAATTATTTAAAATAAATAAAAGTTTCATTTTTGCCATTCACATTTCATTCTGTCCCTCCTTTTGCATCCTTTTTTAAATAGCACTTAGACTCATATACCGCTTCACAGTGCTTTACACCCAGTGGTGGGATTCAGCCAGTTCTCACCACTTCGGGAAAACCGGTTGTTAACTTTCTGAGCAGTTTGGCAAATTGCTGGTGGAAGAAATCATTAGGGCAGAGAACCGGTTGTTAAATTACTTGAATCCCACCACTGTTTACAGCCCTCCGTAAGTGGTTTACAGAGTCAGCATATTGCCCCCAACAATCTGGCTCCTCATTTTACTGACTTAATGATTCTATTCCACCATTTTGTCAATATTAATGTACCTCTTGTCCCGCAGTGAGTTGTCCCATGGCGGGTTGGCTGTGGTGAGTTCTCCCCATTGAGTTGACAGTGGCAAGTTGGCTGTGGCGAGTTGGCCATGGCAAATTGTCATAGACCCCTCTGGGGCTTCCCTATAGTCAGGCTCAGTGTGTAAATGTTCTCTGGTGAGCTGGTCTTATTATTGCCTTTTAAAGTTGCAAGAATCTCATTTTATCTGCTTTGTGCTTCTTGGTGATAGGGCTAACGAGTCTGGACAGTCTAATTTTCCCATTTCTTCAATATTTCCTACTTTTGTGTGTGCGCAAAATGAGCATAAACCGTTTGTCCTGGATTGTTGTTAAGACCAGAGCGTGAAGAATTGACTGGGTTCACGATTTATCTTAAATCATGTCCATATCCAAAGTTGTATTTCACACTGTGTTTCCATTGATGGTTGAGCGCATCATGTAACATCATTTTGTTTCAAAACAAAAGGAAACATCAGCCTTTTCTAAAATTAGCTAGAATAACTTATCTTCTTGTTTGCTTTTCCGGCCTAAGAATTATTTAACTTTATTTTAGAGGGCTGATCCTTAAAAGTGAGGCATTTATTTAGATCAGTATTTTTCAAACAAGGTCACTTTAAGACAGGTGGACTTCAACTCCCAGATATCCTCATCCAACATGGCAGACTAAGGAATTCTGGGAATTGGAGTCCGTAACCGAGCAATATCTTTGCACCTCTTCGCGCAAGAGGCGGAGCCTCGCCTCGCTTTTTGCCTGAAGATGGCAAGAGAGGCTGAGAGAAAGCGGGAGCTGGCTTTGCCCCTGCCGGCCACCGTAGCCTCCTTGGAATGCAAAATGGCGGCCCTGCTTGGGAACGCCCTCGACGCTGCCAGGCGGCGGCGTGCGGCCAAGAGCCGAGGCTTTCCCTGGCCCGAGCCCGGCGGGCGGGGGAGCGTTGTCATGGCAGCGAGAAGTAGGTGTCACACCGGGCCACTTCCTGGTTGGAGGCCAAGGTCCCGGCCGCTGAGCTGGGAAAAGCACCACCGCGGGGCGGCGGTGGAGACGGACGGAGACGCGGGAAGGAGGTGAAGGCCGAGGACGGGCGAGGTGAGAGGACGGGGAGAGCTGGAGGAGCTGTTTCCCCCTGCCGCCCCCCCCCCTTATGCTTTGGATCCGGCCAGTGTGTAGAGGGGCGGCGGAGGAAAAGTGGACCGTTCCATTCCTGGAAAGAGGGGTGGTTGCCGCGAGGGGCTGTTTGGCCCGGGAGGCGTGGCCAAGCCCAAGACGGCGCGGGCTTTTCCGGGCCGAGGGCGGGGAAAGCGCCCCTTTTCTTCGGCATTGGGCCCTTCCCCCTTCAAGGGAGGCGTGGAGCCGGGCTGAAGTTTGCCCCCTTCTCCGGCCCTCGTTTGGAGGAGGGGGAGGCGCCCCTGCCCTCCATTTACGGTGGGTTTGAGGAGGGGGTGGGGGGCGGGAGCGGGCAGGGGGATCCTCTAAGGTGATCGGGAAACTGGGGAGCAGCAGCAACTTAATGGGAGGGGGGCTGCTGGGCCTGCCCTGCAGGGAGGGTTGGCTGGGCAGAGTGGGGGTGGGGAGGGACGTGGC
The DNA here is from genome assembly GCA_030761175.1 of Masticophis lateralis. Taxonomy (NCBI): domain Eukaryota; kingdom Metazoa; phylum Chordata; class Lepidosauria; order Squamata; family Colubridae; genus Masticophis; species Masticophis lateralis. The sequence goes on along the minus strand of JAUDYJ010000006.1, from coordinate 8,802,183 downwards.
TTCTGAAGGGAGGGAGGGGTCTGCAGGAGGAGAGGGAATGATGGGGTTGGGGGCTCTCTTTCCCCCACCCCTTTCCTTCTGGGGAGGGAAAAGGTGTTTTTTGGGGTGGGTGGGTCCTTGGTGGGCTCTGAGCTTGGCTGTTTCCTAGCCAGACGTTTCGTGACCCAACTGGGTAACCTCATCAGTGTTAGTGAGGAGTGGATACAAACTGAGAGCAAACCCCACAACCCTTGTGACTGCATGATGGTAACTTCATTGCTTGTTATCCTTGCGATTGGTATTGATATCGATTATTTCCTAGTAGAATTCGATTGCTTATTGTACCCTATGACGGTCATTGGGGGTTGTGCCTTGTGATTCTTGGGGAACGTATCTTGTCTTTTTATGTACACTGAGATCCTAGGCACCAAAGACAAATTCCTTGTGTGTTCAATCACACTTGGCCAATAAAGAATTCCATTCCATCCCATCCCATCCCATCCCATTCCATTCCATCCCATCCCATCCCTATTTTCCTATTCCTGTTCCTATCCCTGTTCCTGTTCCTATTCCTATCTTATTCCATATTTTCTATTCCATTCCATCCCATCCCATCCCATCCCATCCCATCCCTATTTTCCTATTCCTATCCCTGTTCCTGTTCCTATTCCCATTCCTATCTTATTCCATATTTTCTATTCTATTCCATCCCATCCCATCCCTATTTTCCTATTCCTATCCCTGTTCCTGTTCCTGTTCCTATTCCTATTCCTATCTTATTCCATATTTTCTATTCCATTCCATTCCATCCCATCCCTTTCCTATTTTCCTATTCCTATTCCTATTCCATATTTTCTATTCTATTCTATTCTATTCTATTCTATTCTATTCTATTCTATTCTATTCTATTCTATTCTATTCTATTCTATTCTATTCTATACTATTCTATTCTATTCTATTCTATTCTATTCCATTCCATCCCATCCCATCCCATCCCATCCCATCCCATCCCATCCCATCCCATCCCATCCCATCCCATCCCAATTTTCCTATTCCTATCCCTGTTCCTATTCCTATTCCTATCTTATTCCATATTTTCTATTCTATTCCATCCCATCCCATCCCATCGCTATTTTCCTATTCCTATTCCTATTCTTATTCCTATTCTTCTAGCACTGATGATGTTACCTAGTTGGGTCCTGAAAGGTCTTCAAGAAAACCACCACGTTCAGAGAGTACCAAGGGCACCTCCTCCCTCTTTCAACCCTGAGCTACGAATATTGGGAGAAGGCTTCCTTACAAGGAGGAGGAGAAAGGGAAAAAAGGTCAAAAGTTGGGCAGGGAGGTGGCCCTTTGATGAATGGACTGTCTCTGGGTTGACAGCAGGGCAATGGAAGAAGAGGGGGGCGTGGCTGTAAGGGGGGGGAGATTCTGGGAGTTGAAGTGCCCCCCCATCTTAAAACGCTCTGAGAATGAAAAAAAAAAAGTTGTGCTTAACACCCTCTGGATACTCTTTCTTGTTTGGGAAGGGAGCTGTCCATTAGCTTTGGGGTGGAGGGGGAGACTCTTTTCCAAAAAAAACCCCCAAAACCCTCGGCAGAATTTGAGACTTTAGCTCTGGATGCTATTTGGTTTCGCTTGGAAAGATGCTGACGGTTCATGTTTTTGTCCTTCCTGTATGGATTTATTCCCTCCTTTGGGATTCGGCTGTTGAATATGTTGCTGACTCGAATGGCTGTTTGGGAATGAGGAACCACCAGTGTCTCACAATATCATTTCTTGAAGTTTGGGGTGGCTTTAAAAAAAAATCCAGCCTTTTCAACTTCTTTTGCCAAGAAAGGTCCCTCTTAAATGAAGTGGAGAGGAATTGAAGTGTGTTGTGTTACGTTTATCAAAGAACTCTTTTACTGAATTCTGGGTGCTTGAAAGAGATTAATGTTGTAGTTTTTGCTCTACAGCCTCATCTATGTTTCCTGGAGAGAGAGCGGAAGTTCCAGTAAAAAAAGCTGGTTTTGACTAACATGCACGGTGGGGTCAGTAGTGCACATTATTGCACCACTGAACAAAACAGATGGTCCTTGACTTAGACTGGAATTAAGGTTGTAAATTGTTGTAGTCATAAATTGAGGTATCAAAGCCTAGACATGTTTTTTTGGCTTTTTTTTTTTGCGATGGCTATTAAGGAAACACTGGTCATTAAGTGAACACTGGTGGTTAAGCAAATTAATCCCCGTGGGTGTTTTTTTTACTGGAAACTGGTGTAAAACACTGAAAATTGTGGCCAAATGACCTTAGGATGTTGCAAAAAGTCATAAAAGTGAGCCAGTTGCTAAATGCCCCAGATGCAATCTCATGAACATAGGAGTCATTGTGTAGAAATTGGATCGAAAGTAGCTTTTGAAAGATCTGTGGTAATTCTGAACAGTTGCTCAATGACCGTCGTAGATTGAGGACTACGTGTAAAGGTAAAGTATCCTTCAAATTGAACTGGACTCCTTGTGAATTCATAAAAGTCCATTTGAGCTTTTCTGTTTCTGGCTTCTGGCCCTGGAATTGCCAGCTGGTGTCTCACCCAAAAACAACGTGTCCTAAATCATAAAATATAAATATTAGAAGAGATTTTGGAGATCATTTAATGGAGCATATCTCAGCGTCCTACCATCTTGGGTGATCCTGGGAATTGAAATTCTGACATCTTAAAAGGTTGAACTGGTGTAAGCCCCTGCCAATTGCAGGTGTCCACTGCTATATCTTTTTCTAAACTCAACCCTGAGGTTAGTAGGACCTGCCACCTGCTATTTGAATAGAAATTTTAGTGATTTAACTGCCAAGACCTGATGATCTTCATTTTTTTCTCTGACGCTCATGACTTGGCAGCTAAGAGATGCAGTTTGCCCTGTGACTCTTTGATATGTAAATACATTGAAACTGAATTGAGAAGAGGGAGTAGTGTCTTTGGAAATCCTTGCTACTTGTTTCACTTGTAAGGTCTTTAGAAATAGCTATTGAATGGGTAATATCTAAGAGATGTGGTGGCTCAGTGGCTAAGATGCTGAGCTTGCCGATCAAAAGGTCAGCAGTTCAGCGGTTCGTATCCCTAGTGCCGCGTAATGGGGTGAGCTCCCGTTCCTTGTCCCAGCTTCTGCCAACCTAGCAGTTCGAAAGCACGTAAAAAATGCAAGTAGGAAAATAGGGACCACCTTTGGTGGGAAGGTAACAGCAATCCGTGTGCCTTTGGTGCTTAGTCATGACCACGGAGACGTCTTTGGACAGTGCTGGCTCTTCGGCTTTGAAACAGAGATGAGCACCGCCCCCTAGAGTTGGGAACGACTAGCCCATATGTGCAAGGGGAACCTTTACCTTTATTGAATGGGTAGCAAGCATATTGTGTTAGTTGTAACTTGAAATATCTGTTGCATTTATTATAATGGAACTGGATCGACATTGGCTTTTCTGCACAGCTTTCTACCTTCTGTTATTTATTTATTTAAGGCTGCTCTTTTCTTATTTGATTTTTAAGCTGCTTCAATCTTTCCTGCACTCCTAGGTGATGTATAACATAGATAGATAAGAATTCTTTATTGGCTAAGCGTGATTGGACACACAAGGAATTTGTCTTTGGTTCATATGCTCTCAGTGTATATAAAAAGAAAACAAATAGATTCATCAAGAATCATAAGCTACAATAGCGATAGCCATAGTTTAGTAATAAGCAAGAAAATCATACTAGGAAACAAAATAATATAAATTGTAGAGATACAAGCAACAAGGTTGTAGTCATAAGTGGGAGGAGATAGGTAATAGGAAGGATGAGAATAATAATAATATTACAGTCTTAGTAAATAATTTGACAGTGTTGTGAGAATTAGTTGTTTAGCAGAGTGATGGCATTTGGGGAAAAAACTGTCCTTGTATCTAGTTGTTCTGTTGTGCAATGCCATATAGCGTCATTTTAACATGCTTGTTCTGATCTAGGCTTCCTGAGTCATTAAAACACATGAGTATCCCAAAAACCTCTTTTTTCCAACAGCTGTGAATTCTGTTCATTCACAGCTGAGTCCCAATTAGTTATAAAGAGTCCTTCGGGAGAAGTCCTTCGGGATAATCGCCCACCTTTATCTCCCTTGACACGCTGCCAAAGACCTAATTGGCAAAGCCACAAGGAGTCCAGAATCAAACAGAGCTTCAGGCTTTAAGCTGATCCGATTGAACAAAGGTTGCTTCCTGCAAAGGCCCACGTGCCTTTGTTCCTTTTTTAAGTCTTATCAGAGGGGCCAATCATCTCCCAGCCCTACTCCCGAGTCGTCCCTTTTGTTTTAGCTGATCTTGCCTTCTGGCAGCTCTGCGCATGCGCGCACTGGGAACAGGCTCCCCCTGTTCCTCTGCCTCGCTGAGGTCCAATTCTAGAGGCTCCGGAGGCAGCATGTACCTCCCAGGTGGCCCTTTCTCTGCCTCCGACGCAGAGCTCTCGTCCGAGCCTTCCCCAGACTCCAGGACTGGCCCATGGTCCTCCCCAGACTCCTCACTCTCCGACTCTGCTGCCAGCTCCACAGGCTGTTGGCAGACCACAACAATGCTAAACTAAGTTTAAAAAAAAATTAAAATGAAAGCAAGCTCTAGGACCCTGTTGGTGGAGCCCAAAATGTGGGTCCTGTACTACATTGTGAGACTATGAGGCACTTTGATCAACTTTAAAAAAAAAAACATTCTGGTTTGCCTTATGGCTTTTATATTATATTATTCCTATCCACATGTTTTGTTAGCTGCCCACAGCTACCTTGGCAAGATGGGCAGCTGTGTAAATTCAGTAAGTAAATAAAGCATGAGTTAACAACCGAGAGCTATGTTCTTGGTATGGGGAGGGAAGAAATACCAGCACCAAGCAAATACAATGTCAAGGAGTGCAGATTGACAAAGTTCCTGCCTCAGGATTAGTTATTTAAGAAAATTTATATGGCCGCCCAACTCACTCGCAGTGACTCCAGGCAACTTACAAAGATAAAAGCCCAATGTACGAACAGTGAAAGAGCAATAACGCACAACCCCCTTGGCAACAACAATCAAATGAGCTTGATGGCCTCTGTTGTAATCTGGTGTCCTCAGGACCAGAGTCTTCAAGGCCTTGTGAAAGAGTGTTAAAGTGGGGGCAGATCTTGTCTCTGTGGGGATGGAGTTCCATGTGATGCATGACGTCATGTTCTGCATGACTCAAGGCCCACAGCCACATCCATCCCACTGGGTGTTTAGATCTGGCCTGCGAGGCCACCCTGGAAACAGTGAAGGACTGGCCTGTGGTTCCTCTGCCAGTGAAAACAGTGCCTCTGTTTTCACTGTGCCTCTGCCAGTGAAAACAGAGCTCGGGAGGGCAATGTGTAGCCCTCTCAAGGTCTGTTTTTGCTGGCAGAGGGTTGCAGGAGGCTGTCGCAGCTGAAAACGGAGCTCGCAAGGGCAGAGGGTTGCAGGAGGCCATCACTGTCAAAAACGGAGCTTGCGAGACTGTTTTTGCTGGCAGAGTGCTCGGGCCACCACAGGCGCCCCCGAGACGAGTGATGTCGAGCTGGCCATGTCCACTCTGACCCCCTCCCCCCAAATCAAACACAACGCTGATGCGGCTCTCAATGAAATGGGAGTTTGACACCCCTGCTGTAAAAGGTTTTCCTAAATGACGTCAGCGTTGAGCTTGATTTAGTCATCGCTGTTTGCCTACGCTGATGGATAGCGTAGATTGCAGACGGGCTGATGCGCACACCTCTCAAAATCCCAACCGCGTGTGTTGTGCAGAGGTGCGCATCTTGTGTGCTGATCATTTGATCCAACTTCCTGTCCTGTTGCATTTGTATGTCTGTGAATGTTCCTTCTGGCTGGCGGAGTGTCTCTTAGCCAGAACGAACATTCACAAATGCATAAATGCAACAGCTATGCAACCATCTCTGGATGACGGGCATTGATATGCAGTGATGGAAGTCTATCCAGGCCTTTAGGGGATGTGCAAATTTTGGAGGGGACATTAATCTGTGTGACCATATCTTAGGTTTTGCCATTAATGGGACTACACACATACCTGGAGAAAGGTATGTTCCCACTGATAAACCAGTTGACTTTGAAATTTAGACAAAAGGTCTTGTTTTATAGATTCAACTTTGGCTGCGTCATAAACACACACACTAGAATTAAATTAGCACAGATGTTTCTCTCCAAAAAAATGTCTGCTATATTCTTACCTTTGGCAGGAACAGTTTTCAAAGTGCAGATAATCTATCATTAGCTGCCAAATCTATTTATGGCCCTCTAATGGGCAGTGAACTATACATAGGAGTAATCCTTATTTAGAAATGAAGAGAGGTTTCCTAGAGATTTGAAGTGTTAATGATAATGATTTAGTAAATTCAAGATAGTCTGTATTTCTGAGAACAGTACTGCCTGGAAATGGATACGAAAAGAGGGGAAAAATAGGATTTGAGGATTTACTTCAGGCCTTGGATGTGAAAAGGAGTTGTGCATGATAGAGATTTCATTTTCTGATGGATTCTACACTGGCTATACAATCCAGTACTTTTTTTGGCAAAAGCTGACTTGTTTTGTCCTCTTGATATGTTGAGACTCCATTTCCCAGAATTCCAGCCACTATGGCCGTTGCTGAGGTAAATTAATCATTTCTGCAGCTGCTGGATCGCAGCTACCTTTTATTATTATTATTATTATTATTATTATTATTATTATTATTATTAATAATAATAATAATAATAATAAAATTTATATACCGCCCTTCTCCTAGTGGACTCAGGGCGGTGCACAGCCAAGAATAAAAAGCACTCCAATACAAAATTTAAAATATTTGTAAAAGAATTAAACAATTTTTGGCCCAAAAATTTAAAAAACCAATAGGCAATTAAAATTTAAAACCCATAAACACTTTAAACTAAAAGGGAGGGGGGGAGTTACGCCAGCCCAGCTTGACAAAATAGAAAAGTTTTTAGGGCACGGCGAAAAGCCCGGAGATCAGGTATCATACGGATCTCAGGGGGCAAATCGTTCCAGAGGGCTGGTGCTGCCACAGAGAAGGCTCTCCCCCTGGGTGTCGCCAGCTGACATTGCCTGGCTGACGGCACCCTGAGGAGTCCCTTTCTGTGGGAGCGTACTGGCCGGTAGGAGGCTATTGGTGGCAGAAGGCGGTCCCGCAAGTACCCAGGCCCTATGCTTTATTTTATTTACTGGGCTTATATGGCACTCTGATTATAATTGAAGCTGAGCTGCATTCATACCTAATACAATAATTGGGTTAAAAACAAAACACGCAAGAACTCCCTCACAGTCTCTTTCAAAACATCCCAGGCTCATGTATCACATTTAATAGTGATGGCGAACCTTTTCGGCACCGAGTGCCCAAACTGGAATGCATGTGTGTGCATGTGCACGCACCGGAGCAGCGAAAACCTGAATACCAGCTGGCTAGTGCGCATGTGTGAGCCAGCCAGCTGATGTTCGAGTTTCCGGCACATGTATTCGCGCCAACCAGCTGGTCTTTGTGTGTGCCAGAAGGCCGGAAATCCAAAGACCAGCTGGTCGGTGCATGCATGCCTGTTTTTTGGGCATTTTTCAGTCTGTTTTCAGTCTGTTTCCAGGGCCACTTCCAGGGCTGCTTCTGGCCCCAAAAATGGTTAAAAAAAGGCCGGAAAGCAGTCCGAAAAACAGCCATAAAGTGGCCTGAAAAACACCCCGAAAAACACCCAGAAAATGGCCCAAAAAATGGCCTGAAAATGGCCTGTTTTTTGGCTGTTTTTCGGCCCATTTCCTGGCGCTCCAGCACCCGTGAAGAGCAGCTGGCTGGCGTGCATGTGTGTGCCGGAAACCAGAAGAGCATTTGGTGAGGGCGCGCATGCCCAGAGAGAGGGCTTTGTGTGCCACCTCTGGCACGCGTGTCATAGGTTCGCCAATCTGGACATATAACATTCTTCCTTCCAACAGAGAGCACCACAGATCTCAAAGGCATGCTGGAAAAGCTGAGTTTTCATTGCTTTTATGAAAATTCAGGTGATTTAAAAGGCACACTATACCCAACTTTAGAAAGACCTATTGTGCGTAATTTTTTTTAAAAAAAAAAACATCTTACACTTTACTGATTTGATAAAAGGTCCAGTACTTCTGTGGAAGTTTACACTTTGCTTAAGAGACATCACCTGGGCTTAAAGTAGCTCTTGCTTTCATGTTGGGTGGAGTTGCAGTTAATATCTGTAGTAGCCAAACTCGGCAGTAGAACCCATTTTTAAGCATTGTATAATTTGGTCTAAGTCTCTTAAGGATATTTATCACGTCTGCGTCAAAATTATAGCTCAAGACAGACACCTTGGAGCAGAATAAACTCCAAAAACAAGGTGCAGGTGTTTTGTAGTGTCCAGCAGATTATCCAAGATCTCTTTATTTGCAAAAAAAGCAAAACCTTTCTAACGAAAAACATACTTGCTTTTACAGCAGCAATTACAGTTCGGTAGCAGAAAACGCTGTCTGAGAATTAATTCAATCACTGAGCAGTCTCTGAGTAAAAAGGCTTTTCTGATATTACCACATTGGACTAGAGATGGCACAGCATATGGGTCATTGTGCCTTTGATAGGTAGCATTCTTCTGCAGCAAACATACATGGGCAGTCCTTGACTTATGACCATCATTGAGCCCAAAGTTTATGTGGCTAAGCAAGACAGCAAAGTGATTTTTATCCCATTTTACCACCTTTCTTGCCATTGTTGTTAAGTGAATCATTGCAGCTGTTAGTAAGTGAGTCTGGCTTCCCTGCCCTGACTTTGCTTGTCAGAAGGTTGCAAAAGGTGATCACATCGGCTGGCTTCTACTTACCTTTACTAGTAGTTTACATCGCGCCCGCGCGCACAGATCATCTATGATGATGTCTGGGTCAGTGAGCGGAGCCTCTTGCCGATTTTACTACCGGTTCTTGCGAACTGATCCGAACCGGGTGTGTGTGGGGGGGTAACCCATCACTGGATCATATGAGCCTGCATGTGATCACATTCATGACTGCAACCGCCATAAATATGATCCAGTTGCCAAGAATCTGAATTTTGGATCATGTGACTGTGGGGATGCTGCAATGGTTGTACATGTGAAAAATGGTCATTCGTCACTTTTTTCAGGGCTGTCGTAACTTTGAACGGTCACTAAATGAATGGTTGTAAGTTGAGAACTACCTGTACAGCACATAGGTTATAGTAGCAATCGTGCTTTAAATCTCAGCTCTTTAGAAATAACTAAAGTATTCCTCTCCAGTTTTTCACTGAAAATTCCCCAGCAACATCTCGTCTGTTTTCTAAAAAAACAAACCGAAACTGCTAAAGTTCCAGAAGAAAAAGATATGTATATACTCTTGTCAGCAAAGAAAAATCTACCCCATTAAAGCAGCAGAAGAATCAAATGTATATAGGTAGTCCTTGACTTACAACCATAATTGAGCCCAAAATTTCTGTTGTTAAGTGAAACATTTTGCCCCATTTTACAATCTTTCTTGCCACAGTTGTTAAGCGAATCACTGCATTTGGTACGTGAGTAACCCAGTTGTTAAAGTGAATCTGGCTTCCCCATTGACTTTGCTTGTCAGAAGACCCTGGGATACTGCAATGGTCGTAAGTATGAACCAGTTGCCAAGCCATCTGAATTTTGATCATGTGATCCTGGGGAAGCTGCAAGGGTGGTCGTAACTGGGAATAATGGACATAAGTCACATGTTTCAGTGCGGTTGTAACTTTGAACGGTCGTTAAATGAACTGTTGTAAGTTGAGGACTACCTGTTCTGCATGTTCTAAACCAGTACAAGTGAAAGTGCTATATATAGTACTGCATCAGTACAGCTGAATGGACAGTAATGAATCGGCTAAATAATAAAGTACACTTGCTAACATTTGTGAATTTAATTTAAAATAATTTGTCCAGGTACCTTCTTTCATACATGGTGGTTATGCTCCGAAACGAAAAAAATTTGGATGAAAATATATAGTTGGATACAGGAAGTAACAGGCTTCCAGGTAGAATATACACCAGAATTGTTTCTTCTAGGAATAATGAAAAAGAAATATGAAAAAACGACAGCATATATTATTCTACATATGACAATGGCGGCAAGATTGGGATTTGCACAATGTTGGAGAAGTTCAAACATACCTTCGAAGATCTAATAATTAGAAAGATATTAGATTGAGCCGAGATGGATAAAATGAAATTGGAACTGAAAGGACAGATGGATTCGGATTTTTATGTAATATGGGAGAAGTGGTATAATTGGATCGAAGATAGAAAAAAAAGGAAATAACAGATGGTAGATTTTGTAAAATTATATAGAATATAGGAGAATATTAGTGTGATGGTATGTAAATGGTCACAGTCATGCACAGGAGCAGAATAAGAATGGTTTAATTGTTAAAATCCAATAAAACTAAAAAATAAAATAAATAATAATTTGTCTAAAGTGCTGTAGAGTAAAAAGTAGAAAGGTGAATGGAATAAAATGCATTTAGTTCTGCCAGAGTTTGCAGCACTGTACTTGATTATTGAAGTTTCCATTAATACAAGATTTCTCATTTACTTCCATGTGGAGGCAGATCAAAATCCTCAATATTAATAAATAGTTGCGTCTTGCAACTCGAATGAAATGTTTCCTTGAGTTTGGTGGGCTTGTGGGTAGACAGATAAAATGCATTTACCCGTTGGCAACCCTTATCTAAAGTTATTTTTCAATACTTGCTTTTCTAAGTCTTTGAATTTCCCTTGTTCCTATGATTGCATCAGTTGACAGTTCTTTGCTAATTTTTGCCATTGATGAATTGGCAGCCTTCCGTTTGAAAAACCTGGTGGCTTTCCAGCTATTTTCATGGATTTGTTTCAGATCTGCAAATGTTAAGTCACCTTCTAAGGAAGTGGATAATTATGTTCGCTTCTTATTCTTTTAAATTGTAAGAAATCAGAGAGGAGAGATTTGGCATAAATCTAGCTGGCTTGGATTTAGACGGGTGGTGAAGTTGTATCAGTTCCCATTGTACATTTCTTATATGAGCGAGTTTCCAAGTGGAACAAACTGGCTGTATTGATTTGGGGGCAATGAACTGACTGAGAGACCTTTCAGAGATTCAGAAAGTTTTTTTTCCAGGAGAATGAAGGTAGGTTGGCATCCAAATAAATCAAGATGGGTCGATGGGTAAAGATCAGGAATGCTTCTCTTGGCTTAAATGCTTAAACCAGTGATGGGTTTTTAAATGTGATGTTAATAACGAGAGCAGCATTAAATGTGGTCTGGTAAATGGCATGGCTATCACGCCTGGCATTTTCAGAAAGGGCCGTCTCTGCAGATGTTAATGGCTCAACAGCAGAGATGGGCTCTCATAGCTGGGCCATAATCACTGCATTTTTTTTCTGCATCAAGCCAGAAGGACAAGCTGCACTGCTTAGATTCAGTGCAAACATTTGGTTAATGAATTCCACTCTTTTTTTTTTCTGACCAAGAGGTGCTATGCTGGTTAGCGAGGATACAAGGGGATGTGATGATTTGGGAAGGGGTGTTGGTGGGGGGGACTGCGGGAAGTGCCATGTAGGTTGGTGAGGATGTGCAAGGGATGTGGCATGGGTTGGGAAGAGTGTGTGGGAGGTGCCACATGGGTCAAGCATGCATGGGAGTCGGAAAGAGTGAGCTGGATCTGTGTGCACATGTGAGAAGTGCTGTGTGGATTGGGGAGGATCCGTGGGGGATATGAAGGACGGGAAAGGGTATAAATGGCTGATGCAGTGTGAGCACAGCGGGATTGGGGAGGCTGTGCGGGTTGGAGCAATTTGACTTTCCCACTGGCTTCTCCATTGACTTGTGGAGAAGCTGTCAGGGAGCGTTGGAAGTGAGGATTGCATCTGACTGTGTTGTTTCCCAAATTTTATTCTCACAGCAGCAATGGGTCCCGACGTTCTGGATATTAGCCCATTTGAGCTACCTTGGTTCAATCATTGTTGCCCAATGACGCTCCATTTTGAAGGTTACTAACAAACAGATACAAAAGTACCAATAATAGAGAATATTTGTAGCTCAGGGTTGAAATGAGGGGTCCTTGGTGGGCTCTGAGCTTGGTTGTTTTCTTCTTGCAAGCGTTTCATGGCTCAGCTAGCTAACATCCTCAGTGCTAGAAGGGAGAGGGGTTTGCACCACTGGTGAAATCCAATTTTTTTTACTACCGGTTCTGTGGGCATGGCTTGGTGGGCGTGGGGTTGCTTGGTGGGCGTGGCAGGGGAAGGATACTGCAAAATCCTTATTCCCTCCCCACTCCTAGGGAAAGGATATTGCAAAATCTCCATTCCCACACCACTCTGGGGCCAGCCAGAGGTGATATTTGCCGGTTCTCTGTACTACTCAAAATTTCCACTACCGGTTCTCAGAACTGCTCAAAATTTCCGCTACCGGTTCTCCGAACTGCTCAAAATTTCTGCTACGGGTTCTCCAGAACCTGTTGGATTTCACCCCTGGTTTGCACTGAGGATGTTATCTACTTTGGTTCATGCAAGAAAACAACCAAGCTCAGAGAACACCAAGGACCCTTCAGATATAAGAGTTTTAGTAGTGTATAGATAATTGATATTTCTTCATTTTTAACGAAATTAGGATAAATATGATTACATGATTGTTTACATGTGGATCAGAGAAGAGAAACATGAGCTAATTTGTTTCTCAGCCAAAAGCTAAAAAATGTTCTAAACAAGGCCAGTAAAATGCATTTTGAAAACAAAGAGATTAAAACACAAATATCCCATCAATTCTACAGAAGTCCAGCTTCATCGTATTTTTTTCTCCTGGTGCTACCACTTTTTCTAAGAATAGGTATCTATTTCTGAGAATAGATATCCAAGCTGGTGTGTTTTCTGTTCTCATTCCTTTCAATATTTTTTTTTAAGTCGGGTTTAATTCAGTTTACTTTTATTAGTACTTCTTTGAAAACTCTTCTGGGAGTTACTTCGAACAGGGCTGGAGCAAAGGATCTGGAACAAATTCCCATCATAAATATAAAGCATGTTATAGAAATGAGTTTGAGAGTCTTTGGGTTTTTTTATGTACTCTGGATCTTTTCAGCTATTTTTTAGATTCCGCCGAGCAGTTTACATAAAATGTTGGTAAATGATAATAAGTTATTTCCTCTCACTGATAGCTTCCTTCTGCGATGATTACCAATTCCCTTGCATATCCTGTACATTATCCTCTGAAATAGCTTCTGGGAAATGAGGAACTTGACTGTTACGGAAATATAAGGTTTCTCCAGTACAGGTATTCCTCGACTTATGACCACAATTGAGCTCAGCATTTCTATTGCTAAGCGAGACAGTTGTTAAGTGAATCATTGCAGATGTTAAGTTAATAACATGGTTATTAAACAAGCCTGCTTTCCCCACTGACTTTGTCAGAAGGTGGCAAAAGGTGATCACGTGACCCCAGGATGTCATAAATATGAACCAGTTGCCAACTGTCTGAATTTTTCGTCATGGGACTGCAGGGATGTTGCAATGGTCTTAAGTGTGTAAAACAGTCATAAGATACTTTTTTCAGTGCCGTTGTAACTTTGAATGGTCACTAAATGAATTGTTGAAAGTTGAGGACTATCTGTACTTGGTGTCAAATCTTTCCTCAAACTTCAAAGAGCTGCTACCGCGTTTCCCCGAAAATAAGCTCTCCCCCGAAAATAAACCCTCCCCGAAAATATTTAAACGCACGCACAGCCGGTCTGGTTAGGGTTAGGGAGACAGAGCTGGAAATCAGGTAAAATGGCAAGAGGAGCCCCATCTTGCTTCACGCACCCCAAAATAAGACCCCCGAAAATAAGGCCAAGCGCTTATTTTGGAGTTCAAAAAAATATAAGACAAGGTCTTATTTTGGGGGAAACATAGGATCTTCCTCTAAGCAAAGAGTAAAGAAAAAAGAGTAACTCAGCCCGGACAGTTTAGCTGTTGGTCTGCACTGGTGGTCTTAAAAGTGTGAAGCAACACGGAAGTTGTTGCAGAGTTGACCCATTTCTCACTGTCAAAGGTTGGTACGAGATACATCTTGTGGATCTAATAAACAGGGTTGTTTGGCTCCAAATTGGAAATTATTCTGCCCACTCCCCCTTTCAGGATACAAATATAAACTGAAAAATCAAGAAGACGGTTTGAGATTGCATTGTGGTCCTAGGAAAAATATGAGAATGCTAAAATGGTTATTTGTGGAGTTCTCGATGCTCTCTGAACTTGATTGTTTTCCTCCAGGTGTTACCTAGTTGGGTCATGAATCAGCTGTAGGAAAACAACTAAACTCGGAGAGCAACAAAGACTCCACGGTTATTTATCAAGAGTTTACTTAAGCTTCCATTTACTGCAGGATGTGCTTAATGCCTTCAAAACAAAACAAGAACACTCCGAAGTTATAGCTATGTATTGAGACTACATCATATACCCATTTGTGAAGGATTGATTAAGAACTAGCGCTCTCAGTCCAACAATTTCTTGGACTGACTGATTCAACCATTAATTTTTTTTTGCCAAAAAGAATTATATAATCGGATGGATTCACTCTTGAAGTAATACCGTTTTCATTGTTTTTGTTTTTCCCTTGGTTAGGACATGTATACCTCGGAGAGATCTTCTTGGACAAGCTGCCTTAATTTTATATCTATCTGGAACTATACGAAAAGAGACAACCAGTCATGAGTGAGTAAAAAACCCGGAAGGGAATTGTCAAGGTCCAGTATTAAAAATGAAATATTCTTAACTCTTCAAACTGTAACAAACTTTGTGATAGCAAAATTTGTAAAGAGAAGAACCCATACTCGCTTCGGTGAATTGGCGATTCCCATTTTATCACGTCCTGTGCTAAACACATTGGGCTACAACAGAGGTGTCAAACTTGATTTCATTTTTTTTATTGAAAAGTTTTTATAAATATTTTAACCAAGTTTTGAGCCCCACCTCCCTCCCCATTACCCCCCCCCCCACTTCCCAGAGCGAAATACAGGGTATTTCATTTAGCAATCTTAATCTAACATATACTATCTATAGACTCTTTTCATCTCTTTTTCACTTTAACTCCCTTTTTACCTGGCTAAGTAATAACATATCATCATTAAATCCAAATATTCATTCATATACTATTTGAAACTTTTTAGTCCCGTATTTGCTTTGAATGTAATCAATCCATCTTCTCCAGTCCACAATATATCTTTCTTGTGATTGATCTTTCAAATATCCTGAGATTTTCGCCATTTCTGCTAAATTTGATACTCAATTTCATTGGGGGCCACATCAGGGTTATGTTTGACCTCGGGTGGCCGGAGTGGGCATGGCCAGGTCGACGTCACTCATGTGGGGGTGCCTGTAGTAGCCCAAGCGCTCTGCCATCAAAGACAGTGCTCGGGAGGGCCGCCTGTGGCCCTTGCAAGCTCTGTTTTTGGCTGTGATGGCCTGTTGCAACCCTCTGCCAGTGAAAATGGAGCTCAGGAGGGCTGCGCGCGGCCCTCCCAAGCTCTATTTTCGCTGGCAGAGGCACCATCGGCCAGTCCTTTGCTGTTTCCAGGGTGGCCCCATGGGCCAGATCTAAGCACCCCATGGGCCGGATCTGCTTCCGGCCCTTGAGTTCGATGCCCCTGGGCTACAAGCATACTCCCCAATTTTCAGTCCACCACTACAGTCTCCATATCTGTTGTGACCCAGGCCCAAGTAGGTAGTAATCGATGCAAACAGTTCCAAAACAAACAGACTTTATTAGAACAGCTGAGAATTAAGTCATTCTCAGTGTAGTCTAAACTAAATTCAAACAAACTCTTCTTAACAAATTCTTCAGTCTAATCAGCAACCTTGGTATAATTAGGCAAATTGCCAAAAGCTTCTCTTGGCAAAAGTTCAAAAGCAGAAGACGCCAATGAGATAAGTGCAGCAATACTATCGACGTTGTTTTCCGACAAAGAGCCCAAGAGCTGTTGCTGCTCTTTTAAGCCTTATGGGAGGGGCCAGTCATCTCTTGGCCCTACTCCCGAGTCGTCCTTTTTGCTTTAGCTGCTCTTGACTTCTGGCAGCTCTTCTCATGCATGCACTAGAAACAGGCTCCTCCTGTTTCTCTGCCTCTCTGCTGTCAGCCTCTGGAGGCTCCGGAGTCCGCACATCACTCCCTGGCCCCATCTCTACCTCCGACACAGAGCCCTCATCCGGGCCTTCCCCAGCTTCCAGGACTGGCCCATGTTCTTCCTCAGCCTCATCACTGTCCAACTTTGCTGGGTGTTGCTGATTCATGTGGAGCCACTTGTCCCTCAAAGCACGTTCTACATTTGGTGGCTATCTCAGAGAGTTACCTCTTTGTAATTTTCTTGCAACAGAAACGACAAGTGAAGATTCCTGTTTACCTGCCAATTATTGAACGGCTCATAATCCATCAAGCGATTGGGAACTGTGTGAAACCATAATCAATATAAGTATCTTGAGAACTGAATTGGGAATACCTAACATGAATGAGTGTTCCCATTAAGGGGAATTTCAGTTTTCCTAAAAGCTTCCTAACGTGAGATCCTCAACACTCTTAAGACAGAGGAACGGTGTAGCTTAGTGATTAAGGGGTTGGGCTAGGACTAGAGGACCTGGGTTCAAATCTAACCAAAGCTATGGAGGGCTTCACAGTGACTTGGGCCAATCATCCTCTCTCAGCCTTACTATGTTCATCACAGGATGATGATTGTAGAGAACAATTGGAAAAGGGGAAAACGCCTAGAAATCCTGGAGGAAACATTAGAATATAAATTTAATAAAAATTTAAGAGCGTATGGTGGCCTGCAGGGAGATTTTGATATAGCTCCTTTCAGATTGCTGCCTGCCTGCCGGATATAATGCTTTACGTGGCATTGAAATGGAATTTTCCTGTTTACCTTAACCAGTTCTCATGTGCTCCTAAAAGTTATCATTACGGGATAATTCCCCTTGTCGTTGTTTACTCTTTGCTTCCAACTTGTAAACAGGGATCTTTTGATGTTCAAGGTGGAACAAGCTATCTAAGTGATAGCTGTTTAGCTGACACGGTTCCTGTGCCTGTTTCTTTCTCCAGATAGGCACTCTAGTTTAGGAGGGGGTCTATTATTTCTTTCCATAAATGCTATTTTTTGGGGGGTAGAGATTTCTTAAGAAGAAACCAGTAATTTTTGGATCCTGGTCTGTTTGGCTTGCTATCTTCAGAGAATGACAGAAGGAGTGACCATCCAAATAAAGCTATAATAGTTATGGATTCTTTCTTGGTTGCTTTATAGAAAAAAATCAGGCAAAAGGGCATCTTATTTGGCAGGAAAAAAAAATGGGAAGAAAAGTTACAATGTGGTATTGTTCTCTTGTGGGAGCTGGAGGCCACGAGCCAAAGTTGGTCCCTTTTTTTAAAAGTAGAATAAAATGTCACCCTTCCTTTTAAGTCCTCCTCCCCTCCGCCCTAAATAATCTAGGAGTTTGCAGGCATAGTTCCTTCATGGAAAGGTCAGCCATTTAGATACCGATACAGAAAGGTAGCCTCGCGACAAATGATTTAGCATTGTTCCTTGGGTGTTTTTAATAATGTGCTGGAGATGACACAGAAAATGTGAACTGAAAACATTTAGACCGGAGTTGAATAATGCAACAACAAGTAAGTTTCGCCTTATCATTGTCTGCAAATTCTCCTTGGAAGATGTAAGAATCCACAAGAATGTGGGTTAGAGTTTTTATAACAGGGTGGGCAATCATTTAGGGTGGGTGGGTGGTTGGGTCCAACCATGGCAACTTTTAAGATTTGCTGGCTGGGGAATTCTGGATATTTGTTTGTTTGTTTGTTTGTTTGTTTATTTGGTTGCACTTTTATACCACCCTTCTCCCGAAGGACTCAGGGCGGTGTACAGCCATAATAAAAACAGTAAAGACACAAAAGTTAAAAAACAATTAAAACAATTCAATAATTAGGCCATGATTAAAACCCCAAAGCTAAAATACCCATTAAAAAACCCATTAAAACTCATCGTTCCATCAGACTGGCTTGCTGAAATAGCAGGGTCTTAAGGGTACGATGGAAGGCATGGAGGTTGGGGATCCTTCGTATCTCCGGGGGCAAATTGTTCCATAGGGCAGGAGCCCCCACAGAGAAGGCTCTCCCCCTGGGGGTCGCCAGTCGACATAGTTTGACTGATGGCACCCTGAGGAGGCCCTCCCTGTGGGAGCATACCTGCCGGTGGGAGGCAGTCGGTGGCAGAAGGCAGTTTTGCAGATATCCAGGTCCTAAGCCATGGAGCATGTTGAAGTCCACAAGCCTTGAAATTATCAAAGTTGGACGCCCCTAGTTTAGGAGCTGGGGCAGAAATGGACTTTTAGTAGCAGATACTCAGAAAAGCAGACTTGCCTGTCACGAAATGGCTGTCATCGTAGGCAGAACCAGTCACAAAACACTCATTGACTGGAAGTTGAACATGTTGCCTGGCCATATTCTCATCCTTTGTGGGGCCCACGTAAATTGAATGCTGGTGAAGAGCTGAAGAAGCTTCTTGGGTGAGAAGGGAAACGTCTTTAAAGAAAAAGAAGACAGTCCAGTCGCCTCTTGAAAAAAAGCACCTTTGGGATGCTGGTGACTGGATGCTTTGCACCAGGCCATTTCACTGTTTGCTCTTTGCAATAAAATTAAACCTTTTAAAGTTTAGAATTTAAAAGTTCAATGTTTTTGAACCAGGCTTTTAACCACCAAGGAAGCTATCCGGGTTTATATTAGTGCCTGTTGGTATCCTGTATCACCTATAACAAGGCAGCACAATATGCCAGTACTAAAAATGTATATGTAAAGTTTAAATGTAGAGTTCTACAATGTTTAGGTTTTTCTTGAATTTGGAAAAAATAACAAACCCTTAGCAATAACGTTCATAGAAATGAAACAATTAACTGCTTGGCACTAACCACATTTTTTGTTGTTGTTATTCAAATGTGTCTGATTCTTGGAGAGTACCTGAACAGGTCCCCGTAGTTTTCTTGGCAAGGTTTTTCAGAAGTGGTTTACCATTGCTTCCTTCCTAGAGTTAAGGAAAAAAAAAAAAAAGAGAGTCCCAAATCTCTCAGCTGGCTTTGTGTCTAAGGTGGGACTGGAACTCACGGGCTCCTGGTTTCTAGCCTGATGCCTTAATTACTACAGCAAATTGGCTCTCATCCACAGTAATCACCTTAATTCTAATTGTACTATTCAATTCAAAACTACCTATTTTGTGGGAAGATCTATACAGTGACATTAATGAGGCTGCCTTATTTACAAAGCAAGTAGTGGACTGGAGAAGGTTGCCTTGGTTTTTTTTTTTTTTAGTCTAGGACTGTGATGGCGAACCTATGGCACGCGTGCCCGAAGTAGCACATGAAGCCATGTTGTCTGACATGCCAACTGTCACCCCAGCCCAGTTCCACCGCGCATGTGGAAAACCTGCCAGCCAGCTGGTTTTTGGGTCTCTGCCGCACATCTGTGGGGGGCAGGGGGCATATGCATTGCATTTTGGGGGTTCATGCATGCACCCCCTCACCCAGTACCATGTTTTGGGCCTGGAAGGCCCCCTGCACCAACCTGAAAGCCAAAACAGGGCGCAGGGGCCCTGGGGCGCATGCATGGGGGGTGGGGCACATGTGCGGAGTTGTGCATGCGCGGGGATACGCGTGCATCCGTGGGGGTGGGGCACATACATGGGGGGCACTCGCAATGCATTTGGGGGGTCTGGAGACGCACACATGTATTTGCATGCGTGCTTGCGCGCTTTGGGCACTCCTAGACTAGTGATGTTAATCATCACTAGTCTAGGAGAACAATTACCTAACTAGTTAAAAGAAAGTAGAGATAACAAACAATTTCCATTTTGTTTTTGTGGCGAATTCTTATTAGCAGTGCTTGTATCTAGAAACATCTCATGCTCTTGTTACAAACGACATAATACACATTCCGTGCATTGTAATGAGATTAGAGCTTTGTGAAACAATTTGTCCTTTTAATTGCTGAAAAAGAGCAAATCGATGTAACCAATAAATGGAGTCATGCCTCCTGGGTGATAAACACCTGCCTATGACTTTATTCTAAGCTTGAGTTGAGAAACTAAGCAGTGCCGGGCCTGTTCATTTATTTGAATGGAAAATATGAATCCCAGGCTTTGGACTGGACTAGGAAGTCAGAAGAGATTCTGGAAAAAGAGAATGATCATAGTTTTATGCTGTTGGTAAGAAAACCACATGGAGGTATCTGTGCAGTTGGAGGTGTGCATTCATAGCTTCCTATTGCTGATCATCAGCTACAGGGAGAATGAGGTCCCTCTGAATATCTAGCCACAGAAAGAGCTTAGTCCCAGCTTGAGCTGCTGCAGTATAAATTGGCTGTGATTTTTCTTTGGGAGCTAATGTTCTTACTCCTACTCTAGGGGTGGGTTTCAAAATTTTTTACTACCGGTTCTGTGGATGTGGCTTGGTGGGCATGGCATGGCTTGGTGGACATGGCAAAATCTCCATTCCCTCCCCAGTCCAGGGGAAGGATACTGTAAAATCTCCATTCCCTCCCCTGTCCAGGGGAAGGATATTGTAAAATCTCCATTCCCTCCCCAGTTCAGGGACGGATACTGTAAAATCTTCATTCCCTCCCCAGTCCGGGGGAAGAATACTGTAAAATCTCCATTCCCTCCCCAGTCCAGGGGAAGGATACTGTAAAATCTCCATTCCCTCCCCAGTCCAGGGGAAAGATACTGTAAAATCTCCATTTCCTCCCCAGGCCAGGGGAAGAATACTGTAAAATCTCCATTTCCTCCCCAGGCCAGGGGAAGGTTACTGCAAAATCCCCATTTCCTCCCAATCAGCTGGGACTTGGGAGTCAGAGAATAAATGGGGGCGGGGCCAGTCAGAATTTTTACTACCGGTTCTCCGAACTACTCAAAATTTCTGCTACCGGTTCTCCAGAACTGATCAGAACCTGCTGAAACCCAGCTCTGCCCTATTCCCATATCAGTAGTGTCTTGAGGCTTTTGAAATATTTGTCTCCATGTCAGAAGTACAAAGTTTGGCGGTGCCCCCGTAAGATGATCTACAATGGCCCCTGTTGTATCCTACTCATGTTCTTCTAGGTATCCAGTTTAATCATTGCAGCTGAAGGAAAGTAAGTTGTTTCCAATTCTGACATAGGAGGATGCTGCGATTAAAGGGTTGGTAGTCCATCCTTCCAAATAAACAGGTACCCCTTAGAGCAGGAGTGTCAAACTCGATTTCATTGAGGGTGACATCAAAGTTATGTTTGACCTCAGGGGGCCAGGCTGGGCATGGCCAGCTTGACATCACTCATGTCGGGGGGCAGGTGGTGACCTAAGCGCACTGCCAGTGAAAACGGGCTCCCGAGGTCCTGATTTTGCTGGCAGAAGCACCACAGGCCAGTCCTTTGCTGTTTCCAGGGAGGACCCATGGGCCAGATCTAATCAACCCATGGTCCGAATGCGGCCCTCGGGCCTTGAGTTTCACACCCCTAACTTAAGGAGCTTACAGCTCTCAGCTCAGAGTTGGTTTCAATTTCATAAAGCCATTCATGGGTACCTTGATGCGGCCACGCGGGTGATTATGGGAGCGACCCGATGCATCCATGTGACACCTCTCCTGCGTGAGCTGCACTGGCTCCCGGTGGTCTTCCGGGTGCGATTCAAGGTGTTGGTTACCACCTTTAAAGTGCTCCATGGCTTAGGACCTGGATATTTACAAGACCACCTTCTGTCACCGATGGCCTCCCACCAACCAACACGCTCCCACAGAGAGGGGCTCCTCAGGGTGCTGTCGGCCAAGCAATGTCGATTGGTGACCCCCAGGGGGAGAGCCTTCTCTGTGGGGGCACCCGCCCTCTGGAATGAACTGCCCCCGGGGATACGCATGATCCCTGACCTGTGTACCTTCCGCCGTGCCCTTAAGATCTTACTAGCTTGACAAGAATCTGGTCTGGGTGTTCTTAAAATTTTTGGGTTTTTTAATCTGGGGCCAAAGTATCTAATTTGTTTTAAATTGTTTTTAAATTTTGTATGTTATGTTATTTTACTATGGCTGTGCACCGGCCCTGAGTCCTTCGGGAGAAGGGCGGTATAGAAATTTAAATAAATAATAAATAAATAAATAAATAAATAAATAAATAAATAAATAAATAAATAAATGATAGATAGATAGATAGATAGATAGATAGATAGATAGATAGATAGATAGATGCTCTCTGAGCTTGGCTGTTTTCTTGCAGACATTTCATTACCGAACTAGTAACATCATCAGTGCTAGCAGGGAGCGCCGTTTGCTCTCGAACCCCACTCCTACCAACACTGATAATGCTACCTAGTTTGGTAATGAAATGTCCGCTAGAAAACAGCCAAGCTCGGAGACCACCAAGGATCCTACAGTTTAACCCTGAACTTCAGATATTCGCTTCCATCGAAAGCCATCGATATCCTGAGATCTCTGTCCCTGAAAGGTTGGCAGTTCCCCCCAAGAATTGATTGGCGCCAAACTCAGATCTTTTTGGGAAGCCTTTTTTCCTACGTCGAACATAAAAGCGCATGAAATAGGTATTTCCGAGGTGACTTCTTGAAGGTCGGATTATCTCGCGTGCCACCTGTTGCTTTCCGCTTCTGTGCAAATCGGCAAACTGGTCGGGAAGCTGCAGTTAAATGTCTGTTAATTTCTAAGCCAGGAAATTGAGGCATGGCTTTCCGGCAGGCCGGCATATGAAATCATATATTCTCAAGTTGCCCTGGAAATCATGGCTTGTTTGGAAGTCATCCTTCCCGATGTAGATATAGCAAGATGCTGTATTTAAGAACCGGATGTCCCTTTTATAGAAGAAGCAAGGAAGAGAATAGAGAGCTTAAAACCAGGACTGTCCATCCTTGGCAACTTGAAGATTTGTGGACTTCAACTCCCAGAATTCTCCAGCCAGCATTATCGACTTGGGAGGAATGGCCAATACCCACTTTGGATGTGTGGCCCTTGCTGGATCCTCAAGCCTTAGTGCAGGGGTGACAAACTCAAGACCCGGGGGCCGGATCCAGCCCGCAGGGTGCTTAGATCCGGCATGCGGGGCCACTCTGGAAACAGCAAAGGACCTGCCAGTGAAAAACAGAGCTCGGGAGGGTCGCGTACAGCCCTCCCCGAGCTCCATTTTCACTGGCAGAGAGTTGCAAGAGGCCATCGCAGCCGAAAACTGAGCTCGGGAGCCCATTTTCATTGGCAGAGTTCTCAGGCCAACCCAGGCGCCCCCCTACACGAGTGACGCCAAGCTGGCCATGGCTCGGCCCCTCCGAGGTCAAACACAACCCTGATGCAGCCCTCAGTGAAATCGAGTTTGACACCCCTGGCTTACTCTCTGGTTTTTGTTTTTCTGTTTTTTAAGCCCGGGGAAGCTGTTCTGTAAATGAGCAGGTTTCGTATGGTTTTCAAGTTGACAGAAGGAGCCACTGGGAGGTTAATCTCTGTCATGAGCCGGAGAATGTCATTATGTGTATCTTTGAGGAAACTCATTACCTGGACAGATGGAGTGGAATATCTCCTGTAGGGTTTTGAATAATTCATGGCCGCACGGCTATTTTTCAATTTTTTTTTTAAAAAAACCCCCCGATATCTTGTTCCTATTTCGGAAGATTATGTGAAATAACTTGAGGCTATTTTTAGCCTTAGTAGCTGTTGCTGTTTTTTTCATGAACCTCTGCTGTGGTTTTTCCCTGTTCCCATGTTTCTGTCATTTCTGAATAGAGAAGAGTTTCATTGTGTAGAAAAGCAGATGGGAATTCAGGGAGAGCCGGTGGCTTGCTTGAAACTCGATTCTATCAGTGGCCATGAAAGTCGGTTTCCTTAAAAATTTTCCTTTGTTATGGCAATCGGCAGTACTCTCGGTCTACACATTCACAGTTATTGATATATTATGGAGCAGGGGTCAGCAACCTGTGGCTCTTTCACCCCTCTGTTGCGGTTCCCTGTCACTCAAAATATGTGTCACAACCACCAATGTGTGACACCCGTTGGCATGCAATTTATTGAGCTTTTCAACCCCCGGTAGGCCAACCATGGATAAATCCAAGAAAAGAAAAGTTTCAGAAGAAAACAGAATGTTTAATTAATGCACATATGCTAGTTTTGTGGCCGCTCAAGAAATTATCAGACACGGGAAGGGTTTTGTGGCTCCCGGTGTTTTCTTTTCTGTGGGAAATGGGTCCAAATGGTTCTTTGAGTGTTTAAGGTTGCAGACCCCTGTATTAGGGCCATAAATCTTCCTCTATCACGGTGATGGCGAACCTTTTCGGCACTGAGTGCTGAAAAGGGAGCACACACATCTGGGCCACAACCCAGAAGAGGAGCTGCCCAAGGCGCATGCATGCTCCCGAAAATGAACTTCTGGTTTTAGCTACTGAACTAACGGCTTCAGCCAGCTACTCTTCCGGGTTTCTGGCGCACATATGCATGTGAAGATCAGCTGGCTGGCGTGTATGATCATGCAGGAAAACGGAAGACCGGCTCTTCTAGTTTTTGGCACTGCCGCAATGCAAAAAGGCCAGCTGATTATCGTGTGCGTGCATGCGCGCCAAAAACCCGGAACAGGAATGGGTGATGTGCCATAGGTTCATCATCAAAGCTCCATCTCAAGGGTCTCCAGACATTGGGAATTTTAAGACTTGCGGACTTCAACTCCCAGAATTCCTCAGCCAGACATGCTGGCTGGGGAATTCTGGGAGTTGAAGTCCATAAGTCTTAAAGTTTCCAAACACCTGCTCTATCTATGAATTATGGATTTACTGTACAGTTTCATTGAAGAGTTGTAATGTCTTAACCACTAGACTAGTGTTTTTTTCAACCTTGGAAACTTTAACATGGATGGACTTCATGGTTGGCTGGAGAATTCTGGGAGTTGAAGTGCACCCATAAAGTGGCCAAGGTTGAGAAACACTTCACCAGACCAAACTGGTTCTCTTTAAAATAATGACTGCTTCATTCTGCTTTTTTTTTTTTTTTGACTGTCTGGTTTTTGAATTTTATCCCTATGCCCGGGGAATATGGTTGAAAAGCAGAATAGAATTATTCATATGATATGATGTAAGGGCATGACCAATGTTTGTGATGCTTGTAAATCTAACAAAACGCTTTTGTTTCTTGAAATCTGTGGCTTACGGAATGTGTTGTATGCAGTCATGTTGGTGTGATATCTCACTGTCCCTTTTGAAAGGCTTAATCTATCCACTTTTGTTTTACAGATTAGTTTTTCCCGAAGGGTCTCGGGGTGTCATCTCGAGATTATTTTTGATGTTGCCCTACTCAATTATGAGTGTGTATCAGGCTTTTTTTTTCATAATATTTGAGATAAACAATGCTTAATAGAGCTCTGGTAGCAAAATGGTTAGAATGCAGTATTGCAAGCAAACTCTGCCCACTGCCAGCAGTCCGATCCTGACGGGGCTCAAGGTGGACTCAGTCTTCCATCCTTTCAAGGTCTAAAAAAATGAAGATCCAAATTGTTGGGGAGGCAATATGCAAATAATGCTTACATTGTAAACTGCCCAGCGCTATAGAGCGGTATTTAAAGCGCTTAAATGCTGTACAGGTAGTCCTCAGTTTAGGACCACAATGGAGCCAGGCATTTCTGTTGTTAAGTGAGGCGCTTGTTAAGTCGCAGTGAGGTGATCACATGACCTTGGGATACAGCAGCGGTCATAAATATGAGTCAGTTGCCAAGAAGTCTGAATTTTGCTCACATGATCATGGGGATGCTGCCAAAGTTGTAAGTGTGAAAAACGGTTCATAAGTGACTTTTTTCAATGCCATTATAATTTTGAACTATTGTAAATAAAGGACTACCTGCAGTTAGGGCATAGCTGGGAATTTGAAAAAAAAGATCCTGAAAGAAAGAAAGCAGTGATAAACAACTATTGCTAATAAATATTGCTAACAGTATAACTCTCCCCTTTTCAGCTGCCATGGTTTTCATTTTCTCAAAAAATAAATATATGGCATACTTTTGTTGCAGCTACGCGGACCTTCCATTAGTTTTCCATTTACTGATCAACTGTTTAGTCCCTGTAGATCCTCCTTAATAGGTCCATTCACTTAAGGAGCCATTTTTTATTCTTAGATTAGGAGGAGAAAAATATAGATATAAATCTTTACCCTTTCCCCGCACGTCTGTCTTCCTTTTATCGTTGTGTAGAGGTAGCTTTTGAATTAACCTTCGAAAGAGAATTTCCTTTCTCTTCGAAGCTTTTAGAAGACAATGTATTTAAGAGGAAGGCTTTTGATAATAATGTCTTATATTGCGTCAGGGTTTTATCGGATAAAGTAAAACGCAGACTTTTAACAGGCGGAATTTATTAGAACTGTCCGCTCGCCTCGAGCTCCTAATGAATCTGTTTTGTTTTCCTCCAGCGGTTGGAGAAGGTCTTACGTCTTCCTAGTAGTGGTTGTGTGTCCCGTTACGCCTCGGATTAGAACCGCCAGAAACATTTGCATGCTGCCGAATACTTGAGTCTTGCCAACAAATGGACAGATGGAATTGTGTGGTTTAGCCTCATCTTTCTGGATGATGCAAAAATGGAGGACTTCAGTCTCCCTCGCATCTTTTTCGAGAGAAACATGTTGATTTAGAAGGGAAACAGCAGATCCCTTTTCCCTGCTGTCTCTTTGAATTTCCTCCTTTTCCTCCAATTCATTTACTTCTGACAGAAACACTTTGCTTTTCGGTGGCAGATGTATAGGTTAGCAGAGATGCGCTATCCTTGAAATTATTGTTTGGCTGATTTTTCCTTTCTTTTTTTTTTAGAGGAGTCCCACTTATAACGTGTATTGGTTGATCATATTCAATTCAATTTTTCAATGTGTTGATTCTCAAGGAAATCATAGCAATCCGGTCACAATCCCAAATAAATGCATGGAATTGCGGTTATTGCCTCTTTGTTGTTGTTGCCTTCAAGTCATTGTTGATTGCTGATGACTGACTGGACAACTGTCTGTAGTTTTCTTAGGTAAGATTTTGAAACTGCCTTTTTCCTCCTAGGACTTTTACTTATTTATGTGGCATATGGCATCTATAGATGTAAATTTAGGCTACTTAGCCATTTAGTCCATAATCTGGGACAGGTCCATAATCTTCAGCGACTTATCCTGTAATGGCTTGATTTGGGATAGCAGTAACAATAATAATCAGGGATGGACTTCAGATCCTTTAACAATGGGTTCACTGCCCCGTTGTTGGGTGGGCATGGCCATGATGGGTGTGGCCTAGTCGGCCGCCTGCACCACCGGGGTGGGGGGGACTTTTTCACCCTCCCCAGGTTCCGGAGGCTTTCCTCGAGCTTCTGGAAGGACGAAAACTGCTTCCCCTGGGGTCCAGAGGCCCTTCGGAGGCTGGAAGGAGTCCCATTTCTGGACTTCTGGAACCTCCGGTAGGCCCGTTTTTTGCCCTCCCAGACCCTACGTGTGGCCCCTGCACTTACCGAGAATGATGAATGGGCCGCGTTGAGACTCATGGGAGATGCAGAGTGGGGTAGGCGTGGCCAACCAGGGGTGGCATTTGTGAGTTCCCGGCGTTCCTTGGCTAGAGGATTGCCTGAACCCTGCCGAACCCACAGGAGTCCACCCCTGATCATAATTAGTAGTAGTTAATTTTTTCTAGAAAGTGCTTTCTTTTCCAGAATGGCAGTCATGGCCTATTTTCCCAAGCTTCGAGTGACAATCTTAATTACTTCATGCTGTGTGGTAACAAGACCTTTCTAAATTGTAGATGATGGGAAATTTTCCCATTTATTCCAGTGAGGAAAAAAGAATGCAATTTCTATGTTGACTTCCAAGATGCAAGTCAACCCCGCAAGCATTTCCAACAGATGCCTACTGAGCGATGGGTTTGAATAACAGTTTTTTGGCTCTGCTTTGTGCTGTAAATGTATTAGACGTCTGGCAAGAAAATCCCTAAAATCTGTTTGTTAAGAACAGTTAATTCTAATTTTGTTAATGGAGGCCTTTTTTTTTTTATCTTAACTGATGGCAGCTGAATAATCAGAACTGAAGTTCACTGTTTTCTTATGCTCCAGTGTTACGAACATCAAAAAGTTGAATGGTTTAGTTTGGGTGAGTTTTGAAAGAAGAATTTGAGACTCTTCTTTCAAAAACGATTTGGAAGATTTTGGATCTTGCAGAAACACAGCATTTCTCTGTTCATTAAAGCACCCCCTTCTTTTTAGACTTCTGTGTGAGGCTGGAAAAAAAAAGATGCAGCTACTTTAATAGTATGTCCTCTGAAGCATGTCTAGTTCTATTAAATAAGTATTTTATTCTCAGGTTCTCTTTTTCCTTAAATATTCATTTCCAGTTTGGTGAAAGATTTTTTTTTGTTCATTGAAACCACCGAATACTAAGATACAAATTTAAATTGATATTAATCTCTAGGATGATAATTGGTTAGTTGAACAATAACTGGACAGTTGCTACCAGGAATCGTCAACGGCTAGCTGTCTTGCACGAAAGAATATAAATTAAGGATCGCTGTATGCAAGGTGCAGAAGACAACTATGTTTCCATCCAGTAAGTAAAAAACTTGCAAATGTTTTGATGGGTTCTATCAAGAAGGTGAAAGTCATAGCTGGAGTCAGTGAGAGTTGGCACAATAGTTGCACCATGATAAGGACTGGCTAAATTCAGATGATTTGCTAAACTGCACTCTGCTCTTCTGTGGCCTGCTTTTAAATTATGCAACTTCCTCCTAGATTATGATTCTACCCGTTCAGCTTTCTTGCACAGTGTGGCTTATCCATTGTGAGCTGAGCAAGTCCATAAATCAGCTAATAAACAATTGCACACTGATCAAGCTGCGGTTTGTGCACATATACATGAGCAGGTGGGTGGAAGGAAGGAAGGATTTATGGGATGCAAAGAGAAGGCTCTGAATCTTTCCTCTGGGGCTCATTCATTTAGAATTAAA
The DNA here is from genome assembly GCA_030761175.1 of Masticophis lateralis. NCBI lineage: Eukaryota > Metazoa > Chordata > Lepidosauria > Squamata > Colubridae > Masticophis > Masticophis lateralis. The sequence continues at coordinate 8,773,230 of JAUDYJ010000006.1, read as the reverse complement.
CTACTGTGTACACTTCTCATTCCAACTGCAGTAGGAAAAGTTTGAAGATGTAGTTGGAAACCAGAATGTTATAAGAGTCCTATACTCCTTATTTCATTCCAGATGAAAACGCTTGGCCAAAATCTTTGTAAACCATGGGTGAAACGAGTTTTATTATATGGTCCCCAAGAGCTTGGTTTACATCTCAAGATGTGTTGGATTTTAGAATACGCCAGCTACTGCGAATACTGTTTTATCTTCCCAGTAAAGCAGTGGTGTCCAACTCAATTTCATTGAGGGCCGCATCAAGGTTGTGTTTGACGTTGGGGTCTGGTGGGGTAGGCATGGCCAAGATGGGCGTGGCCAGCTCGACATCACTCATTGAGGCTCCATTTTCGACCGTGACAGCCTCCTGCAGCCCTCTGCCAGTGAAAACGGAGCTTGGGGAGGCCGGGTTCCCCCCCAGGTTCTGTTTTAGCTGGCAGAGGGGTGCAGGAGGCCGTCGCCGCTGTAACCGGAGCCTGGGCGGGCCGTGCGAGGCCTCCCCGAGCTCCGTTTTCAGCCCATGGTGACAGAGGCACCATGGGCTGGTCCTTCGCTGTTCCCAGAGTGGCTAAGTAAAGTGATACTTAGCTTACCTTTCCTTAACTGTGTGTAGATCAGTGTGTGTGTGTGTGTGTGTGTGTGTCCAACCTTGGTAACTTTAAGATCCCTGATCTTCAACTCCCAGAATTCCTCATCCATCCATGCTGAGTATTGACGTTCACAAGTCTTAAAGTTGCCAAGGTTGGACACTCCTGGTTATAGACTATTTACCTTGAAAATATCATATGGTCTATGAAACAGTTTCATCTTCCCTGTAGCTGCTTTTGATCTTAGTGCTATCGTTGAAACCCTCAGTATCTGCCTGTGGTCAGATCACCTTTAAAGAAAAATGATCAGTGGCGGCAGTTTTTAATAATGGAAAATAAAGTTGCACGGATATTAAAGCTTTTGTTTTCCAGATAGTAATAGAGGTTGCTTTTTCTGGCTTGTTCTTTTTTTTTCTTGAAGACTTTTTGTTTAAATTAAGTTGGTTTAATGTTGGCATGACACAATCTGTTGATAGGCTGTACCCTGTCCTTTTTTCAGATCCTTTTTTTCTGACGATTATAAATAGCAGCATCCTATACTAGCATCTTATAAACGTGGACGTCTAAATTATTCATTATTTTGTTTATTGTGAGAGCTAAATGGGCATTTTGCTTTCATTCCATGCTGTTTTTTTAATTCCATTTTTCTCTATGGTTGTTGCAACCAGGATGTTTATTTAATATTCTGGCCTCTTTCCAAAATGTCTTTCATTTTAAATATTTTGTCCTTTTGGGGAGTGGAATGGGCTTACTGTTCGAAAAGAGGTAGGAACATGGAATGTTTATAATATAAACAACCATGGAATCATGCCATGAAAGAATCAGGAAACAAACACTGCTCTGCAGTAATTCACTTTTCCTCCTCCTTGTATCATCTTAATTATTTTTAAAAGATTCTATCTTTATAAAAATATATTAACAGATGGCAAGTACTCCCTGGAGAATATGCAGAGAAAATCCCCATGATGGCTGCTGTTTAACGCATCCTGATATAAATTTTCTTTTGAGCCATAAAAATGGTGATGAGCGTTATCATGGGCATTTTGGAAAAGGCCATTTAATAAATGAAAGGGGATCCACAAACGAAGTCCGCTGGCCAGGAAGTATGAGAATTCCTTGATAAGAAGAAGTCAAGGGGCTAAGGCTACCCCCGGACCTCTAGGAAATGTTGCGATGGCCATGGACCGGGGGGGAGGGGAGTTATTTTTGAAGACTTAAAGAAGTGCCAGAGGGCTCAAAACATGCACACTTCTTTTGTTTTAGTTTTGGGAAGAGCCACAGGTCGGGAAAAAAAGTTCCTTTTGCAAGATTTGGAAGCGGCCGCTTGTAGAGAGAACAGAATGCTTAGAAAACTAGCAAGGGTCTGTTGGAAAAGTTAGAACATAGAGTTGGAAGGGACCTTGGAGGTCTTCTAGACCAACCCCCTGCTCAAGCAGGAGAGCCTATCATGGCATGTTAATCAAAAAAGAAGAATCTCTTGGAGTGACTTGATGGAATGCAGGAGAGAGAGTTCCTTTCAAAGGACTAGATAAAGCTGGGAATTAAGGAAATAATAGGGGCCAAGGAAAACAAAATTTCCTTAAGGGTTGATTAAGGCTAGGGGGCTAGGAAGGTATGATGTTGTTGTTAGTTGCGAAGTTGTGTCCGACCCTTCACGACCCCATGGACAACTTTCCTCCAGCCCTTCCTGTCCTCTACCATCCGCAGAGTCCATTTAAGCTCAAGCCAACTGCTTCAGTGACTCCATCCAGCCACCTCGTTCTTTGTCGTCCTGTTCTTCTTTTGCCCTCAATCTTTCCCAGCATTAGGCTCTTCAGAAGGTATGGTAGAACTCTGAAGAGTCTGTTTGAGAAGGTTGGAAAATCTGAAGAGTAAATCTGAAGAGTCTGTTTGAGAAGGTTGGAAAAATCCATCAAAGAAATATTCTTATTCCTATTCATTAGTCCGGGGGGGGGGGGGGGTGAGTAACTACGGCAACTTTAAGACCTATGGACTTCAACACCCATGGCTGGCTGAGGAATTCTGGGAGTTGAAGTCCACAGGTCATAAAGTTGACATAGCTGCCCACTCCTGCATTAGCCTTTGATTTTGCTGCAGTTGATGGTGATGCAGCTGGGTCCCATACTACTGTTCTTCAAAGCTTCCATGGTAACCACTGTGAAGAAGAATTCCCACTGACCGAAGTATTCGCCCATCGAGCAACCAGATGGAACCAACTGGGCATCTGGTTCTTTGGGTCTTCCCAGTGATAGAATTAAGTAATAATGTTTGCTGGAGGCAGACAGAAATGATCTTCTCCATGAGCTCAAATGAGCTCATCCTCCACTTGGCACTCTCTAATTATGTTATTTCTCCTCATCCCCTAGCCAGTGATGGCAGTTGTAATTCAGATCATCTGCAGAACATCAACATGCAGAGAACTCCCTTATAATTGTTCAGCCGCAAAGAAAAAAAAAAACAAAAAGGAAAAAAACCCCAACCATATATCCTTCTGTTCCACACCCACATACTCCTAGTTGCTGTGGCTGAGAATATAAATAGGCAGTACAGTGTGATTGGTGGAATAGCGTTCAACCTGCCTGCTTATTCAAAAAATAATAATAATCACATGTTTACATTGAAATTGGTGATGCAATCTAAAGAAAGCATTTGCGTGGAATATGTTGAACGTGAGGGAAATTCATGTCCCTATGTTAAGGGGGATTCTGCTGATGGACAATTTCTTTGACCCACTGTTCATGTTTAAGTAAAAAAAATAAATAAAATTAAATGAGGAAAGACTGTTGCTCAGCAAAAGGGACATATGAGCAGGGGTGGGCTTCAAAAATTGTAGCAAGGGGTTCTTTGTCCAGTTGCTGGATGGGCGTGGCCATGGTGGGCGTGGCCTAGCGCACCACAGAAAGAGGGATTTTTGCCCTCCCCGGGCTCCAGAGGCTTTCCTCGACCCTCTGGGAGGACGAAAACTGCCTCCCCAGGCTCTGTAGGCCCTCTGGAGTCTGGAAACGGGCCCATTTCTGACCTTCTCGAATTTCCGGTAGGCCCATTTTTCACTCTCCCCAAGGCTTTGTGCGTGCCCTGCACTTACCTGCATCCAAAATGGGCCACGTGGTGTCTCCTGGGAGGGGTGGGGCCATCCAGGAATGGGATTTGGGGGTTCTCCGAACTGCACAGAATTTTAGCTAGAGGTTCTCCCGAACCCCTGCGAACCCCCAGCAGCCCACCCCTGCATATGAGAGAATCCACTGAGAAGTGTGGATAACTAAAACTCTAAAACAATGGCCTTACATGTGGGTCAGATTTTTGGTTCATTTTGCTTACTGTTGTTGGCTTCAGTTAGAAGTCGGGTGTTTTCTCTGGTTGTTCCACTTTGAATCTCAAGGGCTTGCTGGATCTGGAGCAACACGCTCAAAAGGGAACAACGTTTATTGCCAATTGCAGTCTCAAAGGGCTAAGAGAAAAGCATTTACATGTAGGTTTACTAACATTGCTTTATGCCTTGCCACCAAGGGCCCAGGAGGCATTGGTAATTGAGATGCGCCAAGACTTCCATCAAGCCATGAAATTAAAGAGAAAGGAGGGCAGATTGCCTCTTCTCTCGAGCATCGACGTAAAAGCTGATTGCTGGGGGTTGTTTAGGCTTTATAGTTCCCAAGTTCAGGAGAACCAAAAAACCGAGTCTGTTTCTCCAGCTCTGCTCCATGCTGGTGATAATGGCTTATTTAAAAGTTGGACGGAATTCCCTTTTTCAGCTCCAGCAGTAGCATTGCAGAATAGACTTTGGACTAATATAGCATCTGCAATGCTACAGGTGCAATATTAGGTCAGGTACAAAATCCACATTTTTGGGAGGGAGAGGGGAGATTCCTCTCAACAAGGTATTCTCATGTGTGTGTGTGTGTGTGTGTGTGTGTGTATTTACAGGGAGGATACATGGGATGAGGGTGTGGCTAACTGATGAGGGCTTATAAACCTGAAATAGATCTATTTTAGTCTCCTTAGTCTCCTAATGGACAGCAGAGGGTTTGCTGGCTGCCAGGAAAAAATAAAAAAGCCTAGAAACTGGTGGATTGTGATTTCACTGAACTAGGGCTGCATAAAAATCTTGGCTTACGACCCTGTCTTATATTTTTTTGAACCCTGAAATAAGCGCTTGGCCTTATTGCCATGCGCTAAAAAGCCTGATTATCTGGGGATGTCTTATTTTGGACTGAGCTTGTCGATCGAAAGGTCAGCAGTTCAGCGGTTTGAATCCTAGTGCCGCGTATGGGGTGAGCTCCCGTTACTTGTCCCAGCTTCTGCCAACCTAACAGTTCAAAAGCATGTAAAAAATGCAAGTAGAAAAATAGGGACCACCTTTGGTGGGACAGTAACAGTGTTCCGTGTGCCTTTGGCTTTTAGTCATGCCGGCCACACGACCACAGAGACGTCTTTGGACAGCGCTGGCTCTTCGACTTTGAAATGGAAATGAGCACCGCCCCCTAGAGTCAGGAACGACTAGCACATATGTGCAAGGGGTACCTTTACCTTACCTATATATCTGGATCAAGGAGCTACTGTAATTGTGGCTCTAGATAAATTTATACTGTCAAAAGCCCCGAAGACACCGGTTTCACTTTAAGTATGATTCATATTTAAATCACAAATACATATTTTTTTAAAAAACAATGTTGTTGGCTTTACCATCATGTCTTTTTCAGACTCGGAGATTGCATAGGCTTTCCCTGTTTTTTAAATGTGTTTTGCTTCAAAAGATTCTAACAAGGCTCTTAGAAGGAGTGGGAAGTCCTTTTCCCGTTTCACTTCCACAGGCTGTATACCTGAGCAGGTGTCATGGATGATTAGGTTAATGGTTTGGAAACTTTGAGTTGGTGATGCTCTGTGGGTTCAAATTACCTGGCAGGCACAACAGAAATGCCTCAGGTGAATATGTATTCTGTTCCCCTGTGGGAAGATTTAATCGCTGCTGAAATGCTCCTGTAAGGTTTTCAGTTTGCAGCATGATGCATATGTGCAGGAATGAGAGGCTGGGATGTGCATAAAAGCAGGAAGTGTGGAAGCCAATAGGCTTTTCCCAACACACTTAAAGAGTGTTTTCTTTTCAATTTACTGCAGCGTTACTTTGGGCTCGAAGTTTTTAGGTGCCTTGGAGCATTCTGATTCTTAACCCACCGCTAGAATTGATTTCCTATATGAGTTTGATCTACTCTTTTTTTATTATTATTATTGTGGAAAAGAACAGAGGTTCGTGTCCTGAACTGGGGAGAAACGTGCCGGTTTTAGAAGTCTTATTTGAAAAGGGGCCATGCGAACTTCGGAGCTCCATCCTGAAACGCGTTGCAGGGATCTGATAGACGATGCCCAGTTGATGCTGCTTGCTCCTGCATCCGTACCGTTGTCACGCATATGCTCAGAAAGGTAGCGGAGCTGCTGCGTTGCTGTGGTTCCAGCTTATCCGAAGGCAGCCGTGAAGCGATCTGTGTAGGGATGAAACCTGTTGGCATTCGGAAAGAGCAGCTGGCGGCTTTGATTTGGTTAACCAGAAATGATGATTCAGGTCTTGCAGACTATGAAGGAGCTGGTATCGCCAGGCAGACGTAGATCAGGCACTGCCAAGAAAGGTAGGAAAAGTCCTAAAAGAAAAACCCCTCGAAGTTAGGGCATTCACCTAATTTTATTCTTGCCTGAATCTTATCTGGCTGTTGGGCGATTGACTTCTTGCCTGGGGCTTTGGCTGTCTTTATTTCAAGTTTGCATGTCGGATTCCGTTGCTACAGCCTTGCTTGGAGCAGTGATAAATTCGGTCTGATTAACAATGAAAGAGAATTTTAATCACTTTCAAAAAACCAAAGATGGATGCTAAGGACGTTTAATAATATATAACGGCAAGGATCGTATTCTCTTTTCTCTCCCCCATTCTCCAGCCAAAGCTGTCAGGGCAACTGATGAGAAGACTAAATTTCTCTGAATACATGAATACTGGGCATATCATCCTGTAGCTGCAATATTATATTTAAATCAAGGACGAGTATCTGTATTTCTCGGTAAAACCCCACAGTACATTTTTGAAAAGCTGCAAGAATGTGTGTCTTTAATCCCATGACACTACTTGCTTTGATATAATTCTGTTTTCAATTTTATGTTTCCATTTATTGATTCTTATTACATACGAGGGATTAAGTAAAAATGCTGCCCTTTTTAATATATGTAATTGTTTTTATGGATGCATGGGTAAGGAAAAAAAAAATACTGAAGCCCTAAGGAAACTTGTTTGGAATTTCTGGCACTGCTTACCGAAGTAATTAAAACTGTATTCTCACAAATCAAAGTACTTGTTAAATAGGTCACATCTTTAAAATCAATATACCTCTCTCAAATAATGCTTTAAGACTGGACTGGACTATATTTCTAATCAGGTATGGTTAATTGTGTGCTGTTAAACAGCTGTTTCTCTAATTAAACCCATATGTAAGCATTTTATATGTAAGGCATTTTATAATAAAAATGTAAAAGATCAGTTTCTTGCTTTTTGAAATGCCATAATGATGTGCGCTTTCTCTGTCTCCATTCATTTATATTCCGTTGGAGCCATTCTCTAACTTTGTTCTTGATATTAATATTCAGCTGAATCCTTTACATGTGACTTATGAGCATTAGTCATTTGTGTACGGGTATGTATGTTGTCTATACTGTGATGGAACAAATATGGATTGATGCAAAAGTGAAAATGTGGACTGCAGAGAATTCTCCTTTCATGCCAACCAGAATCAAAAGTTGTTCTTCACTCATCGTGAAGATATTTTAAGAGTATTAGATTAGATTAACAGAGTTGGAAGGGACCTTGTAGGTCATCTAGTCCAACCCCCCTCCCAAGCAGGAGACCATACACCATTTCTGACAAATGGCAGTCCAGTCTCTTCCTGAAAGCTTCCAGTGATGGTTGATCGCTGTCACTGTCAATTTCTCCTTGTTTCTATGTTGAATCTCTCCTTAATCAATTTCCATCCATTATTCCTTGTCTGGCCTTCAGGGGCTTTGGAAAACAGCTTGACCCCCTACTCTCTGTGGCAGCCCCTCAAATATTGGAAGACTGCTATCATGTCTCCACTGGTCCTTCTCTTCACTAGACGAGCCATGCCCAGTTCCTGTAATTGTTCTTCCTGTGTTTTAGCCTCCAGTCCCCTAATCATCCTGGTTGCTCTCCTCCTCTGCACTTTTTCTAGAGTCTCAGCATCTTTTTTATAGTATGGTGACCAAAACTGGATGCAGTACTCTAGGTGTGGTCTTACTAAAGCTTTATAGAGTGGTATTAGTACCTCCCTTGATCGTGATTGTATCCCTCTGTTAATGCAGTCTAGGATTGTCTTGGCTTTTTCGGCTGCATACTGCTGGTTCATATTTAGTTGGTAATCCACTAAGGCATTCTTATTCTTAGGCCCTCTATTCAAGACCCCATAATCTGTAAAGAAAATAATCTTACACTTAACACCAGAAAAACTAAAGAATTTATAATTGACTTCAGGAGGAGGAGAGATGTACATTTACCATTGTACATAAATGATGGGGACGTGGAGAGGATGGGTAGTTTTAAATTTCTGAGCATTTATATCTCGAAGGACCTCTCATGGACGATGAATGTTGACATGCTTGTGAAGAAGGCACAGAAGAGGCTGTACTTCCTGAGAATGCTCAGGAAGATAAATCTATCTCAGCAGCTACCTCTGCCCTACTATTGCAGCACCATTGAGAGTGTCCTGACATATGGCATTCTTGCATAGTATGGGAGTAACTCTGTAGTGGACAAAAAAGCTCTACAAAGAATCATTAAAACTGCCCAGAATATTATCAGACTCCAGCTACCAGCCCTGGACAACATCTTCGAATCTCGCTGTTTGAGAAAGTTGCATAACATTCTCCGAGACTCTTCCCATCCTGCTTACAATCTTTTTGGACTGTTGCCTTCTGGCAGAAGATACAGAACAATTCCTGGCTGTTCCACAGCTTGGAATGACAGGGATTTCTTAATCAATTTTAACTGTTTTAAATCTGAATTTTAATTCTCACTGTTTTAATGAGGGATTATGCATTTTTATCGTCGTGAGCCGCCCTGAGCCCTTGGAGATAGGGCAGCATATAAATTGCATAAATAAAATAAATAAATAAATAAATAAATTCAAACTCGGGCCACACGTTTTCTGAATAGTTTTTATCCCAGAGCTATAATTGCACTCAACAACGAACTGAAGGGCCCCCATCAGTGAGCTGTTGGACAGCATTACTTGGTCTGTTGTGTGGATGTTTGGGTGGTTTAGGGATGGGGAATTGTGGTGGGTGAGAGTGTGTTTGGGGATTGTTATGTGTGTTGGACCTGGTCTTTGGGTGTTAAGTGAATTTCGTTGTATAAAATTATTATTATTAATAATCTATTTAGCCAGCATTCTGTGGTATCAGTCATTGGGTTTTATGTTTGGGACAGGGAAAACTCTTTGATTTTACAAATGTTTATTGTGGATGTACTATAATCCAACATTTTTAAGCCAGCCAGAGATGTGTGCTTTGTCACTGGAACAAATTAGCTTTCTCTCCTGTAATGGATTGATCTTACATGAAAGCCAGGTTGCTTTATACTCACAGAGGGGCTTGTACTTCAGTCAAGATGGATGGATGAAATTATCAGCCATTACCCTTTGGGCTATATCATGTCCAAAAACGTAAGCCATCTTTCACGAGATAATGTCACTTGGTTGTTTTGTAAAGCATTATGTAATATTTCCAAAGGAATGGCATGAAATATGAATTAAGCAGTCCCTTAACTTATACGCCACTACATAGAGAGATATTTTTTTTCCTCAGAGCTCTAATTGAGCGTGACCTTGGCCATTGATAATATGCCAAGACAATACTTTGTGCTATAAGTCATCCTTAATTAACGTTTTTAATAATTAAAAAAAAAACCCCTCCCCGCTGTAAATGACTTGACACTCAGAATTCCAGGACGTTAAAACAAAAGGTTAATTCAATCAGAATAAAGAATGGCAGAGTTAACTTTTATGGTTTTCAGAAAGTTTCTTGCAAGCGGCCTTTATGCATTCTCCTCCTTTGCTGTAGATTGCTGATGAAAAAGTAACCTTATTATTTTGGTTACGCGAGGTAAAATCTGGATGCTGCGTTCATAATCACCTTTGTGCATGTATAGTATGTGCATGTTCAAACCCCCTCCCCAAACAATTTGCTTTCTTTTTCTTAAGATAAACTCATGGTGAAAAAGAAGAGATCTTAAAAATTTTGGTTGTTCAACTCCTTCTAAAATAAACCAGACTATTCCCATCGCTCTGTTGAATTGAACTCAAGGGAAAGTGCTGGCATTGTGCGATGGGCTGGGGGCTTGAATCCCCAAGACTTCCAAAAGTTCATGGGAGTATTTGGCCATTGAGGCCTTTGAACTCTGGTGCTGGAGAAGACTCCTGCGAGTCCCTTGGGCTGCAAGGCGATCAAACCAGTCAGTCTTAGAGGAGGTCAACCCTGACTGCTCTTTAGAAGGCCAGATCCTGAAGAGGAAACTCAAATACTTTGGCCACCTAATGAGAAGGAAGGACTCACTGGAGTCTTTCCTAGCCTAATGCTAGGAAAGATGGAGGGCAAAAGAAGAAGGGGGCGGCAGAGAACGAGGTGGCTGGATGGAGTCATTGAAGCAGTCAGCATGAGTTTAAATGGACTCCGGCGGATGGTAGAGGACAGAAAGGCCTGGAAGAATGTTGTCCATGGAGTTGTGATGGGTCGGACATAACTTCGCAACCAACAACAACAAAAATCTCATTTGTATGTTGGAAAATCCTTAGGTATCTCAGGAAGCTTCAAGTGGCTATCTTCTTTTTCTTCCTCCTAGCATATTCCCGCAGGTGCAGGGTCCACTTTTCAGATCATTGAACACCATTTTACATGGTCAGCTGCATCTACAGGGCATAGGCCTGCAGCTTGCATGTCTTTGTTGATGGTGTCTTGCCATCTCTGTTTTGGGCACCCGCGAGGTCGCCGGCCATTGACTTCTAGTTGGTAAGCAGTCTTGGCCACGGTGGAAGGTGCTACTCTCTGGACATGCCCATACATGCAACCGGAGCCGGCCTTCTCTCACCTTCTCTAGAATCAGTGCCACACCCAAAATGTTGTCGAATGGTGTCATTTGTGATGTGGTCAAGAAGGGAGATGCCCGATATCCAATGGAGAATTCACATTTCCATGGCATGGAGAGAGTTTCGGTCCCTGTTGTTGCTGCCCAGCATTCAGTGCCATACAATGCAAAATGGTTATCTTGTAAATCTTAGATTTAAAATGGGTTGGCATTCGTCCGTCACAAAGCACACCAGTGAGTTCTCGCCAACGCATCCAGGTTGCATTCTCCCTTGGTTTGATCGTAGCAAAAGCAAGTGAGAGATTATCAAAGATGGGACCACATCAAGTAGTATTCTAAATTAAACTGGGAGCGCGCAGATTATAAAACTATGATGAAGGAGAACCTGTGGTTTGTGTTGGCAGAAGTTGACTGAAATACATAAAATTGTAGGCCATGATAGATGCCTTTCATCTTTTAAAGGCCTGGTTCCACTTCCTGTTCCAAAGGAATGTCTTCTGGGCGACCGCCAGACTTCCTCCTGGGAATGGCCAGATTAGTAGGCTTGTTAAAGAAAATAGAACGTTCCGAATTTTTCCTAACACGATGCAAAATGGCATGTTTTGCACACCCCATGCCGATCACCTGGGAAGGCGGCTGCTGATCAAAGCAGACAATTGTGAAATAACAATGTAATGGTCTGACTTTGTGAATGCAGACTTTTCTTGCTACGCTTTCCCTTCAGAATGTATGTTTCTATAAAAAAATATATCAAGGTGTTGCTAGAGTTTATTTGTGCTAGCTGGATTGGAAATACTAGACCCGTGACAGCGAACCTGTGGCACGCGTGCCAGAGGTGGCACGTAGAACGCCCCAGAGTGCGGGAAAATGGCCTGAAAATGGCTAAAAACCTGGCCAAAAAGAGCCAAAAACCAGGCATGCGCGTGCTGGCCAGCTGGTATTTGGGTTTCGGTGCTTCAGCACGCGCACATGTGCTCACATGTGTGTATACATTAATAACTAAGTACTATGTCCATAGTATATTAAATATATAAGCATGTAAGCATACGTACCTAGCTTCTGATGCATTGAGTTGATAAATATTCCTATATTTGGTAATCATGTAATGGAGATGCGGTGGCTCAGGGGGTAAGACGCTGAGCTTGTCGATCGAAAGGTCGGCAGTTCAGCGGTTCGAATCCCTAGTGCCATGTGACGGGGTGAGCTCCTGTTACTTGTCCCAGCTTCTGCCAACCTAGCAGCGTGCGCACATGTGCTCACATGTGTATATACATGAATAAGTAAGTATTATGTCTATAGTATATTAAATATACAAGCATGTAAGCATATGTACCTAGCTTCTGATGCATTGAGTCGATAAATATTCCTATATTTGGCTAATCATGTAATGGAGACGTGGTGGCTCAGTGGCTAAGAGGCTGAGCTTGTCAGTCGAAAGGTCGGCAGTTCAGCGGTTCGAATGCCTAGTGCCCCCGTGACGGGGTGAGCTCCTGTTACTTGCCCCAGCTTCTGCCAACCTAGCAGTTTGAAAACACGTAAAAAAATGCAAGTAGAAAAATAGGGACAGCCTTGGTGGGAAGGGAACAGCATTCCATGCGCCTTTGGCGTTGAGTCATGCCGACCACATGACCATGGAGACCTCTTCGGACAGTGCTGGCTCTTCGGCTTTGAAACAGAGATGAGCACCGCCTCCTAGAGTCGGAAACGACTAGCACATATGTGTGAGGAGAACCTTTACCTTTTAACTTAGTTACAAGTCTTTCTACCTGAAGCCAGGGTAATTAAGATTTTCAAGGGAGTAGTTGGCAATATCTATGAAAAAATAGGGACTTAAATCTTTAAGGAATATAACTGAATCCCAAATCCTCCAAGACATTGCAGTATGTTAGGGCATAATTATGTTCCTTTTTTCTGAATTAGTCTGATGAGAGTCAGAAACTAAAAGTAAAACAGTAAAGAAAAATAGTAATTCATTGCTGTAATGAAAACAGCCATTGATTTAAATCGAGCATTGAAAGTGCTATATTGTTTTGGTCCTGATCTGTGATTAAAACTACTAGTGCAATAAAAACGAAAGCCAATTAATCTAGATATATTAAAACCTTTTCTCTTCATTTTTTAAATACAATCCTCACATTTTGTCTTCATTAGGCCTAACAATTTTTAGAGTTATTAGTTGGTTATAGAATGTTCGGCTGATTGATTACACAAATGGAGTAATCATTTCTGTTTAAATAAATTGGCATATTCCCAGAATTTTTTAGCAGTTCTTTTTTTTTTTTTTTTTTTTTTTTTTTTTTTTTTTTTTTTTGAGATGTGGGAGCGACTAGGTGAAAACTGGCAGTTTAATTAAATAGAAGCTGTGGCTCATTATTGAAAGATCGTCCTTATTTTTTTACATTATAGAATTGAAATAGCTGAAAATTAATTTGTTTTCATCACTTTAATTTGCCATAGTCAGATTAAATGGTTCAGCCCTAATCTTTTTAATTCTTGAAAGAATTCTGCGATATTTGGAAATATAGTAGATAACTCGTAACCGGTTGGGTCATTTTTTCAGCCATTTTGCTTTGCCTAAATAAAGTAACAGAATGACCATGGATGACCCCAAGAAACCGTAGAAATGGGAGCAATCTGCAAGTTCCTGCCAGATTCCCTATGGAATTTCCTGTGAGAAGCTGGTAGGTAGCATTGAAAATCTCTCTCTACCCCTCCCTCCCTCTTGATTTGGACTTCCTCCAGTTTCCCCATTGACTTGTGGGAAGCTGTCAAGGAGTGTTGGGAATGATGATTGCTGCTATGTTAGCAGGATGCACATCCTGAAATATGACAACTTTGTGGCTGATTCAGTGCTACTGCTTCAATGCTACCGCATTCTCTAACAAAGGGGTGTCAAATTGAGGGCCGCAACAGGGCTGTGGTTGACCTCGGGGGGGGGCTGGCTGGGCGTGGCCAACTGGGTGGGTGTGGCCAACTGGGTGGGCGTAGCCAGCTTGATACCACTCACTGGGCATGGCGCAGCGATTAGAATGCAGTGTTGCAGGCTAACTGCCGACTGCCAGCAGTTCAATTCTCATTGCCTCTAGGTTGATTCACCCTTCCAAGATTGGTAAAATGAGGACCCAAAATTGTCCTCATAGGCTGACTCTGTAAACCACTTAGAGAAAGCTGTAAAGCACCATGAAGCGGTATATAAGTCTAAATGCTATTTCTAGTGCTATTTTATTCTAGCTTTGCGCATCCTTAAATGTGTATATATATATATACTGTTTGCACAATAACACTGATTTTTACAGAACCTCCATCTATGGAAAGATAACATATTAATTTTAACTTTCAATCAACCCTAAAAGATCTACTGTTAAGTGTTGTAATTTACATATTTGGCTCAGATTTATGTCATCTGGATAATTACCCAAATGACATAAATTGTATCCATTCTGATTTAATGGACAACTCCGCTTTAATGGACACTTTTCCCCACCTGGTTTGTAGAATTACGGTTTTACTTGTATATCCACTACCATGAAAGTGCAGCCTTCTGAATTCAATTAATAAGCATCATCACACAGTGACTTAAAGGATGGAATAGTATTTATCAGCCTCAGGTACTAAAGCTGACCTTGGAAAGAACTGGATGCTTTCCAGACAACACCTATTTGTAACTTGATTGTTATTAAGCATACAACTGAAGGGTAAAATGAACCGCAGCTAATTCTAATTAGAAGTCCACGTAAATGACATTGGGTTTAGCTTCTGACCTAGCTTCATCAATCACTTTTGGGGATGTGTTGCCAGAAGACAACTCGGAGGTTGAGTGCAGATCTCAGTGGGACAGTGTGTGTGTGTGTGTGTGTGTGTGTGTTACAGGTAGCCCATGATTTACAAACATGTAGCCACCGCAACTGGTCCCAATTATGGTTGCACACTTTGGAGCTCAATCACTTCTTCCTTTCAGAACAGATTGATGCTCAGACCTCCAATATCTCAGGGGCTGCCCCAAAGAAGAGGGAGTCAAGCTATTCTCCAAAGCACCTGAGGGCAGGACAAGAAGCAATAGGTGGAAACTAATCAAGGAGAGAAGCAACTTAGAACTAAGGAGAAATTTCCTGACAGTGAGAACAATGAATCAGTGGAACAACTTGCCTCCAGAAGTTGTGAATGCTCCAACACTGGAAGTTTTTAAGAAGAAGTTGGATAGCCATTTGTCTGAAGTGGTGCAGGGTTTCCTGCCTAAGCAGGGGGTTGGACTAGAAGACCTCCAAGATCCCTTCTAACTCTGTTATTCTGTTCAGTTCTATTCTGTTCTGTTCAGTTCTGTTCTGTTCTGTTCTGTTCTGTTTTCTGTTCCCGTTTTGAAAGCAGTCAGACAAAAGGAGGTGCCAGATTTGCTCTCTTATTATCACAGAGGGAAGGACTCAGAATATGGATCTTAATTCAGATTCCAACAAAGTGCAACTAAGGCAAATTTTCTGAAGGTAAGAGCAGGCTGATGGTATAGCCAGCTATGGTGGGAGGTGGTACTGAAGGAGGGGTAATATCCATTAAATATTAGAAAAGTATTTCTTAGGAATAAAAGCAGCATCACTGTGGAACCATATCTAATTCCAACTCCAGTGTCCCTCTGGAACCACCAGATAAGTGACAAATTTTTCCTTCTCTGGATGTGTTCGAGTAGAAGCCGGTCAGCCATCTGACTGGATTCCTGCTTGGAGCAAAGAGTTGGACACAGGAGATTAAATGGTCCCTTCCAACTCGGTGGTTTGGTAATTTTAGACTGACTGGAAAATTTGGTTTTTTAAACAGTGGAGTAAGCTCATGATATCTTAGCGGACAAGTAAGGAATTAGCTTCACCAATGGATTTGATTAGCATTTTTTTCCTTGGTTTTGATGTGAGGTTGTGATAGGAGAATGTTCCTTAGGGTTGCGAAGTGTGTGTGTGTGTGTGTGTGTGTGTGTGTGTGTGTGTTTTCCTAAACTGCTCAGGTAGATGAGAAACCCAAATGGCTTTCATGCCTAATGCAGGACTAGAACTCACCATCTCCTGGTGATTGGTCCAAAGTCACCCAGCCAGCTTTCTGGTTTGGAGAAAAAAGACTTGATCTTCCTCTGACAGTTGTTGAGAGAGAGCAGCTCCTTCGTTGCCAATCAAAACTGACATAACTTCCATAAAAGCATTGGCTGCAAATTCCATTCATATGAAACCTTAAGGAACTTAGCTTGACTGATCCTTTGTATGCTCCTCAAAATGTACACATTCAGGGTAGAACTCAAAAGCCAGTTGACACTAAAACCCCTTGGCCATTTTGACAAAAAGACAGAATTCCTGTGTGTAATTTGCTTCCTTTTCTCCTTTCTGGTATAGCCAGATGGATTTAGCATTGCAGATTTTAATTATTTAAAAGTCAGCAGCGTATGCTTGGCTTGTCAGGAGCTCTATGTATTTCACCAGTGGAGGAAACTGCAGAGGGTTCCTGAACTGTTAAGGGCTAAAATATTCAGTAAAATGCTGTAAAGAATACATATGTATTGGACATCTGCTATATATCTATATGTTTCTCATTGTGCTGGCTGGGGAATTCTGGGAGTTGAAGTCCACCCAACTTCAAGATGCCACGATTGACAGATTAACAGAGTTGGAAGGGATTTTGTAGGTCATCTACTCCAACCCCCCCTCCCAAGCAAGAGGCCCTACACCCGTGATGGCAAACCTATGACACGCGTGCCCGAAGTGGCATGTGGAGCCAGATCGCCTGGCACACGTGGCGGTGCCCACTCCTCTTCTGAGTTTCTGTGCGCATGTGTATACGACAATCAGCTGGCCTTTTTGTATGAGGCAGAAACAGAAGAGTTGATCTTCCGTTTTCCTGCATGAGGATGCGCGCCGTCCAGCTGATTGTCACATGCGCGCCGGAAACCTGGAAGACTAGCTGTCTGAAAGTGGAAGTTCAGTAGCTGAAAGTGGAAGTTCATTCTTGGGCGCATGCATGCTCCACTTCTAGGTTGCGGCCGAGATGCGTGCACAAGCTCCCTTTTTGGCACCTGGTGGCGAAAAGGTTCGCTATCACTGCCCTCCACCGTTTCTGACAAATGGCAGTCCAATCTCTTCTTGAAAGCCTCCAGTGATGAAGCTCCTACAATTTCCGAAGGCAACGTCTGTTCCACTGGTTGATTGTTCTCACTTTCAGAAAATTCCAGGTTGAATCTCTCCTTGTTCAGTTTCCATCCATGATTGAGAAACACTCTGCTATACAATCTTTGTGCTTGAGGTGCCACAAAGGAGAATGGTTGCAGCTCGGATTTTTTTCTGGTGGAAGATCTATTAGATACCATGTCCAGCTAAGTTAGAAACTCAGGCTGGCCTATTCATTTTGGTGCCAGGAGACACGTACTTATGACCTATTACCTTAGTAACCAGCAAAGTCCTTGTCTCTCCTGACATTAAAGCCAATCTCTTAATTTTAGAAAAATGAAAAGTAGGATACTGTACGATGCTAGATTCCAGCATCAAGAATGTTCCTGAGCAACCAAATGAGCAGGTATAGTCCGAAAAGGGTTGTCGTCGTTCCAATACCTCTGATTCCTCACGTCCCAAGTGGACGCGATTTTGTCAGGACAGCCTGTCACTAAACTCCTTGTTTGAATTCTTGCAAGCTCCTGCTTATGCCATCAGGGAATTATAGCTCTCTGTCTCA
The DNA here is from genome assembly GCA_030761175.1 of Masticophis lateralis. Classification (NCBI taxonomy): domain Eukaryota; kingdom Metazoa; phylum Chordata; class Lepidosauria; order Squamata; family Colubridae; genus Masticophis; species Masticophis lateralis. The sequence continues at coordinate 8,755,797 of JAUDYJ010000006.1, read as the reverse complement.
TTTTCAGCTGGCCTTTTTTCCCCCCTGATTGCCTTTGATTCAGGCGAAGGAGATGGCAGCGAGTACCATTTTAGGATGGAGATGTCCTTTGGGACGGCCATCTTGAAAGAGCGCATGCAAGCAGGTACAGAAGAAAAATAATAATAGAAAGCAACTAAGTTTGCTGTCGCCGTGAACTTTCTGGGTCTTCTGGTTGGCCAGAGATTTAGCAGGAACTTTCTAAAGTGAACTGGCTCTTACGAGCTGTTTACAAAGTGTAAGATGAAGCTCTAAATCATATACAGAATATATGCAGTATATATGTTCCATATACTGTATATTATATACAGAAGCTCCATATCATATACAGCTTGTCCTTGATTCAATACCATTCGTTTAGTGACTGTTCAAGTTACAATGGCACTGAAGACAGTGACTTTAGGCCAGTGTTTCTCAACCTTGGTAGCTTGAAGATGGGTGGACTTCAACTCCCAGAATCCCCCAGCCAGCGCTGCTGGCTGAGGGATTCTGAGAGTTGAAGTCCACCCATCTTCAAGCTACCAAGGTTGAGAAACACTGCTTTAGGCATGTTTCCATCTACTGTCAAGCAAAGTCAATGGGGAAGTCCGATTCATTTAACAACAGCGTTACTAACTTAATTGTTGTGATTCACTGAGCAACTGTGGCAAGAAAGGTCGTAAAATGAGACAAAATTCACTTAACAACTATTTTGCTTAGTAGTTTAAATTGACTTTGCTTGTCAGCCGGGTAGCAAAAGATAATCATATGACCCCAGGACACTGGAACTGCCATAAATTCATGCCAGTCTTTTAAGTGTGAAAAATGGTCAATGTAACTCTGAACATTCACTACACGAATGGTTATAAGTCGAGGACTACCTGTAAACAAATAGTCTATCATCTACTTCAGAGGGAGTCTCGGCTCGCTCAGCCGCGTTTGTGCCAGAAAACATGCCGAATCACGAAGCCGGTATTAATTGCGCCACCAGTGATTGCTGTTTATTTATCCGCAACAAACGGGTCTCAGTCGTTGCCAAATATGAACTTGTACAAAGTTGGCGCTGAGTGCTACTGCCTCTCAGCGCCTTTTAAATATGCCGCGCTGCCTGCGCCCCACCCCCTGACGCGCGGCTCAGCTGTTCGGTGGATCGGTGTCATCCTGGCTTCTCCCCGCCGCGTCATTTACCGGCACCAGGAACAGCAGCGGCTCTCGCACCGATCCACACCATTGTCAAGAAGATAACAACCCCCCCGGGAGCTGACACAACCGCTCGTGCACCCCACAACTCCTGTGCCCAGTCTCCATAGTGAGGTTTGTCCTTGATGGTAGTTTTGTTTTCTTTTAGTCTCCTTATGAGTCATGTGTCGAGCCGTAGCTGAGCTCGACGGGGGGAGCTTCACATACTGTAGCAACTGGTTCGCCAGCACTGGAAATGTGTGCGCACGCCATCTGTGAATGTGTGCGGTGTCACAAAACACACCAATTTGCTTGTTCGTGCCATCTGTGCATGCATCCGCCGTGAAACAACACGGTGATTCACTCGTGTGCGCCGTCCACACGTGTGCGGCATCAAAAACGCAGCGATATAGGACGGGACTGCATCTACGCAGGTCGCCACTACCGGTTCACGCAAACCGGTCTGAACCGGCTGAATTCCACCTCTGATCTACTTGCACCATGCCCCAGGTTTCAGCAAAATGGATAAAAACTAAATATGTATTAAAAAAAGGAATACATTTTACAATCCTTGGCGTTGCTTTGATTTTTGAACTTTTGTATCGTCAGGGTCAAAGTCCCACGACACAGCGGCAAGGAAGGGAGAAACTCCCATCAAGAGATTCGGAAAGGAGCTTTTCAGAGGCTTTGTGTTGTGACTCAGCGCCTTCTTCCTATTGTGTCGCCCGAAACAAGAGAGGGCAGCTGCATTGTCCCAGCTGCTAAAACACAGCACAACTGTGTCTCCCTCTCTCAGCTCCACGCTTTAATGGTGGCAGAATCTGTGCCTGTGTGTGGGTTTGTGATTGTTTACACAGTGAAATCCAGCCACTGCCTCAGCAATGCAGAACCGGGCTGCTGTTGGAAGAGCATAGCTGTCGACGTGAGGGGAGAATGCCACTTTCTGGTGCCAGTTGAAAGAAAGTCTATACAGCTGCCTGATGCTGAAGAATGACAGTTACCCTCTGAAAGCCAGAAAATATTTTATTCCCTCTGTGACCCAGCTGGTTATTTTTCATTTTGCTGGAGGAACGTGTTTATCGCTTTTTATTTTCTGGGTACAAAAAATTTGGAAAAGCACAAGGTATACAACTATGACCCCAATGGGTGAACGGGCAGCTCTCGTTTACCACAGTATTTCTCAGCGTTGGCAATTTCCAGATGTGTGGACTTCAACTCCAGAATTCCCCAGCCAGCTATTTCCCAGAAATTCTGGGAATTGAAGTCCACATATCTTGTAAATTGCTACGGTTTTAAAACACTGGTTTACCATCTGCAGGCAAGAGAAAAAAACATCTCGTTCATAATTAACTGATTAAAATAACCGGAAATGTTATAGATGCTGTACAAATGTAAAATCGGGATTTTTTTTTACTTGGCAGGCACAAGGCAGAAAGAGTACCTGTGGGTGGTGAGGAATTAAACAGTTTTTTTTTTTAAAAAAGAAAAATATTAATGCAATTAGTAAGTGCTAATTGCTAAAGCGTATGGAAGTTCAATAGGTAACTTTCCACAAGAATTTAAATTATGTTTAAATAAAATGTGAAAATGAAAATGCAAGAGAGAAGGAACGTTTTCTAAAAAATAAAGTAAAATAAATTGGCCTACCAGCCCCAGGGGGAGGTGGTGGTGGGAAGTTTCTTGCACCTGTAGAACATAGAATCATAGGGTTTAAAGGGACCTTGGAGGTCTTCTAACCCAACCCGCTGCTCCAGGTAGGAGACCTTATACCATCGCAGACAAATGGTTGCCCAAACTTTTCTTGAAAACCTCCAGTGATGGAGCACCCACACGAGAGAACATTTAGAGATGAGAAGGTCCTGGAAAGCATGGAAGCTAATAAGAAAATTTATGTTTAATGAATGAAGGGGACAATTAGGGATGTAGAAAAGCTGTAAAAATGGGCACAGGGGACGAGCACGCTGAGATTAGAAGCCTGAAATAGTAATTTAATAGAGGTTCCCATTGAAGGAGAAAGAAGGGTCACAGGATTCAAACTTGAAAAAAATAATGGAATGAGGGGAATTGCTGAAGCTTCAAATATGTATTGAGAAAGAAAATGAGTATAATTTAATCATATTGAAAAAGCCTTGAAAATAAGCCGGCATAATGTGAGCGTGACTTTTTTTTACATTCCCACATTTCCAGCTTAATCATATATATATTCTCTATCCTTGTGTGTGACCAGCCATACGCTAAATAAATAAATCTCTGTCCTCTGTTGACCAGAAGGAAAATTTAGCCAGTTGGTTGAGAGCGAGATGCATTGCTTAAAGCAGAAAACATTGCTTTGGTGGCGCAGTGGTTAGAATGTGGTACTGCAGGCTAATTCTGCCCACTGCCAGCAGTTCGATCCTCACTGGTTGAAGGTTGACTCAACCTTTCATCCTTCTGAAGTCAGTAAAATGAGTACTCAGATTGTTGGGGGCAATATGCTGACTCTGTAAACCGCTTATAGAGGGCTTAGAGCACTATAAAGCGGTATATAAGTCTAAGGGCTATTGCTATTGCTAAAGTCAATGGGGAAGCCATATTCACTTAACAACCTTGTTACTAACTTAACCACTGCAGCGATTCACTTAACAACTGTGGCAAGAAAGGTCGTAAAAAGGGGCAAAACTCACTTAACAAATGTTTCACTTAGCAACATAAAAGTTTGGGCTCAAATTGTGGTCATAAGCCAAGGACTTCCTGTACTTAAATGACAGGAGAAGGGAGAGGTGGTGGGTGCATTCCACCCGTGGTTTAAGAATTCTGTGTTACTGCAGTCTTTGGTTGCTGTAAGCTCCTTGTCTTTTTTGTTATTCAGCAGTAAAAGGAAAATTACATATTTTTGGTACAGTTAATTGGATTAAATTAGGTCGTCCCTCTAGATAGGCTTCTAATGTAGGCCTACCTTTTGATTTCACCAAAATGAATCTCTCTCTCTTGAGTATCTCTGTAGCTAGGACATGGCCTGTTATCCTAATTCCTGGATATTAGAACATAGAATCACAGAGTTGGAAGGGACCTTGGAGGTCATCTAGTCCAACCCCCTGCTCAAGCAGGAGAGTCTGTTCCATTTTAGAGAAACGACTGTCCAGTTTCTTCTTGAAAGCCTCCAGTGATGGGGCACCCATATGATTATGAGGATTTGCTCATCCGTTTGCTTTGAACAGTATTTTCACTGTTTTCAGTGCTTGCAGCCCGAATAAAACTTGGAATTTGCAGTGGAAGAAGTTTTTCTTCTCCTGCAACAGAAATTCCATTTTGTGGGCCAGGCCATCCTTCAAAAGAAACAAAGCGTCTCATTCAAGAGCGTTTCTTGTTTGCCATTTTGCTTTTCCCAGAAAACTTTCAAATTGGAGCCAGACCTTACATTAACCAGAAAATAGCAGTATCTGAAGGGAAGTATATTAGATATTTGTTCATCTCTGTGGCAAATAACTAAACTCTGCATGGCAACAATAGTGCTATTAATTAATAAAACCCTGTCTTTTAGTTTGTATCAGCATTCAAGGCAGCTTCCTGGCAATAAAATGTATGTTTTTACAGTATACAGTGAAATAAAATCAGTATTCAAATGAAGGCAAAAGCTGTTACGAAAGCTAGTCCTCGACTTATGCTCACAATTGAGACCCAATGTTAAGTGAGACATTTGTTAAGTGAGTTTTGCCCCATTTTACAATCTTTCTTGCCTCATTTGTTAAGTGAATCGCTGCAGTTGGTAAGTTAGCAACCCGATTGTTAAGTGAATGGCTTCCCTCACTGCCCTTGGCTTGTCAAAAGGTCGCAAAAGGGGATCATGTGACCTTGGGGTGGTCATAAGTATGAACTACCGTGTTTCCCCGAAAATAAGTCCCTGTCTTATATTTTTTTGAACCCTGAAATAAGTGCTTGGCCGTATTGCCATGCTCTCAAAAGCTTGATTGGACTTATTATCAGAGGATGTCTTATTTTGGGGGAAACAGGGTAGTTGCCAAGCGTCTGAATTTTGATCACACGATCATGGGGATGCTGCAAAGGTTGTAACTGTGAACAATGGTCATAATTCACTTTGTTCATCGGTGTTGTAAGTATTGAAAGGTCACTAAGTGAACTGTCGTAAGTCAAGAACTACCGGTAATTAAAAGCTAGGTGAAAGAGATGCACTTTTGTCAATATTGGAAGAGACGTAAGTAAGCATACAGTACCACACGTTTACGATTCCAGGAAATGTGTGGTAGAAGGAAGAAGGAAATCGATTCCATAGAAGAGAATATTTGTAGCTCTGGGTTGAACTGCAGAGCCCTTGGTGGTCTAAAGGTTTGGGTTTTTTAAAATTCAATTTATATACCGTATTTTTCGAAGTATAAGACGCACTGGACTATAAGACGCTCCTACCTTTTTTGGCGAGGAAAACAAAAAGAAGAAATCTGCCTCTGCCTTCCAGCAGTTTTGCCTTGTTGCAGCAAACAGCCTGCTTTACTTTCATTTTCATTTTCAGCATAGCTTGATTAGCACAAGGTGAAAAAAAAATCTGCTCCAGCGATTTGCCTCTTTGCCACAAGCAGCAGAGTCCTGCACAAAACAGCTGAGAGCAAATCAGTTGAGAGTCAGGAGGCCGATCCAATCAACTTGTGCTAATTAGGCTGGGCTGAAGCTGAAAGGAGCTGTTTCTTATTGCTGTTTGCTTGCGAGGAGGTAACTGCTGTGAGGCAGAGGCCAAAGGGTGGGGGCCAGTGGGTGAGAGGGGCTACATTCGATGTATAAGACGCACCTAAATTTTCACCCCCTTTGGGGGGGGGGAAAGGTGCATCTTATACTCCAAAAAATATGGTAACTTGCCAGAGGATTCTGGAGAGCTACCAAGGATTAAAAGGCAAATGATACAATACGAGAAAGTACTAATAATACTAACATTCTTGGAAAGTGCTCTGCATGCACATTGACAAAATTTCCATCTGTCAATGACTGTACGAAAAGCCACACTGCTTGAATTTGCACCTTTACTACGATAATATGACATCCTAGTTCTTGGAAAAGACTCAATGCATGTGAAGACCAACATCAGCTAAAGAACTGGCAGCTGTGATTTCACACTGCTGCGTATCTAATAATAATAATAATATAAAACATAGGCTTAGACCAGGGGTCAGCAACCTGCAGCTCTGGAGCCGCATGTGGCTCTTTCACCCCTCTGCTGCGGCTCCCTGTCGCTCAAAATATGTGTCACAACCGCCAATGTGCAACACCCAGCGGCATGCGATTTATTGAGCTTTTCAACCCCCGGTAAGCCAACCATGGATAAATCCAAGAAAACTATAAGAAAACTATTCAACTACATATGCTAGTTTTGTGGCCACTTTAGAAATAGTAAGGCACGGGAAGGGTTTTGTGGCTCCCGGTGTTTTCTTTTCTGTGGGAAATGGGTCCAAATGGCTCTTTGAGTGTTTAAGGTTGCAGACCCCTGGCTTAGACTTAGAATAACTTTATTGTCACTTTAAATGTACATTAATCGGCATAGATTAAAATGAACTTTCATTGCATACAGCAAATTGGAGTCACCACCTCCAATTTACACAATATAAACATCACAAAATAAATAAACAAACACAAAATTATGCATATACCCACATATATTATATGACACAGAGAAGCAACACGGTCTAGTTCGGATGTATACATGTATACGAATGTATACATGTATACGAATTTTGCGAGTTTACCAGACGGATGGCATAGGGAACAAAGCTGTTACAGAGTCTGGTAGTCCTGCTAGAAATACTTCGAAACCTCCTCCCAGAGGGGAGCAACAGAAACAAATCGTAAAGAGAGTGTGTGGGGTCATAGTGTGCTGGGAGCAGGGGTGAAATTCAGCAGGTTCTGACAGGTTCTGGAGAACGAGTAGCGGAAATTTTGAGTAGTTCGGAGAACCGGTAAATACCACCTCTGGCTGGCCCCAGGAGTGGCGTGGGAATGGAGATTTTGCAATATCCTTCCCCCAGGAGCGAGGAGGGAATGGAGATTTTGCAATATCCTTCCCCCTGGAGTGGGGAGGGAATGGAGATTTTGCAATATTCTTCCCCCTGGAGTGGGGAGGGAATGGAGATTTTCCAGTGCGCTGCTCCCACTATCCATGAATGGGTTAACCTTTCAGCTTTGGCAAACAACTGAGAGAATTAAAATCAAGGGACCTTCCCCTTTCCTTGCTCTGGCCACACCCCCTAGTCCCATGATGCCGCAGTCTTCTCTCAGGTGCTTGGCAAACCTGAGGTGTTTTCGGGAGCTCCTGTTCAGGTAATCTTTTTTGCTCCTTTCTTTTATTTCTTGGGACCTTTCTTTATTTTTTAGTTAATTTCCCTTTCCTTCCCTGTTCTCAGGGCTTTTAGGCTTTTATTTTCACTTTGATTAGTTTTTCGCGGGGTTTTGTTGTGAGCTTCAAGCTTCTAACTGGGGACACGTGGCGGTGCGCTCACCAGCTGGCCGGCGGTGCAGCTCCGAGCCGCCCACGCCACAGGGAGCGAGCGGCGCCTCCGTTCTCCGCCGCTTCCCCCCCCCCAACCTCACTAGTTTCGATCGCTGCAGCAGTCTGCCTGTGCTCTAGGCAGACGAAAAAGCCGGGAGAGCACCGCTTTAAACAGAAGCACAGCGGCGAATCTCTGAGCGATCCGGCAGCCCTTAGCGACCCGCCACATGGCTCAGCGCTCCCCAGCTGGCCGGCGGTGTCGCTCTAAGCCGCCTGCACTACAGAAAAGCGACCGGAGCAGCTGCGATCTCCGCTGCTCCCACGCGGAGGCTCACCCCCCCCTCGAACAGTAGCAGTGCCGCACGGCCTCTCACACGTGGCGGAGGGAGGCGGCGGCCATCTTGGAACCCGACAGACCCCCCCCTCAATTGCAACAGCGGGGGGGCTTCGGAAGGGCGAGCCTCCGCTACACTACAGAAACAAAAAGCGCCAAAAAGGGGGGGCATCTGTCCATCCTCGCCACGCTACCAGCCTCCCCGCCCCCCCCACACCTACAACTAGCGGGGGGCGCTACCTTAGCCCAGCAGCTGGCTGGACCTCCGGGCCACCAGTATAAGTCTGAGGCCTTCATCCGGGCGCAGCCCCAGGCCAGCAACTTAAGCGCGGCACCTGGTAGGACCCTTGGGCCGCCAGCGTAAGCCCGCAGCTAGCGGCCACCACAGCCTTACCACCCCAAGTGGTAGCTGACCGGGGCAGAATCTCAAAACGGTTCCCTTCACTGGAACAGTTCCTGGGATCTAGAACATCAACGACCGTTGTGCATCTTCCACTTGCAGTGAAGAAGAGGGGGGGGCACCTCTCTCGCTGTAGCAAGTCACGCCTGAGGTTCCAGGCATAAAGGACAATTCAATCAGCTATGGCGAATTCCCCATTATCCTCGGACCTGGAACTCGACCTAAGCCCAGTGCGCAAACCATCCAAGTCGAGAAAGAAGGGCGGGACAACGTGCACCCGCTCATCTGGAGCAGCCAACATGCCCAAAGCCCTGGACAGACATGCCCAAAGAAGCTTTAATGCGTTGGAACTCCAGTGCGCCAAGGCGCAACAGGCAGTCACCACTTCGCCAGCCAGGGCGGTATCGCCAATCAGGGCGGCATCAGTGGCTCTAAGCGAGACAGAAGCGGGCACCTCAAATCTCGCAGACCTAGCCAGGACCCCGGTAACGCCATCCCAGCCCTTACACGGCTTGACACAGTTGAGACAAGAGGTCTCACCCGGGGTGATGTCACACGGCTCTGGCGCTCGTGCTACCTCCCAACTGCATAGCCGTGCATACGAGCCAGCAACACCATCTGGCTCAGCCATGCACACCCATGCAGGCTTTCAGCCACACATGCCTATGGACTTCCAGGCTATGTTCTCTTCGGCCCTGTCCTCCTTCCTAGCCTCAAGCTGGCAGCAGGCTACACAGCAGCAACCTGCCGCACCGCAACATCAGGGACAACAGCAGATTCCCCGGTCACGGCATCACCTTCCCCAGACGCAGGCATCCTCCTCTGAGGATTCAGACCAAGCGGAGGAGGGGCCAGACGACATGGAATTCTCGGAGGACGAAGGGCTTCCCCCAGACACCCCTGCCTTCACAGGGCTATTTCGGCCAGCACTCTTCAAGTCGTTGCTGCACAAGGCCCGACTCACCACCAACTTGGGGTTACCGGGTGATGTGGCCCCCCCACCACAGCCATCAACGGCGGGGCCACATGATGCACTATTCAAAGCTTCTAAGCCGGAGAAGGATTGTATTCCCTGCCCGCAGTTATTTACAGAGGTCATCCAAAACCCCTGGGGTCAGCCAGCGGCGGCGACAGCCCCCAGCAGTTTGGATAAAAAGCTGTTCTGCTCAGCTCCAGAGCTGGAGGATCTTCTGGCGCTTCCTGCCATTGATCAACCGGTAGCAGCTCTGTCCGCTCCATCGCCCGTCTCCACGGATGCTCTGGATGGACTCAGAGCGGAAGACAAGCGAATGGAGGGTGCCTTGCGTAAAACCCACCAGGCGACCGGCTGGGCGATCAGAACAGCAACCGCCACATCATTTTTCAGCAGAGCGGCCCTCATTTGGCTCCGCCAAATGCAAGAAAGACTCCCCCCCCGAAGACACCAGGCTACACCAGGATATCCACAAGATAATAGCAGCTACTGAATACACAGCAGATGCTTCCCTTAATTCGGCCAAATTTGCTTCTAGAGCACTGGTGTCGACTGTCACGACCCGTAGGCTCTTCTGGCTGCGCCCCTGGAAGACAGACCTAAAAGCAAAGTGGAGACTTGCAGCAGCGCCTTATAAGGCTCCTGATCTCTTTGGAGCGGCTCTCGATCCAGTCCTCATAGAGGACAAAGACAAGAGGAAAGTCTTGCCCACCGCCTACCGACGTAGGGAACGTAGATACACGCCATACCCTCTCCAGCCGCCCTTTCGCTCAGGCTCCGGGCCCAGGGGGTCCCCGCCCCAATGCACACAATACCACGGAGGAGACAGAATCCAACACAGACAGCAATTCCGGGACCGAGGACGGAATCAGTACACCAAGCGCCCCTTCCGAGGCTCCGGTTTCAAAGCTAACAAGAGAGGAAAATGACTCCAAGGCCGGGGAACCCATAGGGGGAAGGTTGCACCTCTTCCACCTACAATGGGCCCTGTCCACCTCGGACTCTTGGGCATGGCGCACTGTTTCCTCCAGACTGTATATCGACTTCTTGGGGCCCCCGCCCAGTCGATATGTGCGTTGCCCTGTACCTCACAACCAGGAACTGCAAGCCTTGATGTGGCAAGAGATCCAGCACCTCCTAGAGGTCAGGGCAATCGAACCGGTCCCTCTGACCCAGCAGGGCTTGGGGTTTTACTCAAGCCTCTTCCTGGTCCCCAAGAACTCTGGGGGCTGGAGGGCCATTCTAAACTTAAAGCGGCTGAACCTGTCAGTGAGTTACCGCAGGTTCAAAATGCATTCCCTCCGTTCCATTCTGGCGGGAATCCGACGGGGGGATCTACTCCAGTCGGTAGATCTACGAGAAGCATACCTCCATGTGCCAGTCCATCCGAACCACCGCCAGTTCCTCAGGTTCGAGTATGCGGACCGCCACTTCCAGTACCGGGCCATGCCATTCGGCCTGTCATCAGCACCCCGCACCTTCACCAAATTAGTAGCGGTGGTGGCAGCCAGTCTCCGGGCCATCCCAGTGAGGATCCTTTGCTACCTAGACGACATCTTGATACTCTCGTCGTCTCAGGACCAAGCGGCCAGGGACAGGGAGAGGGTCCTGAAGGCTTTTCAGGATCATGGATTCACAATCAACTTCGAAAAGAGCCACCTCCAACCCACCAATCAAATACTCCATCTGGGGGCGGTAATAGACTCCGCCAGAGGCCGGGTGTCCCTGTCCCCGGAGCGGATCCAGAGCATCCGGAGCCTAACACTACAAGTCCTGGCCACAACAAAGGTTCCGCTGATGCTGTTGGCATGTCTGCTCGGGAAAATGGTCTCCTGCTACGGTATAGTTCCGTGGGCACGCAGACATTCGCGAGCCCTACAATGGTTCCTCCTCCCGTTTCAATGATCAGGGAAGGCCAACTCCCCAAAGAAGGTTCGTCTTCCATCTCGAACCCGCAACTCTCTCAGATGGTGGACATCTCACTCCCTTCTTCAAGGTTCGGAGTTTCTCGAACAAAACAGGCTAGTGCTCACGACGGATGCGAGCCTGCAGGGGTAGGGCGCACATCTCCACAACCTGGTGGCACAGGGGCAGTGGTCCAGCCAGGAAAAAGAACTCAGCATCAACCTGCTCGAGCTTCGGGCAATAAGACTGGCTCTGAGACACTTCCAGGCACACATCCAAGGGAGCCATGTGCTGGTGCTGACCGACAACATCTCAGCGAAAGCACACGTCAACAGAGAGGGGGGCACGAGATCCAAGGCCCTGATGAAGGAATCCGAGGGCCTCTTCGACTGGGCGGAGAAGTATCTGCTTTCCATAAGGGCAGATCACATCTCCGGAGCAACCAACGTCAGAGCGGACTGGCTCAGCCGGGAGACAATAGATCAGGCGGAGTGGCAGATCCATCCCGATCTCTTCCAGGAGATCACAAACAAGTTCGGGTCACCGACAGTGGACCTCTTCGCATCTCCAGCCAACGCGCAACTTCCCAGGTTCATAACCAGATACCCAAGCCCTCGAGCAGAGACACACGACGCTCTTCGGTGCAAATGGCCGGGGGGCCTACTTTACGCGTTCCCACCGATCCCTCTCCTCCCACAGGTAGTCAGGAAATTGCTGTTAGAAAGAGCAAACCTCCTTCTAGTGGCCCCAAATTGGCCCCGAAGACCTTGGTATGCCGACCTCGTGGCTCTATCAGTCGAGCAGCCGTGGGTGATTCCACCCCACAAGGTAGTCCTGCGCCAGGGGGAGGTATTGCATCGAGAGCCTCAGTGGCTGCAATTAGCCGTATGGCACTTGAAAGGGTAGTGCTACTGAAAGACAACTTACCAAACAATGTAGTCAGCACTATCCAGGCAGCCAGGCGGCCTTCGACAGCCCGCATCTACGAGGCAACCTGGAGGGCCTTCTGCTGCTGGGCCGCCCAGAACCATACAGATCCCACAACAGCTTCAATTCGGGAGGTCTTGGTGTTCCTACAGGCAGGGCTGGAGAAAGGCCTGGCGCCGGCCACCTTGAAGCATCAGACAGCAGCACTATCTACAGTTATCAAGTGCCCTCCATTCCGTTCACTCTCTCACCACCCTTTGCTAAAGGACTTCCTGCATGGGGCTTCGAACCTGCGTCCCCCAACCGTCCATCGCTACCCGTCCTGGGACTTACCGTTGGTGCTGAGGGCCTTGACCGGCCCCCCCTTTGAACCGCTGGGGTCAGTGGGACTCAAGTTTCTATCTTTCAAAGTTGCCTTCCTACTGGCTATCACATCGGCTAGGAGGGTCTCAGAATTAGCGGCTCTTTCCATCTGCAAGGACCTATGCATATTCCGGGACTCCACCGTGGTCCTGCGGCTTGACCCTTCCTTCCTCCCAAAGGTGAACTCCTGGTTCCACCGAGCCCAGGAGCTCGTTTTGCCAGATTTCTGCCCGGCTCCGCGAGACGACAGAGAGAAGCGGTGGCACACCCTCGATGTTCGGCGCGCCCTACACTTATACATCCGTAGAACGGCCCCGTTTCGCTGCACAGAGGTACTTCTGGTGTCGTTCAACCCGTCCTCGCTGGGACAGAAGATCTCGTCCTCAACAGTGAGTAGGTGGATCAAGGCCTGCATTGCCCTCGCCTACGACGCTAACGCTAAACCAAAGCCGGGCAGAATCCTACCGCATTCCACCAGAAGCGCGGCCACGTCGGCAGCCTGGGCCACGCAAGCATCTATCCTGGACATTTGCAGAGCGGCCACCTGGTCATCCCTGTCACCTTTCATTAGACATTATAAAATAGACGTTTACGAGTCGGCCGAGGCGGCATTTGGCCGCAGAGTTCTCCAGAAGGTTGTATCTGATGTAGAGGCGGGGAGCAGTCAGCCTCCCGCCCATGGTCTGTAGCTTGGGTATATCCCATTCATGGATAGTGGGAGCAGCACACTGGAAAATGGACGTTGACTTACCTGAACGTCCCTTTTCAGGGCGCTGCGGACACTATCCATACCCTCCCTATTTGATCCGGCTGACTGCTGGAAAGGAGGGGGCCTCACCCCCCACAGTTCCGTTTTTTTCTGTTATTATTTGTTGTTAATAAAGTTATCACTGGTTGAACATTACACATGTCTGATTTTCTACGCCTTCGTTCAGACTAGGGCATCATGGGACTAGGGGGTGTGGCCAGAGCAAGGAAAGGGGAAGGTCCCTTGATTTTAATTCTCTCAGTTGTTTGCCAAAGCTGAAAGGTTAACCCATTCATGGATAGTGTCCGCAGCGCCCTGAAAAGGGACATTCAGGTAAGTCAACGTCCATTTTGCAATATCTTTCTCCCAAGAGTGGGGAGGGAATGGAGATTTTGCAATATCCTTCCCCCTGGAGTGGGGAGGGAATGGAGATTTTGCAATATCTTTCTCCCAAGAGTGGGGAGGGAATGGAGATTTGCAATATTCTTCCCCCTGGAGTGGGGAGGGAATGGAGATTTTGCAATATCCTTCCCCCTGGAGTGGGGAGGGAATGGAGATTTTGGAGTATCCTTCCCCTGGAGTGGGGAGGGAATGGAGATTTTGCAGTATCCTTCCTCTGGAGTGGGGAGGGAATGGAGATTTTGTAGTATCTTTCCCCTGGAGTGGGGAGGGAATGGAGATTTTGCAATATCCTTCCCTCCGGAATGGGGAGGGAATGGTTATTTTGCAGTATCCTTCCTCTGCCACGCCCACCAAGCCAAACCACACCCACCAAGCCACGCTCACAGAACCGGTAGTAAAAAAAATTGTATTTCACCACTGGCTGGGAGGCAGATATGTGACTCAACAGTTGCATAGTAAAAAAAAAAAAGAATGTTTAGCTATAAAATAGCCCAGTAACCCTTTTGTACAGATTTAATCATTAGATATATGCATATACAGGTGGTCCTCGACTTACAACAATGCTCAAAATTACGACACTGAAAAAAAAGTGATTTATGACGGTTTTTCCCATTTACGAACCATTGCAGCATCCCCATAGCCATGTGATTAAAATTCTGATGCTTGGCCACCGGCATGTATTTATCCCGGGTTCATGGGATCCCCTTTAGCGACCTTCTGACAAGCCCAGTCAACGGGGAAGCCAGATTCACTTAACAACCGTGTTGCTAACTTAACAAACTGCGGCACGAACGGTGCTAAAATGGAGCAGGACTCACTTAATGACGATCTTGGTTAGCAATGGAAATGTTGGGCTTAATTAAAGTCCTAAGTCGAGGACTTGCTGTATTCACTGACTTGAAGTCCGGGTTATTTATTACCTTTCATATTTCAGCTTCTTGGGAACATGAAAGTCAAAATAAGAAGCAGGTCAAACGGCTGGTTTCTGGCCCCCATCTCACAATCTGGTTTGTTTGATTTCACTGTAACGTGACGAATGACCCCGGCCGTGGTACTTGGTAAACAATAATTTAGGACTTAGCCATTGTGTGTCACAGTCTCTTTGAATCCAAACAATGGGCAGTTTTTTTTAGCTCAGATTTCTGATGATCGCATTTGTCTATTTTCTAAACCCTGTAACATGTTTACTGTAGGAACTGCAGCGGAATAAAAGAAGCAGTTCTTAAAAGAAATGGATAAATCCTAACTGGGCATGTTAAGCTTTATAGCAGCATTATAACAAGCCTCGGCTGGCATGCTTATAATGCAACTGTTGGGAGAGCGGACTCATTCAGATTGGATTACTTTTTTTCCAGGAATAACGAACTTTTTAAAAGTCTGTTTGCGTTAGCATCCTGTTATCTTGTTACTTGCATTTCGTTGCTTCTGTCAGATTTAATACAAGAATGATAATTAAGAAGGAGCAGGTGTTTGAAGATATAAAAGAGATGCTGTCCTGGAACAGATGGGCCCAAATTACGCCACGAAAGGAAATAATTCAGTTCCCTGTTTGTCTCTTCTCTTGTCTGCCCCATGCAATTCTGTGCCTCCGGGTTTTCTCTCTTTCTCCCTCAAATTCTTGATTATTATTTTTTTTTTTTTGCCCCTGTGAATATTACTGACCTACACTCCAATTTAGGTTTATCATAAATGGTGCAAGACTGTATCTGTTTTAATTAGGATAGAATAACAAGAGTTGGAAGGGACCTTGGAGGTCTTCTAGTCCAACCCCCTGCTTAGGCAGGAAACCCTACACCACTTTAGACAAATGGTTATCCATCATCATCTTAAAAACTTCCAGTGTTGGAACATTCACAACTTCTGGAGACAAGTTGTTCCACTGATTCTAACTGTCAGGAAATTTCTCCTTAGTTCTTGGTTGTTTCTCTCCTTGATGAGTTTCCACCCATTGCTTCTTGTCCTGCTCTCAGGTGCTTTGGAGAATAGCTTGACTCCCTCTTCTTTGGGGCAGCCCCTGAGATATTGGAAGACTGCTATCGTGTCTCCCCTAGTCCTTCTCTTCATTAAACTAGACATACCTAATTCCAGCAACCATTCTTTGTATGTTTTAGCCTCCAGTCCCCTAATCATCTTTGTTGCTCCAACTGGTCCAGAATGCGGCTGCGCGGGTGATTATGAGAGCGACTTGATGCACCTACGTGACACCTCTCCTGCGCGAGCTGCGCTGGCTCCCAGTGGTCTTCTGGGTGCGGTTCAAGGTCTTGGTTACCACCTTTAAAGCGCTCCATGGCTTAGGACCTGAATACTTACGGGATCACCTTCTGCCGCCAATAGCCTCCCACCGACCAACACGCTCCCACAGAGAGGGACTCCTCAGGGTGCTGTCGGTTAAACAGTGTAGACTGGCGACCCTCAGTGGGAAAGCCTTCTCTGTGGGGGCACCTGCCCTCTGGAATGAACTGCCCCCCTGGGATACGTATGATTCCCGACCTGTGTACCTTTCGCCGTGCCCTTAAGACTCTGCTATTTCAACAGGCTGGACTGGCTTAAAAAGAATTTGGATTGGAGACAAGTGTCTTAAACTTGTGGGTTTTTTAACGGAAGGGCCAAAAGTATTGAATTTGTTTTAATTCCTTTTAAATTTTGTTTCTTATATTGTTTTATTGTGGCTGTACACCGCCCTGAGTCCTTTGGGAGAAGGGCGGTATAAAAATTGAATAAATAAATAAATAAAAATAAATAAAATAAATATTATATTATATATTAAAATAGAGAACCTCAGGACCAGTTAAAAAAAAAAGTATGCATTTTCTCGAATGGCAAATAGTCTTGTTTTCCCTAACATTTTTCTAGGATCTCCGTTTTTCCTTTTCTTTTCAGTATAACCCCTTTTTAAGCTGCCAGAGATTGCATACATACCCTTTCTGAAGGGGCATCTTCCTGTCAGTCTTATGGAGAAAATAATGTTTCATGAAGGCTTCTGGGCACGGTGCAGTAGGCAACACTCCCCCACCCCCAATTTCCTTGTTAGCAAGTAAAGACAAAAAGTTGAGCTGTTAGCTATTAATTGGGCATCTTTCTACAAGAATTTGTAAGCCAAGATAACTGTCAGGCGTGTTACTTGGTCTTGGCTTGGCTTCCTTTCCAGATGGCTGATTAGTGTGGCAGTTTTAGCAGAAAGAAAGAAGAAAACTGTCAAGTTTCACTCCCTATCTACATATTGATTTGATTGATTGATTTAAAGATTTCCCAACGCATAAAAATGCAACTCTTGGAGGACATACAACAACAACAACAACAACACCATCATCACAATTTTAGGAATTCTGTATCCTTTCCCTCTCGCTTCTACTCAAATTTTATTTTAGCTGTGCAGCTATTTTTCTTTTTAGAATAGAATAGAATAGAATAGAATAGAATAGAATAGAATAGAATAGAATAGAATAGAATAGAATAGAATAGAATAGAATAGAATTTACAATACAAATTACAATACAATACAATACAATACAATACAAATACAAATTACAATACAATTACAACTACAAATTACAAATTACAATACAAATACAAATTACAATACAGTACAGTACAGTACAATACAATACAACACAACACAACACAATTTTTTATTGGCCAAGTGTGATTGGACCAAAGGAATTCATCTTGGTGCATATGCTCTCAGTGTACATAAAAGAAAAGATACGTTCATCAAGAATCATAAGGTACAACACTTAATGATAGTCATAGGGTACAAATAAGCAATCAGGAAACAATATCAATATAAATCAAGTATTTCTTTTTCTAATGTTTTGATTTCTCATTTGGATTTTAGATAACTTTTGAGATACCTTTCTGCCCCAGAGTGGTTGATTGCTTAACTTTCCTACAATACAATCTTATTCGGTTCTAATTAGCATGTAATCATCAGATACATTAAATATTAGCAAGCAATAACATTGAATTAGGGGAGAAGTAATGCAGTACTACCGATAGAGTAGCAGATAATGATCAGTAGATTGAGATGCTATTGCCAGCCTGTTTTATAAATTTTCCTTTTTTTAGGTGAAGCTTTTTGGCATAATATTGACTGGCTCTGCTTTGGGATTACAAGTAGTCCTTGACTTGCAACCATTCATTTAGTGACCATTCAAAGTTGCAACAACACTGAAAAAACTGATTTACCACCCTTTTCACACTTACGATGATTTTTCACACTTAATAATCATTGCAATAACCCCATAGTCACATGAACAAAATTTGTATACTTGGCAATTGGCACGTATTTTTATGATGGTTGCAGTGTTCCAGAGTTATATGATACCTTTGGAGTCCTGTATTTATGTTTAAAATGCATGAATTGTTTTTATAGAGAGAGTTGTAAGTAATAGTTCAGGGCCTCTTAAGGCTACTAAGTTGCTCACCCCTGAATTGTTAATTATTCCCTGGAATAGTTATAAAAGCAAATATATATATCTACCATTTTTTATGAAGGGAAAATGATTCTGCCCTTAATATGATAACTTCGTTATCAATGTTGATATACCCTGCAAACTTATTCTAACTCTGTTTGATCCCTGTTCTCACTTGTCCTGGAGATTCACTTTTGTATTAAATCCACATCCGTATTTATACTTGACCTGCTTTACGACACATATTTCTTAAGTGAGTCAAGTACTCACTTAACAAATTACTACTACTAGAATCTTGAGTAGTGAATAAATACTGCAGTCCTCGGCTTACAACCACAATTTGAGCCCAAAATTTATGTGGCTAAGGGAGAAATGTGTTAAGTGAGTTTTGCCCCATTTTACGACTTTTTCTTGCCACGTTTGTTAAATGAATCACTGCAGTTGTGTGAAATTAGTAATACGGTTGCTAAGTGAATCTGGCTTTCCCCATTGCCTTTCTTGTCAGAAGATGACGTGACCCTGGGTCACCGTGTCATAAATAGGAACCACTTGTCAAAGCATCCGAATGTAAATCACGTGACCATCGGGTTATCAATGTGAAAAAACCGGCCCTAAGTCACGTTATTCAGTGCCCTTGCAACTTGGAGCCGTTGTAAATTGAGGACTGCCTGCATTAAAGAATTAATTGAACTTGTATTTAGAAGATATGAATGCTGTTTTAAATTGATCTAAATTTAATCAAACCTATCCTAATTATAGAGGGACATGGTGGCTCAGTGGTTAAGACGCTGAGCTCGTTGATCTAAAGGTTGGCAGTTGAGCGGTTCGAATCCCTAGTGCCGCGTAACGGGGTGAGCTCCTGTTCCTTGTCCCAGCTTCTGCCAACCTAGCAATTTGAAAGCAGGTAAAAAATGCAAGTAGAAAAATAGGGACCACCTTTGGTGGGAAGGGAACAGTGTTCCGTGCGCCTTTGGCGTTTAGTCATGCCGGCCATATGACCACGGAGACATCTTCAGACAGCGCTGGCTCTTCGGCTTTGAAACAGAGATGAGCACCACCCCCTAGAGTCGGGAACGACTAGCACATATGTGTGAGGAGAACCTTTACCTTTACCTCACCCTTATTATTAATTAACATAAATATTGTTATCCCAATATATATGTAGGCATGGACAGACGAATGAAAAAATAATGTGGATGAGGAAGATTTATTTTTGTACAAAAACAATAAATATTTGCTTATTTTCCTTTTTTGCACCTCTAACCTCCTTCTTCAGTGCTTCAGATTGCTTGAAAAGGGCCACTTTATGTGATGAGGTAATCTATAAATGTTTATGCAGTACTATAGTAGATTTGTTAGACATTAAGGTGCCATAAGACTCATATTATTTCCTTCTAAGGGCGTAATTGCTTCTTCAGAAGATGTTAGCATATTTCCATGGGAAGCATTCATATGGCTTGAGAATAATTTCAGATGGTGGCTAGATTTATCTTGCCTATCAATTAATTCCCTTGGTTTCGTGTTTCAAGTTTTTAATATATTTTTTTTTTGCACATCTGCTACTTGCTACTATCTTATTCCTTTTTCTTTCTTTTTAACCATTTCACGTTCCACATAGCCTGTTTTGGAAACTCGAGAAAAATTCAGGGATAATATATTTTGGGACTTGGTTAAGAAATTGTGAATGTGATGATTTGGTGTTTAAAAAAATCGCCAGGACGTCTTCAACATTTCGAGTGTTGAAATACTAACGTGGGTCACAGTTGCTGTGTTGTGTTGGCTGATGTCAAATCATGGGTTTTTATTTTGAATGTGTTGTGTTTTCAGTAGCTTATAGATATATTTCAAGTTTTGCTGCTATGGTTAGTATGCAGTGTCTTTAGAGTAAAAGTAAATTAAATAAATATTGGAAGAAATTCACTTTTTTCAGAAGGGCGGTTTTAAAATCAGATGAATCCTTTTTTCTTTGTTTAGAACATTTATAAGAGTACTAGCTGGACGCCTGTGCTTCGCTATGAAACTATGTGCTCGGGCTTGATAAATTGACACTTGCAGCCTGAAACTTAATGTAGAATGTGTAACTCTGTAGCATCAGAGTGTGTTAATATAATGCAACTGACAGTTGGTACAGAGGGGGAGGGAGGAGTAGAATGTCCCAGCCTGTAGCATCCATCGGTATTCATATTCATTGGTAATATCCTATCAGAGTGTGAGAGAGTTGAGGGGTGTTTGGAAACTCAAACAGTATTTGCTGTGTGAGCAAGAAGGAGACAGGAAAGAAGCTGGGCGTGGCTTAGCTCAAGTGTTCTGTATTAAAGCTGCTGAGAAAGTAAAACTGAAACTGAAACTCCTCTCCTCTGCTTGTGTTTTGCATTTGGAACAGATTTCTTTTCAGGTGGGGAGGGGGAGTAGAACTCCTTAACATCATATAGGCAATACTAATGCTTTGATGGTCATTTCAAAAAATCCTTTCTTAGTGAGCACCTAGAAGCCAAGAGGAACATACGTGGCAAATTTCAAGTTTGTAGGCTTTATGGTTCTGGAGATTTCGTGATTATGGTTTTCGTGAGTGGTTTTTACTTTTATATAGATAGATTCATTTTCATGAAAGAATATGAAGATACGTGTCCCAGGATAATGTTGCAGGATTCAATCTGGGATCAGAGATTTAGTCTTCTGAGCTTTTGGACTTGGGCTGGAGCCCATCCTCAGGGAGCATCTCTAGCAGAGTATGTGCTTCGGGCTATTCTGAGTGTGGTATTTATATGGATGTGTGTGGCTTTTTAGTTGTTGATTGGGGTGTTCTTGACCGGCTATTAAATCATTGGCTGTTGTTTCTTTGTGCTGCCAAGTCCTCAGCTGCTAAGTACCTGATAAGCTGGTAGTAAAATCAGCACTCCTGGTGACTGACAAGGGTCTTATTTCCAAGGTTTCAATAATTTCCCTGGCTATTTTTGTTTCTGCTCTGCCAACAATCTTAGTAGCTGCGAAATTGAATGTATGTTCTTATTCACTGCAATGTGAGACTACCAATGAGTTTGGGTCTTTTGGTCTGACCATTCGCTTCTGTTCTTGCAGTCTGGTGCTTAGCTCCCTGTCTGTCCTTGATAGCCACAAGGGGCAAATCACACAGGGAATCTTGGTAAATTACACTAGACGGATCTCACACCTACAAGCAATCTTTGCAATGCATGATTTGTCCTCTGGGCAGTGTGCAATGCCCCCTTGCAGATCTCGGAAGCTGTGTTCTATTGCTTCCAAAATGTTTCTCATGTATGGCAAGCTGTGCCATATAGTTTGTGGTGTACCTTCTTCCTTCCTTTTTCTCCCTTGAGTGTTGCTCAGGCGTCTTGTAATAAATGCTCACGGGGATCCATTCTGCCTGAATTGTCCATGTTCTCTCCTGCTCTCCAGAAGTATTTGTTCTCTAGGAATCATCCACTTGGATACCAAGTATTGGATTCAGAAAGATCCTAAGTGTGAACAGAACATTCATTTGTAGAAGAGCTGATTCTGATTCTGCAACAGTTTACACTAAAACCTGGAATTCTGAGCCTCCTGACCACCTCTCAGTTTAATCTTCATTTGTCCATATTGTCAGGGTTCCGGCTTCAAAAGAAATCCAGTTATTTATTAGGAGCTTCATGTCAGCATGTTCCCAAGTGAAGCCAGCTTTGACTCTACATAATTTACACCCCAATTATGACCCTGTTTCCCCCTCTCCCCCAAGGTGTGTCATCAATCACATTTGCAACTGGAGCAATTTCGTGGATTGTAGAGGTTACTCCTCTCCGGCTGCTGTGGGTAACCCTGGGATACAGCCTTGAGAGAGATAAGCATGGAATGTGCATCTGTCTTTGGCTGCCATGCCATTTCACCAGTTTCCCATCCTCCCTGGCCTATGGCAACTCGAGACCAGGCGAGGGATGCTTTGCGAGTTGACACATATATTTTGACTTTGATTTCTCTCCTGGCCAATAAACGCCTATCCCCTTTATGATCAAACTGCTG
Organism: Masticophis lateralis; assembly: GCA_030761175.1. Taxonomy (NCBI): domain Eukaryota; kingdom Metazoa; phylum Chordata; class Lepidosauria; order Squamata; family Colubridae; genus Masticophis; species Masticophis lateralis. The sequence continues at coordinate 8,733,680 of JAUDYJ010000006.1, read as the reverse complement.
TAAGACACGCACTGTATATGTTATCTAGTCTTCTAAATAACAAAATATAATGTTAATATTGCACAGGTCAGAGTAGATTGATATAGGAATTAGATCGTTGTCCAAAAATTAAAAGCGGGCAATGAATGCTGCCTATTGTCTTTTAAAAAGCTATTTTTAAACGACAGGCGATCGGAGTTGACTTTCATTTGTGTAAACCTAAATGAGGAAGCGATACCTGATTACTTCATAAAGACCAAACTGTTTGCTTGGCAAAATGAACCAGTTTCTACCACACCTGTTTTGAAGTGTGGCTCGGATGGAAACAGCAAAGGAGAAGTTAATTTCCACTGGATGGGTGGGGGGAATAGATTACACAACTGATTCACAAGCCAAACTAATCCGGAAACATTGAAAACCCTTATAGCATCGTGAGAACAAGTGTTTATTTTGCCCTTTTTTCCTATATAGGGTAGTGTTTCTCAACCATAGCAGTTTGACGATGCGTGGACTTTCCAGAATTCCCGAGCCAGCATGGATGGCTCAGGAATTCTGGGAGTTGAAGTCCACAGATCGTTAAAGGGCCATAGTTGCCCACCCCTGGTATCGGGGCATGATCCAAGCAAGGAATGTCTGCAAAATGTGATTTTTAAAAAAGTCAAGAAGGGGGTCGCAAATATGTGATTAAGGCTCTGCTTGTTTTTGTGTACAATCCAAACACTGTCTACATTTCCGACTCCCTCAATCTCCTACATTTTTCTCTTTGTTTGGAATTGCACCAGCAACTTTGCCATGGTAGAATAATTGGGTATTTATTTATTTAGTGTATGGCATAACAAAAAACAAAACAAAAACAATTCAAAACCTTTATTGTCAAGAGTACAACATGTGTACAATGAGATTGGCTGAGCCTCTCTTTGTCCACCCTCCCAACCCTATACAGCTCACGGTGAACACGGATGTACAATATATATTAACGTTTCACCTAAATTAAAAACACAGTAAAATATGAATGTTAAAACAGATCCAGGGGTGAAATGCTCCCGGTTCTGACTGGATCACCTGATCCGGTAGCAATGGAGGCAGGTGGTTTGGAGAACCGTTAGCAAAAATCCGTGCCCCACCCCCACCCCCATCCATGCCCAGCTTAGCCGCACAATCATCCGAGGCTTTTTTTTTACTTTTAAAAGCATTTTTTCTACAACCTCTTCGGCCAAAAAAATGCTTTTAAAAGCAAAAAAAAAAAAAAAAAAGCCTCTGATGATTGCACGGCTCAGCTGGGATCATCAAAGGCTTTTAAAAGAAAAAAACCATTTTTTCCTTTTAAATGCCTCTGACGATCCAAGCTGAGTTGCCTGATCGGCAGAGACTTTTTTTCTTTTAAATGCCTCTGACGATCAGGCAACTCAGCTGGGATCATCAGAGCCTTTTGAAAGCATTTTTTTACAACCTCTTCAGCCGAAGAGGTTGTAGAAAAAATGGTTTTAAAAGTTAAAAAAAATGGCCATGCCCACCCGGTCACATTACCCCCCCACCAAGCCACGCCCACAGAACCGGTAGTAACAGATTTTAGATTTCACCACTGAAATATACAGATATACCAATGTCTAAGCAATCTGCCCTCAGCTTACACTCGGTCACGAGGTGATCTACAGTTTGAAGTGGGACCTCGCAGTGACACTGAGGGGAGGACATTATGCCTCGTTTATTCAAAGGGTCCCAGCAGACACCATGTGAGGTGAGGATTCTATTCACTGCTGGTGTGGTACTTCAGAACCTGCTAACATTTGCGTACAATCGTCTATACAGGAAGTCCTCGACTTGCGACCACAATTGAGTCCAAAATTTAATGTCGTTAGGTCAGAAATGTGTTGAGTGAGTTTTGCCCCATTTTACGACTTGTCACGTTTGTTAAGGGAATCACTGCAGTTCTTAAATTAATAACACGTTTCTTAAGTGAATCTCGCTTCCCCATTGACTTTGCTTGTCAGAAGGTAGCAAAAGGGGGTCCCATGACCCCGGGGACACTGCGACCGTCATAAATGTGAGTCCATTATCAAGCATCCAAATACAAATCACAGGCCCGTGGGGATGCTGCAACGGTCATAAGTATGAAAAATGGTTATATGTCACTTTTTTCAGTGCCTTTATAAATTGAAATGGTCACTATTTAAATGGTGGTCCACTAGGATTCCAAGATCCCTCTCACAGTTACTCCTATTGAGCAAGGTACCACATATAATGCACAGGTACAGTATATGTGGTACCTTGCTCAATAGTAGTAACTGTGAGAGGGGTCTTGGAGTCCTAGTGGACAACCATTTAAATATGAGCCAGCCGTGTGCAGCAGCTGCCAAAAAAGCCAACATAGTTCTGGGCTGCATAAACAGAGGGATAGAATCAAGATCACGTGAAGTATTAATACCACTTTATAATGCCTTGGTAAGGCCACACTTGGAATATTGCATTCAGTTTTGGTCTCCATGATGTAAAAAAAATGTGGAGACTCTAGAAAGAGTGCAGAGAAGAGCAACAAAGAGGATTAGGAGGCTAAAATGGGAGCCTGAGTGGCATAGGAGGCTAATGCCTCCTACTAAGGCAGCATTTAACATCCAGCTGCCTGCAATTACTGCAAGTTCAATTCTCACCAGGCCCAAGGTCGACTCAGCCTTCCATCCTTTCTAAAGTGGGTAAATTGAGGACCCAGTTTGTGGGGGCAATAAGCTGACTTTGTATAAATATACAAAAGTATGAAGGCTATTGCTTAACGCATTGTAAGCCACCCTGAGTTTCCGGAGAAGGGTGGCATATAAATCAAATTTATATATGAAGGACAGTTGCAGGAAGTGGGTATGTCCAGTTTAATGAAGAGAAGGACCAGGGGAGACAGAATAGCAATGTTCCAATATCTCAGGGGCTGCCCCAAAGAAGAGGGAGTCAAGCTATTCTCCAAAGCACCTGAAGACAGGACAAGAAGCAATGGGTGGAAATTAATCAAGGAGAGAAGCAACTTAGAACTAAGGAGAAATTTCCTGACAGTTAGAACAATTCATCAGTGGATCAACTTGCCTCCAGAAGTTGTGAATGCTCCAGAAATGCTTGGAAATTTTTAAGAAGATGTTGGATAACCATTTGTCTGAAGTGCTGTAGGGTTTCCTGCCTAAGCAGGGGGTTGGACTAGAAGACCTCCAAGATCCCTTCCAAGTCTCTTATTCTATTCTATTCTACTAAAATCAGGGACAACCTGTATATCTTCCTGAGTTTGGGCATTCAGTAACCCATGTGGTTTTCCATTGGGAATCAGTGTTAAAGCTGTTTAGCAGGTGTTGTACAAATGGCAGTGAGAGCTTTATAGATTTGCTAAGTGGGGCAGGTTGGCGTGCACCTGTAAGGAGAGAGTTGTTCCTAATTTTTCTGTATATTCTCACAGTGCAGGGTCGGCAACCTTAAACACTCAAAGAGCCACAATGGTCCTAACCATTCAATTCTGGAGCCAATTGGAAGTCCAGTTCCCACATCATAGTCTCCTCCTAGCGCAGCATCCTTTTTCCTCTACCTGTCCTAACCAAAAGCCCTATCAATTGTGTAGCCAACCAGCAACAGGGAGCCGCAGCAGAGGGATGAAAGAGCCACATGCGGCTCCAGAGCTGCAGGTTGCTGACTCCTGTCATAGTGCACCTTGCCTTCGGTGCTAGATGGCTCAGAACAGGAAGCCAGTAAATAAGAGTGATTTTAATACAACTTCTTATAATCTTCATGATGTCATTGAGTCTGGCGTCTTAACTTACTAATATAGCAGCTGTTAAGCTATCCAGGGGCACAATATTCTAATGTAAAGTAGACCAGCCCTAATACTGATGACCTGAGGGTGGCAGCTGAAACTCCCCCTTTAGTTCAACCTAATTTCTGGAATGTGTTATTCCTAGTTTTGAGTTTTGCCTCCATATTCTCTAGATGTCATTGTATAGGAAAGACTCCAGTCCAGTGTTGCTCCAAGGTGCTTAGGATAGTTGTTATTTGCTTAAACCTTCGGAGCTTCATTTGCCAGCTTGTTACTCGGAAGCAAGTGCGAAATAAACAAGTGTTTGTGTACATAATGACGAATAGGTACTAATATCTGTCGGTGCTTATATTGGAGTATAGATAATTGCATTATGTTTTTCTGCCTTTCATAAATCATTTCTCGGCATTATAGAACAGCCTGGCAAGTGGGAGAGAAACCCAATGGAACTTGCCCAAGTTTGAAAAGCTAAGCACGGTTGGGCTTTTGTTAGTATTTGATGAAAAACTTATCAGGAAACTACCCCAGCTTGTAGCATGAAGAAAAGAGAGAGGGAGAGGGAGGGAGGGAGGGAGGAAGAGAAAGAGAGAGAGAGAGAGAAGAGGGAGAGGGAGAGGGAGGGAGGGAGAGGGAGAGAGAGAGAGAGAGAAGAGAGAGAGAGGAAGAGAAAGAAAAAAAGGAAAGAAAGAAAGAAAGAAAAAGAAAGATGATAGAATCGTAGGGTTGAAAGAGACCTTGACAGCTCTCTCTAGGCCAGTGCTTCTCAACCTGTGGATCGGGACCCCTTTGGGGGTCGAACGACCCTTTCACAGGGGTCGCCTAAGACCATCAATATGTGTTAGGCGACCCCTTTCACAGGGGTCGCCTAACACATATTTTCAATGGTTTTAGGAATAATTTTATGGTTGGGGGTCACCACAACATGAGGAACTTTATTAAAGGATCATGGCATTAGGAAGGTTGAGACCCACTGTTCTAGTCCAATCCCCTCCCCAAGGTAGACCTTATACCAGTGATGACTAACCTTTTTGCCGTTGCGTGGCAAAAGCAGGGGGAGCACGCACGCGTGTGCCCACACCCATAATTCCAAACAGGGCAGAATTCACTTAACAACTGTCTTGCTAAACAGTGGAAATTTTGGGCTCAATTGCGGTCGTAAACCGAGGACTACTCCGATATACTGTAGAAGCAGTGTAAAAAGTGCCACTCCTTACTTGGGTTTGAAGATAAGATTCCTACATTTTAGGGCATTTGAAATGTCAGACTTGGACTTGCATATTTAGATGAAGCCAAAGACTCTCCAGGAGTCATTAAAAAACAACAACAACGACAACTAAGGGACTTTTACAGCCTGTTGGGTTTTGTATGATATGCTAAATAATATTATACCTAAGTGGCAAATAAATATACTCTGGCTTTTGCCAGGACTAGTAAGAGCTTTAACCTATCGCCAGAGGCTAGCACTAGCACTTAGACTTACATACCGCTTCACAGTGCTTTTACAGCTCCTCTCTAAGCGGTTTACAGAGTCAGCCTATTGCCCCCAAAAATTTGGCTCCTCATTTTACCCACCTTGGAAGGATGGACGGCTGAGTCAACCTTGAGCTGGTAGGACTTGAACTGCCAAACTGCTGGCAGCCGGTGATCAGCATAAGTAGCCTGTAGTATTCCACTCTAACCACTGTGCCACGGTGGCTCATCAAACCAAGGTTTCCATGTTATGTGAACCAAAAAGATGTTGGTTTTGTCTTCTGCGGGAGGTGGGGTGGAGAAACAGTGTGATTTGTTTTATATTTCATTCTCTGTTTGTTCCACCAAAACGTGGAATGTAATTGAACTTATTCCTAGAAACAGAAAGTTTGCAGCTACTGCAAGAACTTAGTTTTTACTCAGGTTTGTAGGTGCTCCTTGTTCATGGAAGCTTAGAAGCCATTCAGGGCAATGTATGCGGAGCGCTTTGATGGCAACATCGCTCTAGCGGTGTTGTTAAATTATTGTGGGGGGTTCCGTATCTTTCTCACATCGATCTAATAACACGGGATCAGTGATCAGGAAATCAGGTGAAATTTGATTCTGTTGCTTCATCCTTTCGGGCAGATCCCAATATTTACTTTCTTTTGTTGAGAGTTGCAGTTTCATTTTTCAGTTCCCTGTCGTCTCACCCTGTTTGATTGTCTCTAAATTTTCCGTACTGCTCGTTCATTTACATTTAACCAGGGGCCTTTTCCCAGGCCGTAAGATGTGGGTTCAGCAGGGATCTCCACATCTTTCTTTATTTTATGCCTCTGTTCCACTTTTTCTGCAAGGCCCTTAAAACAATTAACATGGTTCTTCCCAATTTCTGCTTGCACCACATGTGTTCAGCTGCTGTGATTATACCAGATGGATACTACCCAGTTAATGTGAGCAAATAAGCAAGGATGATGGGATTATTTGATCTGCGAATGATTGGTGAGTGTCACCAAGCAACGATCAAACGTTACCCTGGAATAACTGAAATGAAGAAATCCCAATGTTAGATAACATTGCTTAAGAAATTCTTTTATGCACTTATATCAGTCACTAGCTGGCTAAATGTAAACTGTCCCTTGCAAATACTGTATTTCCCTGAAAATAAGATCCTGTCTTATATTTTTTTGAATCCCGAAATAAGCGCTTGGCCTTATTTTTGAGGAGGTCTTATTATTTTGGGGCGCATGGAACAAGACGGGGCTCCTCTTGCCATCTTACCTGATTTCCAGCTGTGCGTTTAAATATTTTCAGGGAGGGCTTATTTTTTGGGGAGGTTTGTTTTAGCGCATGGGCTCAAAAGCCCAATTGGGCTTATTATCAGGGGATGTCTTATTTTCGGAAAAACGGGGTATGAAAAGCAGTGTACACTTGAAGAGTAGGATGGTTGTTTAACTAGCAGAGTTTGAAGCTAACTAAGCCATAGTTAATGGATCTTGATAAGGATTTTAAAAGAAGGCTAGCATGATATGAAACTAAGCAGATACCATATTCTACAACTGCTATGGTGCAGTGCTGCCTCCTGAACATTATTGCTTACTTGGGTTGTTTTATGATTTATGCTTAGTATGTTTTATGATTTTCTAAACAATTTATTTCTAAAAATAGGATGGCTCTTCCCTTCATTTCTAATTATAGGTAACCCTCAACGTATGGCCACAGTGGAGCCCAACATTTCCACTGCTAAGTGAAACAGTTGCTCAGTGAGTTTTATGACCCATTTTATGACCTTTCTTGGCACAGTTGTTAAGTGAGTCACTGCGGTTGTTAAGTTCATAACAGGGTTGTTGAGTGAATCTGACTTCCCCATTGACTTGGCTTGTGTCAGAAGGTTGCAAAAGCTGATCACATGGTCCCGGGGCACTGCAAATCGTCACACATATGAATCCGTCGCCAAGCATTTAGATTTTGATCACGTGACCACACGGGAGTGCTGCAATGGTCATAAGTGCAAAAACGGCCGTAAGTCAGTTTTCCGTGCCATGGCAACTTTGAGCCGTCACTAAATGAAGGGTTGCAATTCCAGGATTACCTATGCCGAAACTATTCTACCGCTAAAAGAGGCCTTTCCAATAGGCGTGTTATAACTGTAGTGCCTTTTAGCTTAATTCTTTTAAAAAACCGTCCGTCAACGTTCATTAAGAGAACGTCAAAGTCTTGTAGTTACCACCCACAAGAATTTTAATACTTTAATGAAGCATTTGCTGAATTGGAATGTTTGGGTATTTCCGAGAGAGCTAGCAGCACACGATAACGCAATCTTCTGTAGCTTGTTTTTGTGAAGCTTGCATGGAACAAGTTTGCTTTTTTTTTTTTAACTTTTCTTTTCTTTTTTAAACGGGAACATTCTGTCTATGTGCATATTTAATAGTTGCAACTGAACTACTCTGTAACCAAGGACAATATCATTTGATATTCTTGTTCTCGGTGCTGTATTCATCGCCGTCCTTGATGTTGTTCGTCTCAAACTGTTGTGAAACAAGTTTACTGAAGACTTGTTTCTTCTGGAGTGGAATGCTGGATGTGTAGGCTGGAACTGGGAAATACTTGCGTGTCGTTCCCGGTTCACCAATGGCTCCATTGTTTTAAAGCTCTGTAGACAGCAAAGCGTGGCTACATTGGGCCGAGTGTTTGAAGGAATTTGATATTCGAACCCTCCGAGTTACTTGAAGGTCTTGGATTTTTCTGCACGCGTGAACAGAATGGACTTTGTATGATTGATCGTGTAGCGGCGATCTGGAAATAGAGGTTCTTGCTCAATGAGGACTAAAACTGCAAATAGGATTCGGGGCCGCTCAAGGAAAGAGAACGTCTACGGTAAAATACAATTCCAAAATTAAATTGCATGCTTTACTGACTTATTCTTAGTATCATAAGTAAGCCGTTGATAAAATAGTACTTTGCTTCTAGTGTATCTATTTCAGCTGCTTTCCTTTAAAATAGGACGTGTTCAGATAACTTTTCTTAGAAATGATTATCAGTGTAAGATACATCTTTTGTATGTAGCTTACCTCAAGCTGTACTTTTAAAAGAGGAGTAGATTTGGCTCCATGGCTCTTAAAAAGTATTTTATGCATTGACCTTTCTGTATAAAATGCTAGAGAAGAAAAAACAGGCACTACATCAATAATCTTCTACTGCAATACCTTTTTATTGAATTTGTAATCCATATTTTCTTTCGGGTGGTGCGAAATGCAAGAACTATGGAATCAGATACTAGACAGCTACATGTTTTCCTGAAAATAAGACCCTGTCTTATTTTTTTTGACCCCCCCTCCAAATCAGCGCTCGGTCTTATTTTTGGGGAGGTCTTTTTATTTTGGGGCGCATGAAGCAAGATGGGGCGCCTTTGGCTGTCTCACCTGATTTCCAGCTCTGCGTTTAAATATTTTTGGGGAGGGCTTATTTTAGGGGGGAGGCTTATTTCAGCGCATGTGCTCAAAAGCCCAGTTGGGCTTATTATGAGGGGATGTCTTATTTTCGGGGAAACAGGGTACATAATTTATCATAAGACAGACTATTTTTTTTCCTTATTTATTGGAAAGGGGAAAAAAACTCTTATTAGCTTTGGTGTCCAAATTGCTTGTTTTCCAACCATACAAAGTGCTCACTTGACTGCCATCAACCAATCCTTCTTGTGGATACGCTAGCTAATTGTGAAATCTAATGCTAAAACCCAAGTATTACAGAAACTCAGGCAATTTGTGGATAATAATTAGCTACAGTAAGTCATTTGCTCCACCCTCTGAGCCATGGTTTAGCATCTAGCTTAACTTGCCAGGTATTGTTTTGTATTGGTATTGTTTTGGGGTGTGGGGCTGGAGAAAATTACAGGGGATACCCAAAACCTGAGATCTGCCCATTTCTTACACCAAAAAGCACAGATAGTATCTATCCATGGGATGTTCCTAATTTCCCATCCATCTTCTAACCAGATCTGCCCAGTTTCATCCAATCCCTGTGTTATGTTCCTTTGACACTATCCTAAGGAATTTTAGTTCCCTGGTAAGAAGGCTTTGAAAAAAGCATTGCGAGTAACAAAGATCTTAATGGTGTGCTGGCGGTCAGGCGCTTACACAGCTCAATCGTTTTAAGTGGTTAAATGAGGAAACGAGGAATTTCAGTGATGCTACATGGAATTAAAATGGATCCACCGTTTCCTGACGGCTGGGTAATCTCGGCAACTCCAGAGTTTGAGGAAGGGAGCAAATTCAGCCGGCCTTTTGCCAGCATTCCAGAAGACAATGTTGCATGCCAGTAATTAGTTCGCTGCTTTCTCATATCGTTGGAAGAGGTTATTCCTACGCTTAAAGGTAGCATATGCATGGGTGGATTTAGTAGGTACATGGATCCATGTGTCAGTTGCAGCACGGAGTGAAAGCATTGTAATTTTACACGTGCAATTTGTGCCCCTTATACTCAGAGGTTAAGTAAGTCATGGCGAGCGATTAAAAGATGCCAAGGGTTAATTCAAACACATTAGTTTCTGTCTCTTGTATTGCCTCATTGTTGAGTTTTGTACTTTTTGCTCCTCTTCTGTGGCTGGTTCCATGGGTTTTTTTTTTGGGGGGGGTCTATCCTTTGCATCCATAAGAAACGCTCTTCCCATAGGCCTAAGACCTGGTATAAATACTGTGTTTTCCTGAAAATACAACCTACCCCAAAAACAAGCCCTAGCCTGATTTGCATGTCTGCGCCTAATATAAGCCTTACCCCAAAAATAAGCCCAAGTTAAGCCCCACCCAAAGTCTGGTTGTACGAAGTGGGGCGAGGCGCAGACCTAAAAATCAAGCTAAGGCGGGGGTGGGGGATTGGAGCTGCCCCGCACCAACTTACCTGAGTAGCACTGCAGCCAAGCTTCCCACAGCTCAACACCTGTCATGCCACTGCCCAACTTCTTCTGCAGCCACTCGTGGCAGGACGCCACAAGGCTCGTCACGCTGGTGCCACCGCTTGCTCATGCAATGACACAACACATCATGCAGCATCCTGCCGCAAGCGGCTGTACCGGCGTGATGAACCACGAGCGGCTCCACCAGCGTGATGAGCAGTGTGGCATCTGGCCACAAGCAGCCACAAAAGAAGCCGGGCAGCGGCCTGATAGTTGTTGGGGCGTGGGGGGCATGGTTACGGTGATCCTAAGGTAAGCGGTCAAGACATCCCCCCAAAATAAGATCCGGTGCTTATTTTGGTGCCGAAAAGAAAATAAGACCGGGTCTTATTTTGGGAGAAACAAGGTAGACTAGAGTGCCTAGCTAGCTATCATTATTGAAAGGTTTCTTTGCTCTCTCAAGGAACCTGTATTATGTCATAGAGCCCTGGTGGAAGATTCTTAGTGTTCGGGATAGAAGCTGTAGTGGGCACTTCTCCCTACAACATCTCTTCAGAAGTAGCCAAGAACGGTGCTGGCAGACATTATGGGGAGAAAGGAATGGGGGCTACCCTTAATCTGTTCAATTTTGGCAAGATGGGTAAACGTCCTCATTTTGTTACTAAGGTTAATTCACTTATCCTTCCTTTTACAACCACGGTAGGCTTAAATAACAAAGCGAAGTGGGATGAGACATTTTACCACCAATTTCCTGATTAGATTGTTGGCTTCATGACCTAAGAATGTTAGTACATGAGATTATGGTAAGAATGTTGTTGAACAAACACAACAGAATGATGCCACCACAAATGCAGTCACCGTTCAAGGAGTCAGACAAGTTATTGTTATTGCCTCTAAATAGCTGCCCTATTCAAACAAATTGGCTTAGAAATAGATGCAGCTGCTTTTCCCACTCTGTTTATCAGTGACCACATAATTTATAGGTTACTATCATTCGGTGCAGACTGCAGCTGAGGGTTGAAAAAGTCAGAATTGGATTGTTTGGGGCATTTCCGAGAGAGCTAGCATACGATAACACAATCTTATATAGCTTGTTTTTGTGAGGCCTGCATGGAACACAGTGTTTTGGGGGGTTTTTTGGGATACGCTGAGGGTAGCCCAGTTTATGATCTGCTGGATTTAGCATCGTTTTTTGGTTTTTTTTTAACAGGATCCAATCTGAGTCGGTCACCAGGACCAAATGTTTATTCTTCCAAGCTTTTGGGCTCCTGTTGGATGGAGCCCATTGTCAGGGAAATTTCTATCTCTCCAGAACATGTGTTGGGTTGTTCTATATGTTGTATTTATATGGTTATTTGGTAAAATTTCTGGTTGTTATGCTATACATTCTTAGAAACTAGGGATGAGCCTAAACCAAATCTAATAGAGTCTTAACGACTTCGAAACCTGACACATTGGGATTCAGAATCACATTTGGCTGGTTCATTTGGGAATTTTGAAAGTGATTGTTCCAACAGATCTAGACACTGGCACAGTGTTGGCTAACCTTTTTGCCTTCGCTTGCCAAAAGCAAGGGGAGCATGGGGTGGGGGGGGGGGGTCGTGCGTGCCTGTGCCCACACCCATAATTCAATGCTCCCCGCCCCCCTGTGCATGTGTATGCGACCCTCAGTGCTCCCCCCGCTTTTGGCACGTGATGGCACGGTGGGACCGGAAAGCCCGTTTTTTGCTCTCCCCAGGCTCCAGAGGCTTTCTAGGAGCCTGGGGAGGGTGAAAATGGCCTTTCCCATCCTGCCCGGAGGCCCTCTGGAGGCCAGAAACAGCCTGTTTCCCAACTTCCTGTGAGCCCAAAAGGCCCGAAAATTAGCTGGCCAGCACATGCATGCACGCTAGAAATCAGCTAGGGCAACACTTGCGTGCCCACTGATACGGCTCTTATATGCCATAAGTTCGCCATCTCAGCACTAGCATCTTGAGGAAGGTGGGCTGGCCAATGCTTTGAAACTCATAATGTGCTTGACTTATATAGAGTGAAGTAACTAACGAAAGGACTGACAGTCATTTTTGTTAAGGGCTCATTAGAGCAACCTGCAGAGAGAAGTGGGATAGAAATGTGAAGATACTCATCAACTTCCTAAAATGTGCTGCACCAAAAATCCTAATTCCAGCCTATAGCAATCTGCGAAAATCCTATTTGCATAAAAACTCTTTATTCCTACATTGGCTAATTGAAAAGCGTCAGGGATTCAAGCTTGGCCCCGAGACCTCTCATTTACCAGACTCTGCAGTTTACTTTATTTTTGCTCAAGGAGGCAGGGGAATTGGAGAGGCGAGATTTCCTTTATCCTCTGATTAATATTCACTGAGTCTGATGTCTCTCTGTCTCCTTGATTTCACTTCCCTGTTGACTCTGTTGGTGAGTCAGACCATTATTTCTGTCACTTGCTTTTATATGGCTCTACTGCTTTCTTTCTTTCTTTCTTTCTTTCTTTCTTTCTTTCTTTCTTTCTTTCTTTCTTTCTTTCTTCTTTCTTTCTCTCTCTCTCTCTCTCTCTCTCTCTCTCTCTCTCTCTCTCTCTCTCTCTCTCTTTCTTTCTTTCTTTCTTTCTTTCTTTCTTGGATGACCTAATGTCTTCTCGCTCAGCAGCACCCTGTGATCATTAGGTGACCCCAGTGGTCCAGGGAGAAAACAGGAGCACCTTGAGCTGTCTGAAAATGTTCTGATCTTCACGGTTTTCTGAATCTGATCTGATTTGTTTTTCCAGCATTGGAGGGCAGTCGCTTCCCAGCATGGATAATAGCTGTGCTTTGTTAACTACCTCAAGCTTGGCCAATTTGCAACCAGGAGGAATGTAAAAATAGAGTGCGTGCTGCTGAAAAGCCATGAGACCCATCCATTCCTTGGCAGAAATAATAGGGCTAGCGAAAGCGAGAGAGCCTTTCAAACTTTTTGCCTTGTCAGGAACTTTGCCTCCCTAGTTTGTCAGCCAAGGAATCTTTGCTACCTTATCCACAAAACATTTACAGACCCCTCACATCCTGGACATAAACTGTTTCAACTCTCAAGTGCCATCACTCTGCTAAACAAATAATTCCCTCAACACTGTCAAACTATTCACTAAATCTGCACTACTATTACTCTTCTCATCTTCTCATCGTTCCCATCACCCATCTCCTCCCACTTACGACTGTATGACTGTAACCTTGTTGCTGATGTCCTTACGATTTATATTGATATTGTTTCCTGATTGCTTATTTGTACCCTATGACTATCATTAGGTGTTGTACCTTATGATTCTAGACGAACGTATCTTTTCTTTTATGTACACTGAGAGCCTATGCACCAAGATAAATTCCTCGTGTGTCCAATCACACTTGGCGAATAAAAAATTCTGTTCTGTTCTGTTCTGTTCTGTTCTGTTCTGTTCTATTCTATTCTAACCTTTTTTCAACTCAGTGGGAATGTGATCTGCATCGTTAAAACATTTAGCAGGTTTATTATGTCTGGATTATTGCTTGATGCTTATGTTATCCATTCAGTCAGGTATCTTTCTCTGAGTTGTTTCTGTGCTCTGGCTGTTGTCAGCTTTGATGGTGTCCAGACACCATGGTCTTCGGTGGCCTGGTTTCCTTTTACTGCTAACAGATAGAGGTAGTCCTCAATTTATGACCACAGTTGAGGCCAAAATTTATGTAGCTACCGTGTTTCCCCAAAACACAGGGAATTTTTGCTCCAAAAGACCCATTAGGCCTTATTTTCTGGTTAGGTCTTATTTCGGGGGAAATACGGTACTAAATGCATCCATCTGACTGACAACTGGAGTTTATTTTGGGGGGTAGGGCTTATATTACGAGCATCCTGAAAAAAACATGCTAAGACTTATTTTCTGGTTGGGTCTTATTTTCGGGGAAACAGGGTAAGTGAAACATTTGTTAAGTGAGTTTTGCCCCATTTTACAACTTTTCTTGCCGCATTTGTTAAGTGAATCACTGCAGTTGTTAAATTAATAACCCGGTTGTTAAGTGAATTCGGCTCCCCCCCCCCCCCCATTGACTTGGCTTGTCAGAAGTTCTCAGAAGGCGATCACGTGACTCCGGGACACTGCAACCATCATAAATATGAGTCAGTTTCCAAGTGTCTGAATTTAGATCGCATGACTGTAAGGAGGCTGCAGTGGTCATAAGTGTGAAAAAATGGTCATACGTCATTTTTTTTTCAGTGCCTTTGTAACTTTGAACGGCACTAAATGAACTGCTGTAAGTCGAGGACTACCTGTATTAATCACATTGTGTAAACCCAGCCAATACAGTTAATAATATCATGCAGACTATTTCTCTTTAACTTGATTGCTAAAAAAAAATCTGACAAATGGGTTTTTTTTGTACATAGCGATTCTAATATAGAAATTAGGATGAAGAAATTTTGTTATAAATCCTGCATTTTTAACAGTAGATCAAAATCCAGATACTGTCCTATATAAATGAAGACTTTAGAATAAGCAAATCTCCTGTTGCTATCGATTATATATTATCTTTATATTTCATTGGAAGTGTTGTTCAAACTTTCTACTTTACTGCTTAAATTCTTCACGTAAGATGCATTTCACCACAGATTTTGATTTTCTGAAGGGCTAACTTGATCCAGCTTTAAGGTAAAGGTTCCCCTTGCACATATGTGCTAGTCGTTCCCGACTCTAGGGGGCGGTGCTCATCTCCGTTTCAAAACCGAAGAGCCAGCACTGTTCGAAGACGTCTCCTTGGTCATGTGGCCAGCATGACTAAACGCCACAGGCGCACAGAACGCTGTGATCTTCCCACCAAAGGTGGTCCCTATTTTTTCTACTTGCATTTTTTACCTGCTTTCAAACTGCTAGGTTGGCAGAAGCTGGGACAAGTAACAGGAGCTCACCCTGTGACAGGGCACTAGGGATTTGAACCGCTGAACTGCTGACCTTTCGATTGACAAGCTCAGCGTCTTAGCCACTGAGCCACCGCGACCCTCATATCCAGCTTTACTAATCCAGTATTTTGAAAAAAAAATGCTTTGTGTTAACTACCAAAATAGGTATGCAAAAATATTGCAAAAGGTAGCAGATGAAAAATGGTCAGTTTAAACACCCAATGCTTAAAAGAGACCCTTTTTTTAACCATTGGTATTATGTTAATAAGGAAGAAATGTTTCCTTTATATATTTCTTTAAACACCAATCATCAAAAAAGATAGAGAGATAGATAGATAGATAGATAGATAGATAGATAGATAGATAGATAGATAGATAGAACCTGCCCAACAGTACCCATTTTCTCTCTTTTTTTCCCCCTCTTTTCCCTCCCCAGGTTCTGATGTTGAACAGGATGCTGCTGTCAAACTTGCTCAAGAACGTGCTGAGATAGTTGCCAAGTATGACCGAGTAAGTTTGTGTAATTCTTAAATAATTGTGTCATGGGCTATTCTGCTCTCTTGGGCCGAGTAACCAGCGGCTTAGACAATCAGGTGATAAACAATCAAATACACATCCACACCCGTTACATTATCTCACTCATAGCCAATCATTGGGGTGCCCTCTGTTTCCGTAAGTAGGAACGTGTTGTAAAGGGAAGAGGAAGGGAGTGTGAAAAGATTCACTCCCAATTCCAAGTAGGAAATAGAGCCTACCTTATTTTGTAATAATTTCTATATTGCAAAAGACGGGGGGAAGGGGGGCGGAGGAAAAACATCTATTTATTTATTAAATTTATATGCAGTTGTTAAGTTAGTGACGTTGTTAAGTGAATCTGGTTTCCCCATTAACTTTGCACGTCAGAAGGTCACAAAGGGTGACCCCGGGACACTGCAACCGTCCTAAATATATATATGCCGGTTGCCAAGCATCTGAATTCTAATCACGTGATCATGAACCGTAGTTCTTTCCTAATATTCCTTTTGTTAGCTGAACGTGAGATGGATAATTACTCCTGGAGAAAAGGGAGGAGCAGTTGGCACCGGAGTTGATTAGGAAAATTATAATGCAGATACATTCTCCACGGTTTGCAGGCAACCTCATCGTGTATCTCTGTTGAGAGAATGTCTGTGCACACCTACAGATGATTTAGAATAGAGATCTTCTAGTCGAGCCTCTTACTCAAGTAGGAGAACCTATACTAGTGATGGCTAACCTTTTTTGCCATTGCGTGGCAAAAGCAAGGAGAGCTCGGGGGAGTTGTGATCATGTGTGGCCACACCCATAATTCAGTGCTCCCCCCCACACGCATGCACGCGCGGCCCTCTCCTGCTCCTCCCACTTTTGGCACATGACGGCAAAAAGATTACCAGTGGGCCCGGTAGGCCTGTTTTTCGCCCTCCCCAGGCTCCAGAGGCTTTCTTGGAGCCTGGGGAGGGCAAAAATGGCTTTTTCCCACCTTGGAGGCTCTCTAGAGGCCGGAAACGGCCTGTTTCCCGACTGTTTCTCCGGTGAGACCGGAAGTCCTGAAAATCAGGTGGCTGATGCGCTCTTGTGCGCTGGAGCTAAGATAAAGCAACGCTCCCGTGCCCACAAATCTGGCTCCATGTGCCACCTGTGGCATGTGTGTCATAGGTTCACCATCACAGAGCTAGACCATTTTAGATAAGTGACTGTCTAGACCTGTGATGGCGAACCTATGGCACACGTGCCACAGGTGGCACATAGAGCCATCTCTCCAGGCACATCAGCTGTCGGCCTTTGCTCTTCTGGGTTCCGGCGCGCACATGAGTGCCAGCCAGCTGGCCTTCGCGCATGCCGGATACTGGAAGAGCAGTTCCCCGGTCAGCTGGTCTTCGCGCGTGCGTGCTTGCCAGAAACCAGAAGACCAGGTGACCGACATGCATGCACATGCCAGAAACTGGAAGCTCAGTGTCCCGGTGCACGGATGCATGCCAGGGAATTGCTCTTCTGGTTTCTGGCACTCCTGCGCACGTGTGCCAGGGAGCTGCTCTTCCAGTTTTTGGTGCTCCCCCGTGCCCGCGCTCTTTTCGGTGCCGAAAAGGTTCGCCAATACTGGTCTAGACCAGGGGTCTGCAACTTTAAACACTCCAAGAGCCATTTGGACCCATTTCCCAAAGAACAGAAAACACCGGGAGCCACAAAACCCTTCCCGTGCCTGACTATTTCTTGAGCTGCCACAAAACTAGCAAATGTTCCGTTTTCTTCTGAAACTTTTCATTTCTTGGATTTATCCATGGTTGGCCTACCGGGGGTTGAAAAGCTCAATAAATCACGTGCCGACGGGTGTCGCACATTGGCGGTTGTGATGCATATTTTGAGTGACAGGGAGCCACAGCAGAGCGGTGAAAGAGCCACATGCGGCTCCAGAGCCGTAGGTTGCTGACCCCTGGTCTAGACTCTTCTTAAAAACCTCCAGTGATGAAACAACCACGATTTCTGGAGGCCAGCTGTTCCACTGGTTAATTGTCCTCACCATTAGGAAGTTTCTCCTCAATTCCAGGTTGCTTCTCTCCTTGATTAGTTTCCATCCATTGTTTCTTGTCCTGCCCTCTGGTGCCTTGGGAATAATTTGACCCTCTATTCTTTGTGGCAGCTCCTTAAATACTGAAATGCCGCTATCTGGTCACCCCTAATTCTTCTTTTCTTTAGATTAGCCAACCCTAAATCTTGCAGCCGTTCTTCTTATGTTTTAGGCTCCAGGCCTTTGATCGTTCTTACTTGCTCTCCTCTAAACTTTTTCCAAAGTCTCAACGTCTTTTTTTGTAGCATGGTGACCAAAATTAATTATAATATTCCAGGCGTGGTCTTACTGGGATTTTAGAAAACGATACTAGTACTTCACGTGATCTTGATTCTATGCCTCTGTTTATACAACCCAGGATTGTATTAGCTTTGAATATGAATATGAATTTGAATATGTGTAGGTAGTTGTGGGAAAGATATTCCGACCCATGGTTCTCTCCCTCAAGCTTTTGTGGGTAAAAATAAGGAATTCCTTTTGAGGTTCAGAGCATGCCAGCAGCTCTTAATGTAATGTGGAACCGTAAGTAGCAAATTTAATAAAATGAATTAATTATCTGTCTTCTCTGCTTTTCACAGGGACGTGAAGGAGCCCAGATCGAGCCTTGGGAAGATGCTGAGTACCTGCTTTACAAAGTTACCGACCGATTTGGTTTCTTGCAGTAAGTTTCGTAGCTTGGCAAAGGAATGGCATTCGCTGTTGGCTGCGTTTGATCGTCCGTTGTGGTTTTGGCATGCCTGTTTAGTCAGAGTATCGATCGTGCACCTTGCAGAAAAATTGCTTTGTGGATAGGGTTCCATTTGGCAAATAAAATTCAAATGGCCTCGCGCTGCGCTTTTCATTTATTTATGCACGGCATTTTTCTTAGTCAGTGATTTAAAATTGATCCAGGCTTGGTAATTGAAAAGTATCGGCCTTCGCCTTTTTGGCTGGGTGTAAAATGACTGCCGAGATGCTTTGTTCAAAAAAAAAAAAACCCACAAAAAACTGGTGACATGTTAGAATAATTTAAAGATAATAGCTGCAGTATTGTTTTTTTCCTTGATTGGAAAAAATAGTTAAATTCTATATGAAATTATCAGAGTCGTCTGAATAAATAGTCCTTGACTTATGACCACCCACCTAGTAACAGTTTGAGGTAACAATTGTCCTCAATTGTCCAAGTTTGAGGTAACAATTGTCCTCAATTGTCCAAGTTTGAGGTAACAATTGAGGTAACAGTTTGAGGTAACAATTGTCCTCAATTGTCCAAGTTTGAGGTAACAATTGAGGTAACAGTTTGAGGTAACAATTGTCCAAGTTGTCCTCCCACCCGTTCATGTGATCATCCTTCAGGTGCTTAGCAACCTGGCCACAGTCACTTCCTGCGATCACATGACTCTGTTTTCCTAAGGCACGGGTGTCAAACTCACTGCGTCACATTGCTGTCACGTGACGTATCGCAATATTTTTCCCTTCGCGGAGCTGGGGTGGGTGTGGCCTGCACGTGACGCTTCCAGTATGACACCCCTGTCCTAAGATGTCATCCCAAGGGTGTGTATGTGTGTGTAGGGAGTGTCTTGTTTTCATACAAAAGCATTAACAATACTTGGTTGCCAAGGCAACATTTGCCACTTCAAATTAGGACCTGACTAATCTAAGTCCAGATTTCTAGTTGTTTTTCTTACGCGAGTTTACCATTAATTCTGATTTGTTAACCTGCCTTACATTTGTTAAGGATTGAGGCAAATAGCTATCCCTTAATGCAGGGGTGTCAAACTAACAGCTTATGGGTACACAGGCCATACCCACCCCAGCTCCGCGAAAGGAAAAAAGCGACATGTCATGTGATGGCAACGTGACACCGTGAGTTTGACATCCATGCCTTAATGGAATGGATTTATTAGCTGAACATGGAGGCACATGATAAATAGCACTTTTGGGATACTTTGGCATTGTAAGGATCATCTCTTAGTTTATTCATTTCATGGGCGAAATATGTGAAAGAAGACCTGAAAAAAACTTTTATTGGTTTTAGATAACTGTTGGTGGGATTCCATTCAAAGGATGGTTATATAATTCTCACCTTTGTGTGAACGTTAACAGTAAAAAGTTTTGCCATCTCATATTCGCTCCGTAGCTATTGTAACTACATGGTCTCTGGGTTATCAATTATTAAAATTCAATTTTAGAGTACACCGTTTGGATATGCTAGCTGGTACTTTGCAAGGGCAAAAGGGTTATTCCTCCTTGTTCTCTTATTTTAGAACAAAATTGTGAAATGCGGTGTTAAATCTAAGATTGTTATGTGGGTCAGATACACCTGCACAATCAATGGGGAACATTAACCCCTGTAACTCAGAAACAGTAAAATTGAATAGCAGCAAACCAGCTCCCTTCTTTCTACTTTGTATATAATATTCTGTTTGCCTAATTTTGACCCACCTTCCCATGGAGGAATTAATTTATATTAGAAGTAGCTTTAATTTTCATGAATTATTTATGAAACTGTTCCAAGTTAATCTAATGATATTGATTGGAATTTAAGGCAGATGAGAGAAATTACCAGTTCACACAATTTTCTCCTTTTCATATATGACATTCATTATTGCAAGATCATTCAGGCATGGTATAAGGTCTCTATAAGGCAGGGATGTCAAACTCAAGGCCCGGCGGCCGGATCTGGCCCATGGGGTGCTTAGATCTGGCCCATGGGCTGCCCTGGAAACAGCAAAGGACCAGCCTGTGGTGCCTCTGTCTGCAAAAATGGGCTCCCAATCTCCATTTTCGGCTGGGACGGCCTCCTGCAACTCTCTGCCAGCAAAAATAGTGAGCTCCATTTTCACTGATAGAGAGTTACAGGAGGCCATCCCAGCCAAAAGTGGAGTGTCAACTCACAAAGCATCCCTGGCCTGCTCTCGAGTTGCCATAGGCAACGGGGATGGGAAACCGACGAAGCAGTATGGCAGCCAAAAACAGGAACACATTCCAGGCATAACTTTCTCAAGGCTGTCTCACAGGGTTACCCACAGTGGCTGGAAGGGAGTGATCTCTACAGCCTGTGAAATTGCTCCGTTGGCGAATGTGATTGATGACACACCATAGGGGGAGGGGGGAAACAAGGTCATGATTGGGACCGTAAATTATGTGGGGGTCAGAGTTGGCTTCATTTGGGAATGTGCCAACATGAAGCTCCTAATAAATAACTGGGTTTCTTTTGAAAATTGGCTCGAGGCTCATAATTTAATTAGGGTATCTGTTGGAACCCTTGACATGAGTGACGTCAAACTAGCCATGCCCACCCTGGTCACGGGCCCCTGAGGTCAAGCAACCCTGATGTGGCCCTCAATGAAATCGAATTTGACACCCCTGCTATAAGGGGTCAGATTAGAAGACCCTCAAGGTCCCTTCTAACCCAATGATTCTATGTTGTATGAAATTATCTCCTTCTAAAAATCAAAACGCTCTAGTAGCCTTCTACTACAGTTCATAGAACTGCCTGGAAGAGAGAACAATGTACAGGCTCACTTGAGTCCATGTTGAAACATTTGATGTGCCTGACTTTCTTACCGAGGATTTGTTTTCAAGGAGTCGATTTTCTCCGTTTTAATCATTTTTTTCCCCCTTGGGAAGGAAAGAGATTCTCCTTCCCTGCTCCCTTGGTTTAGAAGTGTATGCTCTTCAAAATATGAACTTGTCCTTAGAGGATAAGCTTATCAAGAAACTTGATCGATGCCCTGGAATAAATGAGAAACAATTCAGCAGAAGAGAATACGTTAACAACACAGCCGTCTTTATCTGGAAAAAAATGGAGCTCACAAAATATTCTTTATTTTGAAGAATAAAAGGAAATGCATAAGAATTTTAACCTGTCACTATTGAAAATGTGGGACTTTCTCCATGGTTTTAGCTACTGTATTTTTCGGAGTATAAGACGCACCTTTGTTTTTTTGGTTTTTAAAAAAAATTTGATTTATATGCCGCCCTTCCACGGAGACTCAGGGCAGCTTACAATGCATTAAGCAACAGACTTCATACTTTTGTATATTTTATACAAAGTCAGCTTATTGCCGCCACAAACTGGGTCCTCAATTTACCTACCTTAGAAAGGATGGAAGGCTGAGTCAACCTTGAGCCTGGTGAGATTCGAACTTACAGTAATTGCAGACAGCTGGAGTTAATCACAATGCACAATGCATTAGTTTGCTGAGCTATCCAGGCTCTTTTTTGGGGGGAGGAAAATAGGAAAAAAACAAATTCTGCCTACCAGGTATCCATCTGGCTAGCATCCTTAGCTTGGTCAGCTTCAGCACATTAGTTTGTTTCCTGGTTTTGAGGTTGGGGATGGTTGGGGCTAAAAAGCAGCTTCTAAAGCACAGCTGATCGCTGGAGGGAGCAGCAATTAGAAAAGCAGACAAAGCACGGAAGGGGTAAGAGAAGGCAGTAGCTGTTCCAGGTAACCATTTTGGGCACTGCGCGTTGCATTTTCAGCCTCCAAACATGTCACGTTTTTGGGTGGCGATCGGTGGCGATGTGCTTTGGCGATCCCCGCAGCCTTGAAGGGCTCTCAAATGGAGCGTTTGGAGGCTGAAAACACGACACGTGGAGCCCAAAGACACAAGCCATTGTCGGTGGCAATCTCTGCAGCCAGGAAGAGGACGCACGGAGGCCGAAAATGGGGGCCGGTGGGTGGGCGGGGTTACATTCGGAGTATTAAGACACACTCAAATTTCCAGCCTCTTTTAGTCTGAAAAATACGGTAATTTATATTTAATTGTTAAATGTCTTTCTCTTGGATTCAGCTGGGTTTTGTTGCTTTATTTTATTTGTGTTGCCTTCAAATCGCTTTTTTGAATACTGATAACTACCTGGACTAGACCATGCAGATTTTTTGATAAGTTGTTTTTGAAGTGGTTTCTTCAGTTAGATCAACTATGACAACTCTATGACCTGTGGACTTCAACTCCCAGAATTTCTGAACCAGCTTGGTCTATGGCAGGGGTGTCAAACTTGTGGCCCGTGAGCCGGATGCGTCATACGCTGGCCATGGCAACCCCTGGTTTAACGAAGGAGGAAAAAGTCATGACATGTCAACACGATGATAATGTGTTGTCGTGAGTTTGATACCCCTGGTCTATGGTATCATTCAATCCTCTGTGGCCATTTGTGGCAATGTTGCTGAGCATCTTATTGACATGTACTAAAACCGTATTATGAGTTTCAGGCAGTAGAAATCTATTTTCCATCTTGCCAACGTGATGGTGTGTACGTGTGTATTTAAAAAAACCTATATTCTTTAAACATAATGTGCTGCCATAGTTGATGGGGAAACCAAAAGAATGCCCTCCTATTCCAAATTATATTAAATGCTTAAATGAAGTAATTGATTTTTTTTTTGGTTAAAATTATAAGAGGAAAATCCAGAAGAGAGTCAGAAAAGGAGGCTCAGAAAAACCTGTTTTTGTTGAAATGGATATATATGTGTGACATACCAAATATAGAGTCAAGGTAGTGTCGGGCACAAAGAATCAGGATCATACACTAAAGTTCAATACTAAATTGGCACCAGATAAGGGTCAATGGAATTCAAGAGTGTTGGACTTAGACCGTTTGTGAGAACGTAAGGATTCTAGGCTGATGACTTGTTTAATTCCACCATCCCCAGCCCTGCCCCCTCTTCTACACCTAGGCATTTTCTGAATTTTTTGGCACACTGAGCCCAAAAGAGTCACCATCATTTATGTAGGGGCACCTTTATCTTGGAAAAATCTTATTTTCACTCTCTCTCCTTCCAACCTTTTTTCTCACCTAACTAGAAGAACAATATGTTACTCAGCTAGATGGCATTCCAGTTGTAATACTTAACTTCAGAGCATTTTCATGTCGTAACTGTTTATGAGGCTGCGTGTTTGTTTTCTACAGGCTACCAGGGGGATTTGTAATTGGGCAACTTGTAGATATACCTCAAATAGATAAATGGATAAACAAGCCATTTCTAAAATTATGTGTACAAATCAGCTGTTTTCATCTAATGACTTTTCAGCAGGGGATTTTGTGTTAGGGAGATAATTTGGAGTGTTGTACTATAGATTGCATTAGTGGTGTGTTAGAGAAGGATTTCCTCAACTGGGCAACTTTTAGAAGTGAGGACATTAATTCCCAGAATTCACAGCAATTCTATTTTCGCTGAGGAATTCTGGAGCTTGAAGTCTACACATTTGGAACTTATCCAAGTAATAAACATTAATTAGAGATTTCTGTTCTCTAATCAACCTACTATAATAATAGTTTTTTTTCCCCCCAGTACCTAAACTAAGAGAATGGAGTGAAATGTGATTAAATATTTTCTTGGCCTGCATTTTCCTCCTGTATGAAGGATTTACATGGAATTGGCCCATCTGCTGGACTAAATAGAGATTGGTGTACTTGAAAGCACGCAGATCTCTATTTGGGAGCAATGTTCGGCCTGAAATAAAAGCTTGAGCATAACCAGTTGCTGCAGTGGTCAAGTTTTTGCCTTGCTTTTAATACAGCTCCATTAATAACTGTACTTGGATGGACAAAGGCCCTTGATTGTAACATATAATCCCATGCAAATAATGGTCCCAGCCACATGAATTGGTATGTCGCAAAATTGGAGATTTGAAGGTTTTGAGTTAGTAGCCTTAATGGATGAAGAATATGACCATCCTTTGATATTGTTGTTTTTGAAAGAAATATATACACTCAGCTGCATCAGGATGTTGAATACGTTTAAAGACCCAACTCTATTTATTTTAAATGTACTTTCTTAATAACATATGTTAAGAAATTCAGCTTTGTCTTAAACGTTTCTGTTTTGCCATAAAAACCTTGGAGGTTTATGCTCCCCTCTTTTGTAGGAACAATCCTCCAGACATATAGTAATATTGTAGTTTTCTGCGGATACATTCACATGCTCTGTATTAGCCATTGATCAGACTGTTCTGCTTCTGTGCAAAATATGCTGTAACCCTCAGACCTAACAGACACGTAGGACCACACATAGTGGCTACTACATTTTGCTGACTAACAGCCTGAAGCTGCAATGAGTAGCTAGCTGTTAAAGAAAAGAGTCTGTGAAATCTCCCGTTGCCTGTTTGCTGTTATGACCATTGCTCAGGTCAATGCCGCTGAAATCCAGAGAGATCTGGGAGGTCATAGTTTTTCTCCTAGAAAGTCTTAACTGAGATTGGTAGCATTTTTTGCAGGATCTCCAAAGAAAGCTCTTTTCTCCTCTGGGCCTTATAAACTGGAGATTGTGGACATTGAACTGGTCTCTGCATATAAAATAAGTGCCCTATCTCTGACACTTTTTGTTGTTAGTTGTATGTCCAACCCATTGCGATCCCATGGACAACTTTCCTTCCAGCCTTTCTGTCCTCTACCATCCCTCGGAGACCATTTAAGCACACACCCACTGCTTCAGTGGCTCCATCCAGCCACCTCCTTCTCTGCTGTCCCCTTCTTCTTTTGCCCTCCATCTTCCCCAGCATTAGGCTCTTCTCCAGTGAGTCCTTCTTTCTCATTAGGTGGCCAAAGTATTTGAGTTTCTTCTTCAGGATCTGGCCTTCTAAAGAGCAGTCAGGGTTGATCTCCTCTAGGACTGACCGGTTGGATCGCCTTGCAGTCCAAGGGACTCGCAGGAGTCTTCTCCAGCATCAGAGTTCAAAGGCCTCCATTCTTTGGCGCTCAGCCTTCCTTATAGTCCAATTTTCACAGCCATCCATTGCAACTGGGAAAACCAGAGCCTTGACTATATGCACTTTTGTTGGCAGGGTGATATCTCTGCTTTTTAGTTGACACTTTATACTTACACTTTAGTGTAGAAGAAAGGACAATAAAGAATAACAGACTTGGAACGGTTCTTGAAGATCTTCTAGTCCAACCCTCTACTCAAGAAAGAGACCATTTACCATTCTGAACAAATAGCTATCCAATCTCTGGTTGAAAACCTCCAGTGATGAAACACTCACAACTTCTGGAGGCAACCTCTTCCATTGATTAATTCTTCTCACCAACAGGAAATTTCACCTCAATTCTAGGTTGGTTCTCTCCTTGATTGGCTTTCATCCCTTGCTTCTTGTTCTGCCTTTAGGTGGTTTGGAGAATCGGTTGACCCCCTCTTCTCAGTGAAAACCTCTCAAATATTGGAAGACTGCTATCATGTCACTCCTAGTTCTTCTCTTCGTTACACTAAATATACCCGGTTCTTGCAACTGTTCATCATAGGTTTTAATCTCCAGTCTCCTAATCGTCTTTTGTGCTGTTCTCTGCACTCTTTCTAGAGTGTCAACATCTTTTTTGTATCGTGGTGACCAAAACTGAATGCAATATTCCAAGTGTGATCTTAACCAGTGCAATATAGAGCAGTGTTAACCCTTCACAGGATCTCGAAGATCTGCATACAGAATTGGAAGGAAACGTTGACAATAGTTTACTGTATGCCAGATATTGTCCCATGTAAAATAATTTTTATAACCTCAGTTGGTTATAATTTGTCAGAGATGCCTGATATAAAAATAATGACTGCTAAACCAACTCATTCCTATTTTAGAAAAGAATTGAATCCAGACCTCAAATATTGTTAAAGTTAGAAACATTGATACTTAGTGTGAGTTCGAATTTTGGCACATCAGTCCGGATAATGTCTAAATTTCAATCCAATCAGGTGCTTTTAATGGCAGATATCGATTCTAAAACGTTTAAAGCCACTGATGATATAATAGAAGCAGAGGGAGATTATTATGAATACTGACGAATCCATTTCCATATGTTTTGAATTCTCACTGGAATGTATCCATCAGAAGTACTTAAACCATATGAATAGTCAGTCAGCAGTATAATATATTAAAATAACTAAAATCTAATTTAATACTGGGAGAGAATTATTTTATTTTGGTTATGAGACATGCATGATTGATATCACATTCAGTTTTTCATAATGCCCATTCCCTCTTGCTTTCTTGACAGACCACAGTGAAATCCACAAGTCATCATTTATACTAATTAGTTAATTGGAGACATGATTGAAATGCAGAGTCCTAAGAAAGGAAGTGGGAAGGAATTACACAAGGTCAAAGCTGCTAAAGCACATATTTAGTTATGGAAATGAAATACAACCTCAATGTCAGGCCCAGTAGCTGACGAAATGGACTTGATTTAGCATGGTTCTTCATAAATTAAGTATTTACTTTCTAAGCTAAGTTTTCCACTATGAAAATAGGATGCAATCCCCCTTGTTAATTTTCCCGAGAGGAATGGACTATGCATGTATAGAGAAGGAAGAAAAATCCTTTTTATGCCCGCCACTTGGGGTGTGAATTGAGACAAAGATGTCAACCTAAGGTACTTTTTCAAGGGACAACTGGATTTTGTTTTTCCTTGAAGACATTTCGCTTCGCATCCAAAAAGCTTCTGGAACTGAAAAAGCTTCTTGGATGAGAAGTGAAACAAACATCTTTAAGGGAAAACGAAGAAAGTCCAATTGCTTCTTGAAAAAAAGCATGTTTGGGACAACCAAGACCTGAATGCCTGAGAAACTCCATACACATATCAATCTAAGATTTGTCAGCCCTGTGAGGTAAACCTAACCAGGAGAGAAGTCACATGATTGGAACTATTGGCTATAGTAACAGAATAACAGAGTTGGAAGGGACCTTTTAGGTCATCTAGTCCGGCAGTCACCAACTGGTGGTCCATGGACCACTTGTGGTCAGCGAGAAAATTTTGGTGGTCTGCAGAAAAAATATTTGCATTTTTTATATTGCACTAAGTTGAGGGGTCCTCAAACTACGGCCCCTGGGACAGATACGTGCAATGAACGTTGGTGTTGCTGCAGAGAGTCTCCCCTTCAGGGTCTTCTTGAGTGGGTCAGAGGGGGCCAGAAATTCTGACTTGGGGTCTGCTTCAGCCTCCTGGTGAGGGGCTTTGGGCGAAGGCTGGAGGGAAGTGTTGCTGGTGGCAAAGAGCCGGGAGGGCCTTGTTCCAGTGGGATTGCATCATGGCCTGGAACTGGCTGACCATCTCAGCCCACTGTGCCTCCAGGCGCCGGTACCTGGCCTTGCACTCCCACAAGTCTTCGCTCTGCTTGGAAAGCCTATGCTCCTAGTCCACAGTGAGGTGCTTCAGCTGAGCCTCCTTCTTGGTCAGATCCAATTTGAACTAAGCTGTTTTGCCAACTCTTTCTCATGGTGGCTGCTTAGCTCCAACTATTGTGGCCTTAAGGAGCCTGGGTTGGGAGGGGGCAAGTGGCTGGGAGGGTAGGGGCAAGTAGAGGCCGGCAAGGTGCCCCTCGACGTGAGTGACATCGAATTGACCATGCCCACCCAGTCACATGCCCACCTAGCCATGCCCACCCAGCCGGTCATTAGGCAGATCATATTAGCGGTCTGTGGGATTTAAAATTATGAATTTAGTGGTCCCTGAGGTCCAAAAGGCTGGTGTCCCCTGATCTAGTCCAACCTACTTCCCCCAACCCGGCCCAAGCAGGAGATCATACACAATTTCTGACAGATGGCAGTCCAATCTCTTCTTGAAAGCTTCCAGTGATGAAGCTCCCACAACTTTTGACAGTGATTGTTCTCACCGTCAGAAAATTTTATCCTTATTTCTAGGTTGACTCTCTCCTTGATTAGTTTTTTTTTTAATACCTACCCCAGGGAGTCTGAGTCTTTTAATAATATTTCCATGCTTCCCTAGATTCAAGACATGTTTCTTCATCTGTTCTTGTCTTAATATTTTCTGAATGGTTTCTCCTGGGTCATCTCCGTGGCTTCTCACACTCAAGATTTCCTATAGGGGGAACTTCTTTAATTTTATCTCTATAACAGCAAGCATGTGAGGTCTGTCAAGATGAAGGAGTACAGCTGGGTCAAAGTCACAAAGTGAATTTCCCTGGCTAAGGGTAGATTTAAATCCTTCGTTTTCCTAGTTCTTGCCCAACACCTTAATATCCTTATAGTATAGTGAATCTCAGTTACTTAGAACAAAATCCTATTGTGCTTAATGTAGTTTGGTTCCTAATTAGTAAGCATAGGGTTGTAGCCCAAATGGGGAGGCAGACAGCAAAGCATGCAGTATTTGGATGCTGAACATCTTGCTAATACGATTAGTAGATGGATTAATTATTCATTATTTTCATACTCTCCAATTATAGAAGTTCTCACCTTGCTAATTTGGGCAATGATCTATGTTTAAAACTGATTGAACTGACAATCTGGCACAGTTATTAAACTTTCAGGTATGGTTCAGCTTGGCTTAAAGCCAAGTAATTTGGGAATGTAAGCTCAATAAATACTTGATTATTTTATGTAATGAATGTGTACTTCTCTACCTTGGGAGGCCCATGTTTTTGTAAACCCATGAACTAATCCCCTGAAAGACCTTCTAGATTAATTTGCAGTACAAAAAAAATAGGTTTATGCACATTTGCTCAATGCTGTAGGTTTTGCTGTAGGTTCCTTGAGGAAGGCTCGTTTTGCATAGAGAAAGTGTAATCCAAAAATTTCAGATCCGATTAGAATATCATCCTTAGCTATTGTTTGCTTGTGGGTTATTTATAAAATAAAGCTCAGGTGTTTGGATTCATATTTAATGCTGACTCAGAAACCATGGTTGCAGTGACTTCTTTCATAGTAAGAAACCAAATTATGTTGGTGCTCCCAACCCTAATAACTATGATGTGCTCTTCTGGAATCAGTTACAGATAGACCTTGATTCATGACAACAATTGAGCCCCAAATTTCTCTTGTTCAGCGAAACATTGTTAAGTGAGTTTGCCTCATTTTACGACCTGAATTTTGATCACATGACCATGGGACGCTACAACCGTCGTGTGAAAACTGGTCACGAGTCACTTTTTCTCCAGTGCTGTTGTAACTTTGAATGGTTACTCAATGAACTGTTGTAAATGCCTGTATTTCATTTCTGCCTTACAATCTGTTGTCCCTGTAACTGACATTCTTCCTTTTTTCCTTTTAGCCAGGAGGAGTTACCAATTCACGATGCAGCATCTGACAAGGTAAGCAGCCCCTCTCTGATGTAGATAGCAATGCTTGATTTAGAAGCATCTAGAACATGTTCTGCATGTGAAAGCAATCGGTATAAATTTACTCAGTATCCGCGTGGCTAAGAATTCAACAACAACAACAAAACTTGCTGATCATGCTAATGGAAAACCTGCCTAGCCCAACCCTCCTCTTTTATTCCAAGTTTTGGAGAAGTTTTTTTTTTTTTTAATTGATTTATATGCCGCCCTTCTCCGGAGACTCAGGGCGGCTTACAGTGCGTTAAGCAATATTGAAATACTGAAATTGGGCTATTGGATTCTAATTGACGCCAAGTCAGGATTTTGAGTCCATTGAGTTCATCATTACCTGCCTTCTTCACACTTTGGAAATTTATTGAGCCATCGCTTTCAAAATTATGACCTAGCGTGTCTGAGATGTAAAGAAGGTAATAATTTGAGGGCTCCGGTTTATCTTGAGTAGTCAGCCAAAATGCAAAAATGCAGGGTGCTGAAATGGCTTGGCTGAATCTGCCTGTAAAAAACAAACAAACCATGGAATGGGTAAGATCGTTTTTTGAAAATACTCCGGCATTTTGGGGAGAAACTGAAGCTGGTGTGGCCCTGTGGCAAGAGTTGGTACATTCCAATGAGTCTCTACCTAAATAATTTTGCTCGGACTGATAAAAGTTGCTTGGATGAACAATGAATTGTCCGACATTAACAAAATTTGCTTCAGTTGCCATGATTCAACTTGGCCTGGATGATTGTGCCTTCATTGGCATATTCTGGCATTCTATTTGGTTCTAACTGTTCAGCATGAGTTTGCTTGGAAGGTGATGGGAAATGTAGTCCAGCACTTTAGAGCAGGGGTCTCCAACCTTGGCAACTTTAAGGCTTGTGGACTTCAACTCCCAGATTTCTTCAGCCAGCTTTTCAAGTAACGGGAGCTTACCCCGTTATGTGGCCCTAGGGATTTGAACTGCTGAACTGCCGACCTTTCGATCGACAAGCTCAGCATCTAAGCCACTGAGCCACCACGTCCCCTATGTATCTAGATGTAGGCCAGTCTTTTTCAAACTTGGCAAGTTTAAGGTGTGTGTGTATGTGTGTGTCTGTACTTCAACTCCCAGAATTCCCTATCCAGCTTGGTGGAGTGAGGAATTCTGGGAGCTGAAGTCCACACATCTTAAACTTGCCAAGCTTGAGAAACCCAGAACTAGCCAGATGGCTGCCCAGCCAAGCTTTCCTTCTTTGTTAAATGCAGTGATAAATATTGATCTCTGCCAAGAAAACTACTCTTAATTATTGCCCTCCTTAATTTAGTCCATTTTTTCCTGTCAGTTTATAGTCTTCCTTGCTGGAGTAAACATTGTTTTTTCCGACCAGTAGTTAATATTGGAGAAAGGAGGTAATTGAGAGGGGATGGATGTCATTTGAAATGCTGTCTCCGTTTTAAAATGTTGAAATGCCAGATGTTATTGTGCTCAATTACCGGCTAATATGCTGTGACTATAATTATGCAGTGGAGTGTTGCCAAGTTAGAGTCAGAGGGATGAATGAGGTTGTCAGCAAGTGGTATTTGCAAAATAATTCAGCAACCTGAACAATCAGAGCATCTCTTGTATAGTTGACACTCTGAGGGAAAGTCAGAGGTTATATAATCTGAGCTCCGTAGTCAAGATTGAGTTCTGTCTAATTCTAATTCATTGAAGCTTTCTCTCAGAGAGAAAAGTTTGCTTACTATTCGGACAAAAATATCTATAGAAACAGACTATTCCATATTCAGTTGCCTAATGAATGATTACAGAAGCCAGAACCAGTTTGGCCTGGTGCCGTGATGGTGAACCTATGGCACGCGTGCCAGAGGTGGCAAACAGAGCCCTCTCTGTGGGCATGTACTCTGTCGCCCCAGCTCAGCCAGCTGGTTGTCGGGTTTCACGTGCCGGCCAGCTAGTCATCAGGTTTAAAAGCCTGCTGGGCAATGGTGGAATTCAGATTTTTTTACTACTGGTTCTGTGGGCGTGGCTTGGTGGGCGTGGTGTGGCTTGGTGGGCATGGCAGGGGAAGGATACTGCAAAATCCCCATTCCCACCCCACTCCAGGGGAAGGATACCGCAAAATCTCCATTCCCAGGCCCACTCTGGGGCCAGCCAGAGGCAGCATTAGCCAGTTCTCCGAACTACTCAAAATTTCCGCTACCGGTTCTCCAGAACCTGTCAGAACCCGCTGAATAGCACCCCTGCTGCTGGGTATCTTTGGGCCAATCGTCAGGAGATAATGAGTTATAGTCCCACCTTAGGTATGAAAGCCTGCTGGATGATTTGGGGCCAATCACCGGAAAGTGGTGAGTTCTAATCCTGCCTTGGGCAATGAAAGCTAGCTGGGTATCTTTGGGCTAACCACTCTCTCTCCGCCCAACTCGCCTCACAAGGTGGTGGTTGTGGGGAAAATAGGAGTAGGAAGGATTATTATGTATGTTTGCCACCTTGAGGTATTTATAAAAATAAAGGTGGAAAATAAATAAAATAAAAAGACAGAATCATTTAGCAATTGTACAATATATTTTTTTCCATGAATAATTACTGTAAAAAAGTGTGATTCTTTTCACACTTTTTCCTGGAAAGATGCAACGAAACGTGCATTGCTTATGATTTCAGGGAGGTTATTTTTGTAACTCCTTTAGTAAATTACAGGTTCTTCTCAAAAACATTGCCACATTCTAGCTTATGAAGAGATCTCTAATTCCTGCTTATTACTTACACTTTGGCTAGGATCCCATTGTAGTTTAAGCACCTGCCTAACAAGTATCCACTCTTTTACAGTTTATTTTAGTTTTATCTATCATGTGTTGTGGGAGCTTCATCACTGGAAGCTTTCATGAAAACCGGACTGCCATCTATCAGAAATGGCGTAGGGTCTCTGTACCATTATGCAAAGTGCAGAAAAGATGTAAGAATGAATAAGCCACAGAAGTTAGGATATATGACAATGATGGCAAACCTTTTTGCCATCGCGTGCCAAAAGTGGGGGCGAGCACAGGGGGGTCGTGCGCACATGCATGCCCACACCCATAATTCAATGCCCCCTGCCCCCCCGTGCATGTGCATGCGACCCCCCCTGCACTGCTCCCACTATTGGCACGCGATGGCATGGTGGTACCAGAAGGCCTGTTTTTCACCCTCCCCAAGCTCCAGAGCCTTTCTAGGAGACTGGGGAGGGCGAAAACGGCCTTCTCCAGCCTCCCAGAGACCCTCCAGAGGCTGGAAATGGCCCATTCCCCAACTTCCAGTGGGACTGGAAGGCCTGTTTTTCACACACACACCCCGGCTTCAGAGGCTTTCTAGGAGCCTGGGGAGGGCAAAAACAGCCTTCCCCACCCCCCCCTGGAGGCTAGAGCCCATTTCCCAACATCCGGTGGACCCAGAAGGCCGGAAAATCAGCTGGTGGCACATGTATACGCACTGGAGCTAAACTAGGGCAATGCTCACATGCCCACAGATATGGCCATAGGTTCGCCATCATGGATATTTGATGAGGAAAAATAAAATACAGCAAAACTTAGTCTGGCCAATCTCAGCCATCCCTTCTGGCTTTGGTCAGGTGAGACTTTCCTTTTTAGAAAGATGTAGTAGGGGTTGGTTGGGTGGGTGGCTGTCTTAACTATTTCCATGCAAACACATTCCCTGATAATGGCTGGGTGGCAACTGATTAATTTTGTATATTGTGACCAGTATGGTCAACACAACCCACAAACACTACCCAAATCTAGTTGTACCACAAGGACCACTTCATCACAACGAATGGGTTCAAATTCTTCTTTTGATAGTCGGCCACATTGTACCTCCTGATCAAGAGGATTGTTGTGGCCTGTCAGACTTGGACGATGAGGAGGTTGAGGAGAAACTTGGGCCAATCCTGGAGTCTGGGGAAGGCTCTGATGGATGCTCTGCGTCGGAAGCAGAGATAGAGCCAGGGCCGTCCGGCATTTCCCAACTGCCTTCGGAGTCGGAGATAAGTGGGGAAGAAGAACAGCTGGGGCCTGTTCCAGATGCACATATGTGCAGAGCTGTTAGTAGAGGAGAACAACTGAGGAACAGGGGCCAACTTGGGAAGAAAGGCACATGTGGATGCTGAATGGTCCCTCTCTGGCTGCGGAATAAATAGAAGCAAAAGAGGAGTGGTGATTGCAGGAGACAAAGAGTTTGTATTTCTTTCGGAAGCAATGTGCAGCAACTGCCAAAAAAGCCAACACAGTTCTGGGCTGCCTAAACAGAGGGATAGAATCAAGATCACATGAAGTGTTAATACTACTTTATAATGCCTTGGTAAGGCCACACTTGGAATACTGCATCCAGTTTTGGTTGCCGCAATGTAAAAAAGATATGGAGACTCTAGAAAGAGTGCAGAGAAGAGCAACGAAGATGAGGGGACTGGAGGCTAAAACATATGAAGAACGGTTGCAGGAACTGGGTACGTTTAATTTAGTGAAGAGAAGGACTAGGGGAAACATGATAGCAGTGTTCCAATACCTCAGGGGCTGCCACAAAGGAGTCAAGCTATTCTTCAAAGCACCTGAAGGCAGGACAAGAAGCAATGGGTAGAAACTAATCAAGGAGAGAAGCAACTTAGAACTCAGGAGAAATTTCCTGACAGTGAGAACAATTAATAGGTGGAACAACTTGCCTCCAGAAGTTGTGAATGCTCCAACATTGGAAAATTTTAAGAAGATGTTGGATAACCATTTGTCTTAAATGGTGTAGGGTTTCCTGCTTGGGCAGGGGGTTGGACTAGAAGACCTCCAAGGTCCCTTCCAACTCTTGTTATTCTATTCTATTCTATTCTATTCTATTCTATTCTATTCTATTCTATTCTATTCTATTCTATTCTATTCTATTCTATTCTATTCTACTCTACTCTACTCTACTCTACTCTACTCTACTCTACTCTACTCTACTCTACTCTACTCTAAGATTTGCTTATCGTGGTTCATGCCTCAGAGACTTCTTGCCAGGAATTAATTTACAGCTTTGGGACTGGAAGCTCTTGGCCTGGCAATTATCTGACTGATAAGGTCTGTTACTGCAATTAACCCTTGGAAGGGTTACTGCCTGGATTTTTCTCTGTGTGAATGCCATGAATTCACAGTAGCTAAATAAAGAAGGATTTTTTGGGACAAGGAGTCTGTTTCTTGGTTCTGCTAAGGCTGTGTCAGAACAAGGATACGTAAATAGGGGGTTCTCCCTAACAGAATAGAAAGTTGCCAGAAAACTGTAGAGTTTCTAGGAATCCTTCTACAACTTTGCAAATGATTGAGTTGTGCAGCCCTTGTTATTACCAACCTGGATGAGCTAATGCAGGCTTTCCACAGTCATTTCTCAACGGGAGGATAGATCATCCCGCGCGCACTGTAGTTTGAGTTTATTGAAGTGTTGTGAAGTGCTCTAAAATTACGATAATGATGTCTTTCTTGACACAGTCATTACTCAATATATCTTAACCGACAGGCCTAGCTATACCGAAGTATTTAAACTAAATTACACGTCTCGAAGGGGTGCGGCCGAAGAGCTGCATAATTTTCATTTTTTTGCTTTTTATTGGCAGGGCTAGAATCTAGAAATTATTGCAGGGACGTTTGTGCACAAAGCCTTAAATTATCGAACTGTTTACTTGAAAGGATATTTCTGAAATTGGCAGGCTTTAAGGGAGAAGTGTCTCCAAACACTATCATATTCGGTTGCGTTGTTAGGTCCTAGCGCATAAAATGATGCTCGTTGAGAGCTGCGTCTAGCAGAGCCACTTCTCTAAAAGATAAAATGCAGGAATCTTAGGTTTTTGGCTGTCTTATGAGGTGGTGAGAAAGAACCCATCTGGTTGGACTCCACTGCTTAAAGCAGCGTTTTTCAACTTTGGCAACTTTCCAATGTGTTGACTGGTTGGGGAATTCTGGGAGTTGAAGTCCATCCACTTTAAAGTTGCCAAAGTTTGTAAAACGCTGGCTTAAACATTAAGAATCTCTTACCTGGGCTGCAAGAATCCAGATACAGGTACGGTAGTCCTCAACTTACAACCACAATTGAGCCCAACATTTCTGTTGCTAAGCGAGACGATTATTAAACATGTTTTACCCCATTTTACGACCTTTCTTTCCACAGTTCTTAAGTGAGTCACTGCATTTGACCTGGTGGCACAGTGGTTAGAATGCAGTTCTGCAGTCATACTCTACCTACAGTCTGGAGTTCGATTGTGACAGGGCGCAAGGTTGACTCAGCCTTCCATCCTTCCGAGGTCGGTAAAATGAGGACCCAGATTGTTGGGGGCAATAGGCTGAGACTGTAAACCGCCCAGAGAGTGTTGTAAAGCACTGTGCAGCGGTGTTGTGGCCCGTCAGCGGCCTGTGCAGATTGTAGCTGATTCCGACAATGAGGAGGCTGGTGTGGTGCTGCACAAGCAGCCTGTGCAGCTGGCACTCGAGTCGATCAGTGAGTAGGCTGGAGAAGATGTGGTGCCAGAGGTGGGGATTCAGCCAGGGCCTTCAGAACCTCCAGAAGCTAAATGAAGAGGACAAAGAGGAGTCTCTTCTCAATGCACGGGTGCATAGAGCTGCCAAAAGGCAGGAGTGGCTCCTCAGGAGGAGGTCTCCTCGAGAGTAAGGCTTGGGGCTAATTGGCCACTCCCTTAGCCTATTTAAGAAGGAACACCGCTTGCAACAAGCTGTAGGGAATAACTTTAGTTCATTCTCCTTCACGTCTGGATTCTCTGCAAAATTGCTTCTGGGCTTTCTGCCAATTCTAGTAAGACTGTGATTACGTTATCTTAGAATTCTGGTAGGCTGTTAAGACAGTTTATTAACAGCCTTTGGTTGATAAAGACTAAGTTATTTGAGTAAAATAAGCTTTGTATAGAGTTTGTATGTGCTGCGTTCTTTGGGGTCCGTTTGTTCTGCCCCAGCAGAACAAACGGTTTACAAGTCTAAGAGCTATTGTTATTGCTACCTCTTAAGTTAATAGCAAAGTTGTTAAGTGAATCCGGCTTCTCCATTGACTTCGTTTGTCAGAAGGTCGCAAAAGGTAGTCGCATGACTCTGGGACCCTGCAACCGTCCTAAATACGTGCCAATTGCCAAGTGTCTGAATTTTGATCACGTGACCATGGGGATGCTGCAACGGTCATAAATGTGAAAACTGGTCGTAAACCACTTTTCCCGGTGCCATTGATCACTTCGAACCGTCATTAAACAAATGGTTGTAAGTGGAGGATTCTCTGCATTTAATAGATGGCAGCACAAAGAGTTTTCGATAGCTCTTTCGTGGTCCATCAAACCTCCTTGAGTTTACTGCCAGTCCTTCCCTCTGAAAATCGGTGGTTGAATGCCAGTTCCTAGAAGCATACAAGTAGCAGTATGAACTGGGAATTCAGTGTGAATACAGGTAGCAGTGCGAAGTACTAACGTTAGGAAAGCAATAGTGAAAAGGTCTTGCTCTGCGAAGTGGAGCCTTAATCTCTCACAAGCAGTCTCAAAAAAAGGTGGTGATGATCTAAAAATAGAGCTTGGTGTTGTGATCCAGGCCCTAGTACAGTGATGGCTAACCTTTTTGCCATTGCGTGCCAAAAATGGGGGGGGCGTGGTGGGGGTCACACGCACGCATGCCCACATCCATAATTCTATGCACCCCGCCCCCCGTGTTCCCTCCACTTTTGGCACGTGATGGCACAGTGGGTCCGGGAGGCCCGTTTTTTGCTCTCCCCAGGCTCCAGAGCCTTTCTACGAGCCTGGGGAGGGCAAAAACAGCCTTCCCCACACACACCCCAGAGGCCCTCTGGAGGCCGGAAACAGTGTGTTTCCTGACTTCTGGTGGGCCCAGAAGGCCCGAAAATCAGCTGGCTGGCGCACACATGCGTGTCGGAGCAGAGTTTGCTGCCCACCGATATGGCTCCGTGTGCCACCTGTGGCACCCCGTGCCATAGGTTCGCCATCACCGCCCTAGTAGGTAGTATTAAACGCAAACAGTTTGAAAACAAACAGACTTTATTAGAACAGCTATGAATTAACTCATTCTCAGCGTAGTCCAAACTAAATCAAAGTCTTCATAAAGTCTTATCACCAACCTTGGTATAATTAGGCAAGCTGCCAAAGGCTTCTCTTGGCAAAAGTTCAGAAGGAGAGGACGGTGAGCAAGATAAGAACCAAGTTTATCAACCTTTTTCTGACAAAAAGCCCAACAGCCATTGCTGGTTTTTTTAAGCCTCATGGAAAGGCCAATCATCTCTTGGTCCTACTCCCGAGTTCATCCTCTTTGTTGTAGCAGCTCTTGCCTTCTGGCAGCTCTTCTCATATGTGCTCTAGGAACAGGCTCCTCCTGTTCCTCTGCCTCTCTACTGTCAGCCTCTGCAGGCTCTGAAGTCTGCACATCACTCCCCGATGGCCCTGGCCCCATCTCTGCCTCCGATGCAGAGCCCTCATCCAGGCCTTCCCCAGCCTCCAGGACTGGCCCATATTCTTCCTCAGCCTCATCGCTGTCTGACTCCACTCCCAGCTCGGCAGGCTGCTGGCGGACCACACTTGGTTAGGCTGTAGAGCCACTCGCACCTATCCCTTAATACCCAGAGACTTTTGTTGTGGAAACCCAGATTTCTTGGAATTTTAAATATTATTGCCCAGGGTACAGAAAACAATCCGTTAAAAATAAATTTAATTCTGGTTAAACTCCTTTGCACAAAATTAGGTTTAAAAAGGCTTTTCATATGGAGCGGATGGTTAAACACACGTCTATTCAACTATTAACTATTTCCTCATTTGCTGAAAATTGTGAACGCCCGTGATGTTTAAGACCAAAACCTAGGAGAGGGGTCTGTTCCGTTGAGTGGGCCTTCCATTTGATTTAAAACATTTGCTGGTGATTTAAGGCTGTTAAAAACTTCACAATGTCTGTTCCTGGATGCTTATAAATGTTGAGAAAAGAACCCTTGAGAGTATATTTGAAGTGGAAGAGAATAATGGCCTCTGATTTTATTTCAGCAAAAGCAGCTCGAGATTGAAAGAACTACAAAATGGTTGAAGATGTTAAAAAGCTGGGAGAAATACAAGAACACAGATAAGGTAAGGTTGAGTGTTTCCTTCAGCAATTGTACTATATTTATTGAACGCAAAAGTACACACCGGGTGCTGTAGCCTTGGACTTTTTACCCACCTATTGTGACGTTTGCTAAAAGAAACAAAGTACAAAGAAGCTGGATATCAGAATTTCTGAAGTGTAACTCTTTCGGAATAGTTTCAATATTTGTGGAGTAGGAGTGTAAAAATCCATGTCCTCGTAACTTCTCTGCAGTCTCCTTTGCCCTTGAAGAGCATTTGGAAGCTTCGACTACATTAGGACCGCAGTTGAGCCCAAAATTTCTGTTTCTAAGCAAGACGGTTGTCCAATGAATTTTGCCCCACTTTACGACCTTTCTTGCCACAGTTTTTTTTTTTTAAATTAGATTTATATGCCGCCCTTCTCCGGAGACTCAGGGTGGCTTACAATGCGCCAAGCAATAGCCTCCATACTTTTGTATATTTATACAAAGTCAGTTTATTGTCCCCACAAACTGGGTCCTCAATTGACCTACCTTAGAGAGGATGGAAGGCTGAGTCAACCTTGAGCCTCGAACTTGCAATAATTGCAGGCAGCTGAATGTTAATAACAGGCTATTTAGCCTGTTGAGCTATCTGAGGCCCGTTGTTTGTTGTTAAGTGAATCACCACAGGCGTTAATTTGGTAACACTTAAGTTAGTGAATCAGGTTTCCCCGTTGACAGCTGTAGTACCTGCCCTCCAGAAGGTTCTCCCTTCAGAGATTGCAATGACCTTAAGCCTGATGGTCTTTTATAAGGTGGTGAAGACCTGGTTATGTGCCCAGGTTTGGAGCCCTAAGTGTGTTACTTGGTTATAATTTTCTTGGTATATATCCATGATGGCGAACCTATGGCCCCTATGCCAGAGGTGACATGCAGAGCCCTCTCTGTGGGCACGCACGCCATTGCCAGCTGCTCTTTCGGGTTCCATCACACGCATGTGCGCTGGCCAGCTGCTGTCTTCTGGGTTTTGGCACTCCGGCACGCACGCAGGCTCCAGTTTTGGCACTCGTTGCCAAAAAGATTAACCATCACTGGTAATCTTTACTTTGGTTTCTTGGTTATCCTCCCCTTGTCCCCCCTCCTTCCCTTCTCCTCCCCCCTCCTTCCCCTCGTCCCTTCCCCTCTCATCTCTTCCCCCCTTCCCTCTCCCCTCCACTCTCCTCTGTTCTTTCCCCCCTCCCTTCTCTCCCCTTTCCTCTCCCCCTCCTTCCTTCCACCTTTCCTCTTTCTTCTCCTCCTCTTCTCCCCCCCACTCCATCCTGAGTCATTTGAGATGGGTGGCTATGAGAAATTGAATAAACAAACAAAGACTTTTCAAAAAAACTGTCTTACAAAATCCACCTGCTTCCTTTCTTTCATTGTAGAAACTGCTCATCCCTGACTCTCATATAAAGGCTCAGGTGCTTCTTTGAAGAATGCCATCATTTGGCCAATATTTAATGGGAGAGGGCTATAATCTCTCTCGTGCTCTCTCTCTCTCTCTCTCTCTCTCTCACACACACACACACACACACACACACACGGTAATTTATTTTGTGGGAAAGGAGGTTGGGGCGTTTCGAGTTAGCATCCTGCTATCTATCGGTGCTGCGTTGGTGACATTGCTTTACTCCAAGCCTGCTTTAAATTTCTTTCCTTTATAGAAATCCTCCCATTTTATGACCTATAAAAACATACTCCTGAATATTATAAAACACAATATTTGGTGTGATGGAAGCTCTTATAAAATTACTACGGTACAGAGAAGTTGCTTTTTTATCCCCTTGAAGCAATTCCTGACAAAGTTTCGGTATAGTTCAATATTACTTTAAGGGAACAAAAATGCACTAACTTGATTCTGTGCTGTTCAATGTAATTTTCAGCTAGCCGCAGGGAGCATTAAGGCTGGTGCCAATATGATGCTCATCACTGCTTCCAAAAAAGAAGAGCATAATCTGTACACAGGAGAGATAGAGCGCACAATTCTTTTCCTCTGCTTACTGCAACTAAACAAATCA
Source organism: Masticophis lateralis (assembly GCA_030761175.1). Taxonomy (NCBI): domain Eukaryota; kingdom Metazoa; phylum Chordata; class Lepidosauria; order Squamata; family Colubridae; genus Masticophis; species Masticophis lateralis. The sequence continues at coordinate 8,692,980 of JAUDYJ010000006.1, read as the reverse complement.
TCATATCTTCACTAGGATTTAAGTGCAGGCAAAGACAGTAAACTGGCTTCCCACCTTGATTCAGAACTGGTCTCTCTTTATGAAAAGCCACTGGATCTCTTCATATGACTGTGGAGGTTGATGTGTGTATCTGATCCTAGAATTAGATTAGGAATGCTCCAGAAAGAAAATCTAATTCTGGCTTGTTTCCATGATACCAGCCTGTGGGTTGATGTATGATGAAACATGCTTAGTGGTAGATAAACAAGTACAAATTCCTCCTTCTCAAGGATTGCTACTGTAGTAAGTTTTCTCTTTTGAACTCTCAGAATTTGAAACAGAAAGGAAAGATGAAAGTGAATATTTTAAATGATGGCTTCTTTAGCCAGACAGATTCTCTGTTGTTTTTGATAGCAGAATCTCAGGCTTTTGAAGGACTGTTAAATGAGACTTTCTGTGAATTATGGATTGTCCGATCTCACATACCTCCTGAAAAGTACTTTTAAAAAAAAATTCCTTTGTTCACCTAAAGCACTCAGAGAATGTTAAATCGGAGAAATTTAAGAAGGGATTTGACTGATCTCCTTGAGATTATCTTTATTGCTGGTAAATGTTATTTTTACTTTTTTTTATTTTGTAGGCTTTTAATTTGGTGTTTCCATCAATGGATGCAGAAGGTCTGTTCTGGAATTCTTTGCCCTAAGCAAGTCAGAACAAGCATAAAATGGACATTATTTACCTAACGTTGCATTAATGCAACTCAAGGGTTGCATGACAGAGACTTCTGAAGGAGTATGTTGTTGTTTTTTAACTAAAATGTGGTGCTGGAGAAATAATGAAATATTTTTAAAATATTTAAAATAGACAAAAATCTGCTTGCTCAGTGTACTTTAACAGTAGATTTTGATCCTGTTCCATTTCAGTGATGCCAGGTGAAGCCTATTAGCTTTTCTTAAATTTTATTTATCTCATGTCAAGAATACATTTCACAACCATCAATAAAGCTGCATTCCAATTTCAAAAGTAGTAATTAGGATAGGAATTAAAATTTTGAACAGAAGGACACATACTGTGTCTGAGCTGACTGGTGAACGTATATATCATTTGTATGTACGTTGGCTGCATGTTATTAGGAACAGGTGATAAAAAATGCAGTTTATTAACTGCTAGAAATTTGATATTTGAAGGAGCACAATCTTTTTCATTCTCAAGTGCATGGCCTTGAGAAAGTGTGTGGTTCTGAAGGATTTAATTTTGACTGCATAGTTAAAAATAAGAGCCATATTGGGCTGGTTTACAAAATCCACTATTTTTTATGTACCACATGACATAGCAATTAAAGGTTTATAATTGTGAAATCAGTTAGGAATCTTTGACTTGTAAATTATGATCTAAAACCAGGAGATTTAAGATCCATTTCATTTACTGATTCGTTTAAACTGTTTTCCCCAAATCATCATTTATTCAATAAGGATATCTTAGCTGGCATCTATTCTGATTTAAATAGTCCTAGCTGATCTATGCCTAGAGTGCATTTCAGGGTAAAAATAAAGGTAATACAGAAAGCAGCTAATCTCTGAGGGGAAGATATTCCATACTGCAGAAAAGGCCTGTTTTCTGAAAGCCGCCAGCTAGCAGTCTTTGGTTGATGAGATCTGCAGCATGACCAATTTTCAGCAGTGCCCAGTTTCGCATTGGCTGCAGACTGCAATCCAATCCTAAGAGCCATCTCTGCTTTGAAAGCATATCACTAATATGGGTGGTCCTCATCTTACAACAGTTTGTTTAGTGACTGTTCAAAGTTACAATAGCAGTGAAAAAAGTGACCCAGGACCATTTTTCGTACTTATGACCAAGGCAGCATCCCACGCTCAACGTGGGAAGCCATATTCACTTAACAATCGTGTTATTAACTTAATTGCAGTGATTCACTTAACAAGTGTAGCAAGAGAGGTCATAAAGTGGGGCAAAGCTCACTTAACAAATGTCTCCCCCATACAACATAAATTTTGGGCTCAATTGTAGTTGTAAGTTGAGGTACCTCTTGGTATTGCAATAGCAATCATGTGATAATTTCACTCCAATTTACTTCTATGCATGTTAATTACATTTGTTTTCTTTTTCGGGCACAGTTTCACAGGCGAATCTATAAAGGAATTCCATTGCAGCTGAGAGGTGAAATCTGGTCCCTGTTGCTCGATGTCCCAAAAATGAAAGAAGAAATGAGAGGTTATTATAATGTGAGTTTCCAAGCCAGAAAATGAAACATAAAGCTTTTCTTTTATATAATGCAGCAAATAGTAAATCTAATCCATTTAAGAGGGGTAAAATAGGGTATTTGTCTGAGTATAAGATGCACCTTTTTCCCCCTTAAAAGGGGGTGAAAATTTAGATGCGTCTTATACAACGAATGTAGCCATGCCCGCCCACTGGCCCCCACCCTTTGGCCTCTGCCTCTTAGCAGTTACCTCCTTGCAGCAAGCAGCAAGAAGAAACAGCTCCTTTCGGCTTCAGCACAGCCTATTTAGCACAAGTTGATTGGATCGGCCTCCCGACTCGCAGCTGTTTTGCTCTCAGCTGTTTTGGGCAGGCCTCTGCTGCTTACTGGAGCAGATTTTTTTTTCCTTGTGCTAATCAAGCTATGCTGAAAATGAAAATGAAAGTAAAGCAGGCTGTTTGCTCTTTGCTGCAACGAGGCAAAATTGCTGGGAGGCAGAGGCAGATTTCTTTTTCTACTTTTTCTCACCAAAAAAGGTAGGTGCGTCTTATAGTCCGGTGCATCTTTTTGCAGTATATGCCATTCTTTCCAATTTTTAAATCTTTTTTGTTTTGGAAAAGTACTGAGTAATAGGAACCATAAATTAAAATTATCCACTAGGCAAGAACCTGAGTGCAACTCCAATTTATTTTGTATACCTGAAGATTTGTACAGCTGTTCCTTTTCCTACTGAAGAGATTCCAGATTTCAGTATTGATTATACCAGAAGTTGATGCTATGCTTAGGACCACTGTGGTTTCTGAGGATCATTACACAAGACTTTCCCTTACCTGCCCTGGTTTATTGTTTGTTTTGTATGTACTGTATGCCTGTGTGTATTGTGCGCCATACAGAGTCACATTGTTCGAGTCGGACGGCCGTATACTATCCAACTCGAGTTAATAATCTAGTTACTCTAGTTAATAAAACAGATAAGTAAATACTGAAGGTACACCAAAACCAAGGAACAGTCTTGTGTCTTGTTTATTCCGGTTTTTTACATTCTCTTTTGGATGTTGTATTTATGTTTAAATTATTACTTTTCAATTTGGAAATCCAGAGAAGTTTTGAAATGAGGGGAGTGGTGAACATAGGAGTGCATCATCTGCTACTGTTTTGCTTGGGAAATTAATAATTACATTTAAACCTGCCAGAGACTCAATGTACCTATTTCCTTTCACTTTCAGTGAAAATTGGCAGGTAATTGTGCTGCCAAAAACCTCTAATTTAGGGCAGATACTCAGCCTGTCGACCAAAATTTACGTAGGATGTTACCAATAGAAGTGAATATTAGTAGCTCAGGGTTGAACTAAGGCCGTGATGGTGAATTTATGGCATGCGTGCCATAGGTGGCACGTGGAGCCATATCAGTGGGAACGCAACCTCAGCTCTGGCGCATATGCGTGTGTCAGTCAACTGATTTTCGGGCCTTCCAGTCCCACCAGAAGTTGGCAACCGTTTCTGGCCTCCGGACGGCCTCTGGGAGGGTAGGGAAGGTTGTTTTTCCTCTCCCCAGGCTCCTAGAAAGCCTCTGGAGCCTGGGGAGGGTGAAAAACGGGCCTACTGGGCCCACTGTGCCATTGCGTGCCAAAAACGGGGGGAGCATGTGTCTGTGTGTGTGTGTCGCATGTGCGGGGGTGGGGTGGGGCGCATAGAATTATGGGGATGGGCACGCACATGCGCGACCCCCCCCCCCACGCTCCCCACGCTTTTGGCACATGATAGCAAAAAGATTAACCATCACTGAACTAAGGTGTCCACAGTGTGTCTTAAGTAAGCTCGGTGGTTTCCTTTCAACCCCACAGTTACAATGCAATGCTCTTCCTAAACTGATGTCCCCTGGGACTGCAGCTCTCAGAATTTCTTAGTCCATGGCCTCTACAATTCTGGAAATTCTTAAACATCTGGATGGCTTGACTGATAGCTAGAATTTTCTGCAGCAGGCAAAAAGTTCAGAAGCAGCTGCTTCTCTTACCTCATGGCCACCTTTGACTTTCCACGGCACTCACTGATGAATAGAACAAATTTAAGATGTTCCTTTCATTCCTTTCACTGGGAGGTGTACTGGGTTAGGCCAAAATGTTTTTTAGATCAACATTCTTTGTCATATTTTTTCCCAGTTGGAAATATGGAAGCCAGCAGAAGCATGTGAATATAATATTCTTTTCCACGTGAATTTCCTTTTGTTGCAGTTCAGAGGGATATTCACTATGGCCAACTGCTTTTACAGGTATTCCTAGACCAGGGGTCAGCAATCTGCGGCTCTGGAGCCGCATGTGGCTCTTTCACCCCTCTGCTCTGGCTCCTTGTCTCTCAAAATATGTATCACAACCGCCAAGGAGCGAACCCACCGGCACACAATTTATTGAGCTTTTCAACCCCCGGTAGGCCAACCTTGGATAAATCCAAGAAAATAAAAGTTTCAGAAGAAAACAGGATTAGATTAGATTAGAATAGAATAGAATAACAGAGTTGGAAGGGACCTTGGAGGTCTTCTAGTCCAACCCCCTGCCCAGGCAGGAAATCCTCCACCACTTCAGACAAATGGTTATCCAACATCTACTTAAAAATGTCCAGTGTTGGAGCATTCACAAGCTCTGGAGGCAAGTTGTTCTACTTATTAATTGTTCTAACTGTCAGGAAATTTCTCCTTAGTTCTAAGTTGCTTCTTTCCTTAATTAGTTTCCACCCATTGCTTCTTGTTCTACCTTCAGGTGCTTTGGAGAATAGCTTGACTCCCTCTTCTTTGGGGCAGCCCCTGAGATATTGGAACACTGCTATCTTGTCTCCCCTTTTCCTTCTTTTCATTAAACTAGCCATGCCCAATTCCTGCAACCGTCATTTATATGTTTTAACCTCCAGTCCCCTCATCATCTTTGTTGCTCTTCTCTGCACTCTTTCTAGAATCTCCACATCTTTTTTACATCGTGGCGACCAAAGAACAGTTAATTCAAGTATATATGCTAGTTTTGTGGCCGCTCAAGAAATAGTCAGGCACAGGAAGGGTTTTGTGGCTCCCAGTGTTTTCTTTTCTGTGGGAAACGGGTCCAAATGGCTTTTTGAGTGTTTAAGGTTGCAGACCCTTGTCCTAAAATTAACACCGCTATTGAGCCCAAATGTTTGGTAAAGGAATCACTGTAAAGTTAACTAACAAGTGAATCTGGCTTCCCCATTGATTTTGCTTGTGAGAAGGTTACAAAAAGTAATCACATGACCCCGGGACACTGTCCCCATCATAAATAGGAACCAGTTGCCTAATGTCTGAATTTTGATCACATGACCATGGGGATGCCGCAACCGTCATAAAAGTGTAAAAAAAGTCAGATATCACTTTTTTTCAGTGCCGTAACTTTGAACAGTCATTAAATGAATTGTTGTAATTTGAGGACTACCTGTCTCTTGTTGGAAGAAGATATTTTGTAAGAGAGCAAATCTGTTCTGCTTCCCTCAGCCCAAGCTAAATAGGTTTATGACCTTTGTGAGGAGTGGAGAGTCATCGAGGATGATGAGCTCTAATGACCATTGAAGTCTTGGTGTATATGGATGGGTAGAAACAGGCTCAGACTCAACCCCTCCAAGACTGAGTGGCTGTGGATCCCAGCATCTCCTTACCCCGTCACTTTTGATGGGAGGGGAGTTGCTTATTCCCTCTGAAAGGGCTCGCAATCTTGGCATCCTCCTTCATTCACGGCTGTCCTTGGTGGATCATCTAACGGCCATGATAAGGGGGGCTTTTGCACAGGTTCGCCTAGTGCGCCAGTTGCAGCCTTTCCTAGACAGGGATGCCCTCCGTACAGTCATTCAAGCTCTCATCATCTCTCGGTTGGATTACTGCAACGCTCTCTACATGGGGCTGCCCTTGGTGTGCACCCGGAGGCTCCAGCTGATCCAGAATGCAGCTGCGCGGGTTGTTACGGGAGCCTCCCGTTACTCCCGGGCAACACCTCTCCTGCGCGAGCTGCACTGGCTGCCAGTGGCCTTCCAGATCCGCTTCAAGATGCTGGTACTTACCTATAAAGCCCTTCATGGCATGGGCCCGAGGTACTTGCAGGACCACCTCCTACCGCCCAGTGCGTTCTCATAGAACTGCCCTCCTCCGGGTGCCGTCGGCCAGACAATGTCGACTGGCAACCCCCAGGATGAGGGTGTTCTCTGTGGCCGCACCGACCCTCTGGAATGGGTTACCCACCGAGCTCTGGATGGTTCCCGATCTCCGCGCTTTCCTCGTTGGCCTGAAGACATGGCTTTTTCAGCAAATTCCCTGACCGACTATGAGGCTTTTAACTTTGGGGATTTTAAATTTGGATTGGTTTTTAGTATTTTATTGTTGTGGTTTTTCTTGTGTGAGCCGCCCGAGTCCTACGGGAGAAGGGCAGCATATAAATTTTAAAAATAAATAAATACATACATACATACATACATACATACATACATTTCTTGATTGTTTCTCTCTTTCTCCCCCTAGACTTTAAAAACTCGAGCAAGAGGAACCTCTCCAGATATCCGGCAAATAGATCTTGATGTTAATCGGACGTATCGGGATCACATCATGTTCAGAGATAGATACGGAGTAAAGTGAGTGAAACTAAATGGACTCCCTTCACATGGATCTTGTTGCTTTTTTAAATCGAGATTTACTCTAGACAGAGGTGTAACAAAATTTTGAGTCCTGTCCTTCCAGGGCAAAACTTCCTCCCACCCCTTTGATTCCAGCTTATTGTCTGTCTGTGAGATCTTTGGTACTCTTTGAGCTTGGTGGTTTTCTTGCAGAGGTTTGTGCACTGATGATGTTACATAGTTATAACTATGTATATATATATGTTTTCTGAGGTTTTCGCGGGTGTTTGCATGAAGGTCTTTGGTTATTCAGGTCTTCTCCCGCGTAAAATTGGAGGTGTCTTGGCGACATTTCGACAAAGTCTCATTTGTCATCTTCAGGCTGGTGTTTTCTGCTTCGTGCTTCTAGAAGGAATGTGAGATTGCAGCTGTTTCTTCCTTTTAACTGCTAGTGGGGGTGTGAACTGATTGGGTGGGAGCTTGGCTGTGTTCTGATTGGGTGGAGGTGTGTTCTGATTGGTTGGGGGCTTGGCTGTGCTATGATTTGATGAGGGCTTGGCTGTGCTCTATATATAATTATATATAACTATGTATATAAATATAAGGTAATGGAACATCTTCAAGAAAGCTACCGAGCTCAGAGAGCACCACGGATCTCACAGTTCAACCTTGAACTACAGATATTTTCTTCTATCAGTATTGTCTCTCTGCCATAGGAGTTCTGGACTCAAAAATACATGTGTTGCTGTGAAATTCAAAGCAGAATCATGCTCATCTGTAATTAACAGACTGGCATCCACATAAGAAAAGCATCCTTAGCAAGATTTCTAGAAAAGAGTTTTAACTAGTTTTAAAAATAGGAACATTTTAACACTGAAACAGAGTCATGTGTTCCCGTATTAAATCCTGAATGCTGCATGTTTTGAAATGGTCCAGGCAAATTTTAAAAAAACTCTTACCCTGCATTTTAAAATGCCAGAAATAAACACTAAACTATCTTGAACGAAAGTGTTCCAAAATTGCCCTACTCAGATACCTGCTAGGATTAACTTGGAAAGAATTCCGATTATTAATCCAAAGCTGGTATTTGGTAGCCTCCCATAGCTATATGGATACATATGAAGAAAATTCAGTATTCTTTCAGTATTTTTTTAGGTTAAATATATTTGGAAATAATGAGAGCCAGTTACAGATACAATAGGATTACAACCAGGGGTGAAATGCTCCTGGTTCGGACCGGATTGCCTGATCCGGTAGTGATGGAGGCGGGTGGTTCGGAGAACCGGTAGCAAAAATCCTTGCCCCCTCCCCCCAATGCTCAGCTGAGCCACATGAACATCGGAGGCTTTTTTAAAAAAAAAAATTTAAAAGCATTTTTTCTACAACCTCTTCAGCCGAAAAAATGCTTTTAAAAGTAAAAAAAAAGCCTCTGATGATCGCACGGCTCAGCTGGGATCGTCAAGAGGCTTTTAAAAGCATTTTTTCTACAACCTCCAGGTTGTAGAAAAAAATGCTTTTAAAAGCCTCTGACGATCAGGCAACTCAGCTGGGATTGTCAGAGGCTTTTAAAAGCATTTTTTTCTGCAACCTCTTCAGCTGAAGAGGTTATAGAAAAAATGGTTTTAAAAATAAAAAACAAAACTTGGCCACGCCCACCCAGTCACATTACCCACACATACACACCAAGCCACGCCCACAGAACCGCTAGTAACAAATTTTACATTTTACCACTGATTACAGCTCTCCAGATTCACCACCAGTGTTGTGAATTGTAGATCCGAAGCACCAGAAGGGCACCAGGTTGCAAATGGCTTCTTAAGTATTACAGTCAACTTGTGTTTACTGTGAAGTATTGCCCAAGCTCCCTTGTGCAAAACCGAACCAACAAAATTATTGTTTAGTTAGTTGTGAGAGTGTTCTAAGTAGATTTTGGATTGTGATTATTTTAGACAGTTGTACTCCCGCTCTGAGAGACGAGCAGATTAAATTGCAGATCGTTTTGCTTTTTTTAAAAAAAAAAACCCATTTTTTAACCTCAGGAGAATTATCAGAACAGTTAGTGAAATAGCAGCATGGAAAAGTAAAATGTCAGTAATTCCACTGAATATTATCCCAGCTCTTAGATATATCTCAATTGCCTCTTCTAATTCCTGAACTTGGTTTTTTCCTTCACTTTGAGACGATTAAGATGAATTACTGTGTCATGGGGTTAGCATTGCAACCTCTTGTGACTAAAGTCGTATGCGAGCGAAGCTCTGGTTTTGTTTTGTTTTTTTCAATAAATTGCATTTCCCCTGATTGGTTTGTTTACCCAATTTCTGTTTGAATGGCTCAATACAGTAAACAAGACAAGAACAACAGTGATCAAACCAACAGATTGATAATCGGCAACAAGAGACGTAACAACTTGAGAAAATGTTCACAATAAAACTCGTCAGATAGCTTTCATGACTTATAACAATGACATGTATTCCTCAAAGGCACTGGAAGAGCAGCATTGTAACTGCTCCTGATGATCAACAGGAAAGGAGCCATTTTAACTTTCAAGTACAGAATATTCCAGAAGGAAGGGACCACCAAAAAGAGGGCTTGTTTCCATGTCCCCCAGTTATAGGTAGTCCTCAATTTATGACTAAATAGCTAAAATGGGACTTGGGATTTGAATTCGAAATGCTAACATCTGCACCCAACCTCACAGGCTCATGATCACTAAGTGCTTGGCCACTTGACCGCTTTTACAACAGTTTGTAGCATTGCAGTGATTACATGATCACAACTTTATGGTTTTGCTGGAAACAAGGGCCTGGTGGCTCAGCAGACTGAAGCATTGTGATTAACATCAGCTGTCTGCAGTTACTGTAAGATCGAATCTCACCAGGCTCAAGGTTGACTCAGCCTTCCATCCTTTCTAAGGTAGGCAAATTGAGGACCCAGTTTGTGGGGGCAATAAGCTGACTTTGTATAAATATATAAAAGTATGAAGGCTATTGCTTAACTCATTGTAAGCCACCCGGAGTCTCTGGAGAAGGGCGGCATATAAATCAAGTTAAAAAACAAACAAACTGGCATTTATTTCCAGTTTCTGTGAAAACCCGTCCCATCATGAACTATGTGTTCACTTAACAACCGTGGCATTTGCTTTACGACTGCTGCAAAAAAAAAAATTGTAAAACCAGGCCCAGTCACATTGTGACTTGCTTTACGACCATCACAATTTATAACCATAATTGTGGGGCTCGATTACATTCATAACTCGAAGACTAGCTGTACTGTTTCCTCTTCGGTGGGTGCCTCTCTTGGATTGCAGAGAGTTTAGAAGATGGCATGTTTTCTCCGGCAAGTGTCCATACTTTTTGTCAGGAGGAGGAGGAAGACGAGGAGGATGTCAAAATTTCAATCCCAGATGTTGTTGTTACATAGGCAGAGTGACTGTATCCATGCCCAAGAGAGGAAGGAATTCTGTTGTAAGGATAAGGAAACCAAGTTAGTAAATGGGAAAGAAAGTCAAAAGAAATTTGATCTTGTGGTTAAGGCATCAGGCTGCAAAGTAGGAGACCATCAGTTCGACTCCTGCCTTAGGCAGGAGATTCAGCCGAGTGACCTTCGATTAATCACCAGGAGATGGTGAGTTCTAGTCCTGCCTTAGGCATCAAAGCCAACTGGGTGATTTTGAGCCAGTCACTCTCTCTCAGCCCAGTTCTACCTCACAGGATTGTTGTGGGGAAAACAGGAAGAGGAAGGTGTGTTGAATATATTTGCTGCCTTATTTGTAAGAACAATAAAGATGAGATAAAAAAATAAAATGGTGAGGATTTAGCATATTCCCTGGAGCCAAAATTCAGACTGGGGCTAAAATGTGGATGAGAATGAATGGAAGGTCAAGCTAGAAATATGTACCCCAGGTGTCCCGGTTTCATTGTATTTTTACAAAATACCATATTACATTTTGTAACCTGAATATTTCTCTACAAACAGACCCTTTCCTTCAATGCTTGGTTTCTTTGGTTGTAACAGAGCTCTTTTCCAGATAGAGAACACCCTGCTTGGTTTTTTTTTCCCTTCAAAGAGAGCTTTTGTAAATATTTTATCATACAATGGAACACTGATGTACTTGCTTTTATCACACACACACACACACACACACACACACACACACACACACACACACGATAGATAACCGACCTTTGTAAATAGTAAGCTGCTTTCAGTGTGCAGGGTTATACACTTATAACCACTGTGCAAGGTTATACAGATGTACAAAATAGGACTGATATGGAATTAAGCCATCAACATTTTACATCACAAATAATTTTTCCTGTAACGTGGCTCCAAAACACATTTTGATTTTGTATAGTTACATTCTGTCTTTTTTTTTCCCCCCTCCTAGGCAACAATCTTTGTTCCATGTCTTAGCTGCATATTCTGTTTATAATACGGTAAGATGCTCTGCTTCTTTGCATCTATACGCAGTCAGTTGCATAGGTCACTCTTAAACGATATTGAATTTGTGGAAATAGAATTCTCAAGGGCAACATGGAAACAGCGAGTTTGAATAGGCGTGATTCTGTATCGGATTGTTTGGCCCAACAGGGGTAAAAAGAAAATACTTCTGATTCTTGGCCCGATGCTATCAAAGCATCTGTTTTGCAAATGCTTTCCTGGAACCATTAAGATCAGAAACTGTAAAAAAAAAAAAAAGTGGTGAATAAGTTCACTTAGCCAATAATTTGCTACATGTTATGCTTAATAAGTTTTAGCAGCGTTATCGAGCTGGGTCCCATACAAGAAACAGTTCTGAAATTTTGGAACAGAAAGTTACAAATGTTCCTGAAAAGACAACAGTGGTCTCTTTCTTACCTCTGATATGAATGAAGAATTGAAGAGGGGTAGCCATTTTAATCTATTGAGCTGAACAAGTGAATTGTTTAGTACCAATACTAGGATAAACCAAACTGTATTAGTGGGCTAAAATCCATAACTTGCTCGCTTTATGTATAATTCTGTAGCTTCCTACTCAGAAATGTCAGATTGAGTTCCATGAAACTCACAATAAAACTCTTTAAGGTAGCAAAAACCCTAAATGATGGTGTAGTCTCAGTTTGGGGAATAGGTTGGACTAAATTAATATGGACATTTCAGGCTAGGTCCAAATTCTTCGTTCAAATGAATCCGTTTGAAAGGAGAGAAATTTAATCAGAGGTTTTGCCTTGACTTCCTTCTGAAGTACAAATTTTCTGCCTTGAAGGCTGTTTTGTACTAACTAGAATTTCATCATCAGGGTTCATCTAGTTATCTAAATGGGAGAGAGGAGCTAAAGATGGAATAAGATAAAGATGTGGAATAACAGCAGGCCAAAGTGCAGAAAATGGAAAGAAAGGACTCCTTTGTCCTCTTCTAACTTTATAGTCAACATTTCCTCAGGGCAGTGTTTCTCGACCTTGGCTCCTTTAAGATACATGGACTTCAACTCCCAGAATTCCACAGCCAACATGCTCTTAACTAGCCAAGGTTAAGAAACACTGCCTTAGGGGGCCCCTCCACATCTTCAGGATAAAAAAATTAGATCATGGTAGCTTGCCCTGTAGAAGCTCTAGTTATACCAGTCTCGCTTTCCTTTTCAGTTCTCTGTGCAAAGTCAGACAGAGAACTAATCCTCAGGGATATCCTTCCTCCAAACATCTCATAATTCACACTCTGCTTACCCTTACTACAGAAAAAGTGAGTGCAATTGCTTTAGGGTTTGTTTGCGCGTGTACACAAATTTTGTAATGGTTTTGTCTGCTTTTTCCCAGGAGGTTGGATACTGTCAAGGGATGAGCCACATAACTGCATTGCTCCTCATGTATATGAATGAAGAAGATGCTTTCTGGGCTCTGGTGAAACTTCTCTCGGGGCCCAAGCATGCTATGCATGGTAGGTATCTGAAGTTTCACTCAATGTCATGATAGCTAAACTGGCCTCTTCACACTAAACCTTTTTAGCAAACATCCTTCCCCCCCCCCCTTTTTTTTAAAAAAATTACATTTAGGATTTTACTTTTCAGTTCTGCAACGTTATGGTTGGGTTCACACCACTGTCCTAAATCAAGTTGACAAGTCAAAGATATTATGGGTGTCACAAAGAGCTGAAACAAATAGTATTACAGGTAGTCCTTGATTCACAACTGGTTGCTTAGTGACTGTTGAAAGTTACAATGGATCCCCAAAAAGTACTTACAAAATTCTGACAACCTCCCCCCCACTCCACCGGATTGTATGACCATATTTCAGGGGCTCAGCAATCAGCCCACATTTATGGCTTTTGGCAATGTCTTACAGTTACAAGTCCGATTTATGACGTTTTTGCTGAAAAACAGATCTTTACTTCTGGTTTTCAGCAAAACATACCCTATAATTGAACAATGAGTTTGCTGAATGATCTTAACATTCGCTTAACAAGAGGCATAGAAAAGGTGGTAAAATTGGGTCTTGTTGGGTGATGACCTTCTTTACCTTCTTTACCATTGTCGTGATTTACAGCCATAATGAGCAGTCTCTGTTATGGTTATAAGTTGAGGACTATCTGTATGGCTTCATGCAGTGGTCTGGTTCACATAACATGCTTCCAAAAGATACTGAATGGGGCCAGCTGCATTAAACCTAGAATGATTGATCATATACCATCAAATTGAGGTCAGCTCTTCGTGACTACATAACTAGACCTTGTTCAGCATGGTCTGTCCCTGTCTTAGCCTTCAAGTCCTCTAGCAAAGCACCTGTCACCACTATAATTGAGACACTTCACCTTGCTACTGCTCATCCTTTTCTGTTTCCTTCCACTTTCCCTTTCTTTTTCATCTTTCCCATTGTTATAGCTCAGATTTGGATGCTTCATTACCTAGGTATAGATTAATAATCTTATTTAAGTGGTATATTTTTTATTTAACATTACTTATTAAATTACTGCAGGATGCAGTGTCGCCTTGTGGTGAAAGAAATAAGTAGATGATAGATAGATAGATAGATAGATAGATAGATAGATAGATAGATAGATAGATAGATAGATAGATGGATGCTTATTCATGATGACCTCTCTCTTCCCTCCCCTACTTTCCCCAATTTTAGGGTTTTTTATTCCTGGTTTTCCTAAGCTGTTGAGATTTCAAGAGCATCATGACAAAATAATGAAGAAATATTTGTCCAAGCTTAAGCAACATTTTGTAAGTAAATGCCAACACGAATGAATGTGTTGATCAAGGGAACTGTTCACAGATGAAATTTCTTTGGCATTTAATTTTCATTTAACTTTCACTTCTATAGAGTGTCACAGGAAATACCACAGCTTGCACGATTCTAATCTTTATAGTTGTAAACACATCATGGGATCTGAATAACTTTTCAAGGTCTTTCATGGCTACTCTACCAAGTGCTACCCTGTAGCATGTTTCTTGATTGCATGTTCCTTTACTGTGGATGGTTGATCCTAAAATAGCAGAAGCAATCTACCACTCTACATGGGGCTCCCCTTGAAGAGACTTGGAGGTTCTAACTGGTCCAGAATGCGGCTGCGTGGGTGATTATGGGGGCGACACATCGCACCCACGTAACACCTCTCCTGCCCGAGCTGCACTGGTTTCCGGTGGTCTTCCGGGTGCGATTCAAGGTGTTGGATACCACCTTTAAAGCGCTCCATGGCTTAGGACCTAGATTTTTGCAAGACCACCTGCTGCCACTGATAGCCTCCCATCGGCCAGTACGCTCCCACAGAGAGGGACTCCTCAGGGTGCCGTCAGTCAGATTATGTCGACTGGTGACCCCCAGGGGGAGAGCCTTCTCTGTGGGGGCCCCTGCCCTTTGGAAACAATTGCCCCCAGAAATATGTAGGATCCCCAGCCTTCGCGCCTTTCGCCGGGCCCTGAAGACCCTATTATTTCAGCAAGCTGGTCTGACGGTCTGATGAATTTTAATGGGTTTTTTAGTCTTGGGGTTTTTAATATTGGCCAAAAGATTGAATCAGTTTTAAATTGTTTTAACTTTTGTATCAGTGTTTCTTATTATTGGCTGTACACCGCCCTGAGTCCCTCGGGAGAAGGGCGGTATAAAAGTTTGAAAATAAAATAAAATAAATAAATAAACTCTGAAATCTTCATTATTTATCCTAAGGCCGGTTGTCTTACCTGTAGTCATTAGTTTGGTCTTTTTAATTAAAGTTCCAATTTTTTTTCCCCACTGTGCTTCTTGATTTTTATTATGGGGCCTTCCAGAGCCATTGTATTTTCAGCTTTCGGAATAGTGTCATCAGCATAATGCAAGTTACTGATCTTTCTCTCCAAATTTTGAGACCATATTCACCTTCCCTTAGTGTATAATTTAGCACACAGGTTGAATAAATAAGAGGAGAGTATTCAGTCTTGTCACATTCCATAGTCTTTTTTGGTCATGTTGTGTGCATTCTGTGGGCCCAGAATGGTGTCGTCCTGATATGACTTTATTTTCTCAGCCCTAGGTAAAAAATATTGGAAAATACTTTAGTAAATATCACACTATATATAGCAACGGCTGTATACAGTGAGAGAGAGAGAGAAAGTGAAGGGGGGGGGAGAGAGAGAGAGAGAGAAAGGGAGGAGGAGGGAGGGAGGGAGGGAGAGAGAGATGAGATATAAGAGATATGAGATATAACACTCTAAGCCAGTGGACTCCAACCTTTTGGGAACTGGGGGGGGGGGAGTGTTCACGTACTACTTATATCGTGCACATGTGCAGATGAAGCTTGGCTTGCTTGTGTGGCCCCGGGGGTTGGGGGCCCCTGTTCTAAGCACCTTGGAGACAAAGCAGGGTTGAAATGCTCCCGGTTCGGACTGGATCGCCTGATTCGGTAACGATGGAGGTGGGTGGTTTGGAGAACCGGTAGCAAAAATTCCTGGCCCCCTCCCCCACATTGCCCAGCTGAGCCGCGCAATCATCAGAGGCTTTTTTTTTTAATTTTTAAAAGCATTTTTTCTACAACCTCTTTGGCCGAAAAAATGCTTTTAAAAGCAAAAAAAAAAGCCTCTGATGATCACGCGGCTCAGCTGGGATCATCAGAGGCTTTTTTTTTTTTTAAAAAAGAAAGCCTCTGCCAATCAGGCAAGTCAGCTGGGATCGTCAGAGGCTTTAAAAGCACTTTTTTACAACCTCTTCAGCCGAAGAGGTTGTAGAAAAAATGGTTTTAAAAGTTTAAAAAAAAAATTGGCCACACCCACTCTGTCATATTTCCCACCACCACCAAGCCACACCCACAAAAGCGGTAGTAACAAATTTTACATTTCACCACTGAGACGAAGTCCCATGTCTAGAAGCTAAACAGTGGTTTTCCAACACCTCTGTCAGTAGAGTTACCATAAAGGGGCGATTTGCCAGTTCATCACCTTGGGAGCTAGTATAGTTGGTGGTATTGAATTGCCGCCAAGAAAAAAACTTCCAAGAAGTCTATTAGTTTAGGTAGTCCTCGACTTCCAACCACGATTGAGCCCAACATTTCTGTTGTTGAGTGTGACATTTATTAAGTGAGTTTTGTCCCATTTTACGACCTTTCTTGCCACTGTAGTGAAGTGAATCACTGCAGTTGTCATGTTAGTAACAAGTTTGTTAAGTGAATCTGGCTTCCCACATTGACTTGGCTTATCCGAAGGGGATCACATAACCCCAGGGCAAGTGCAGCTGTCAAAAAGAGCCTGGTAGCTCAGCAGACTAAAAGCATTGTGATTAACACCAGCTGTTTGCAATTACTGTAAATCTGAATCTCACCAGGCTCAAGGTTGACTCAGCCTTCCATCCTTTCTAAGGTAGATCAATTGAGGACCCAGTTTGTGAGGGCAATAAGCTGACTTTGTATAAATATACAAAAGTATGAAGACTATTGCTTAACACATTGTAAGCCGCCCTGAGTCTCCGGAGAAGGGCGGCATATAAATCAAATTAAAAAAAAAAAATGAACCCATTGCCAAGCATCTGAATTTTGACCATGTGGATGCTGCAATAGTCATAAGTGTAAAAGTCACTTTTCCCGGTGCCGTTGTAAATTTGAACGGACTGTTGTAAGTCAAGAACTTCCTGTAGTTATCCACACAATGGTCTGGAAACGAAGCCCTGAGAGGGAGAAATACACTTGGGCATTTGACTCCACATTTGCATTCTGCTCTGTGCCAATTTTATCTTCTAAAATGGGTGAACTGTGTCTTCTTGGCAGGATTCCCAGGAGGTCAACACCAGCTTTTACACAATGAAGTGGTTTTTCCAGTGCTTCCTTGACCGTGTGAGTAGCCTTAGCTGTTGTTTTCATTATCCGCCCAGCTGGCCCTCTGGGCCAGAGATGGATGTTTCTTTATCTGCTGATACATCCCTGTGGTTCTTTCGTTGCAGACTCCCTTTCGGTTAACCCTCAGGATCTGGGACGTCTACATACTTGAAGGAGAGCGAGTTCTTACTGCAATGGCCTACACCGTTCTGAAACTGCACAGAAGTAAGAGCTTTGCCTTGGCTTTAAATGCTCTCTGGCCACCTGACATGGTCAGTCCTTGTTTTGAGTGACCAGACTTGGGGATGACCAGATTTATTTCTAGCTGGCTAAAAACCTGTAGTCTTTCTCCTCTCTCTCCCATCCCCCCTCCCCCAATGCCACTTTAGAACACCTGTTGAAATTGCAGATGGAAGAACTGGTCCAATTTCTTCAGGAGACTCTTGCCAAAGATTTCTTCTATGATGATGATTTTGTAATAGAACAGCTCCAGAGCTCCATGGCAGAACTGAAACGAGCAAAGATGGACCTCCCTGTAGCAGGTAAATAATTCTTCTAGCGGCCAATAACTCATGGTGATACGTTTATTTGCACGCCTTTTGAAAATTCCTCACCTGTTGGCAAGGATTGTAGAATTACACTACCAGGAAGGGAAGTCTGGAAGAACTTCTTGGAAATCCTGATCGTTTACCAAAAGGACACATCCAGGTAAGTGTCACTTGTGCACTAAGGTAGTTCAGTAGGTTTTGCTAACTTGCTTCAAGGTATGTTCATCTTCTCAACATAACATTTCTGCAAATTTTGAAGCTGTGGAAAAGACTTTATTATTATTATTTTGCCGTCTGCCTCCTGCTTTAAAAAGTAAGTAGAATTGGGGGGGAAATGGAGGCATATTTATTGTTTAAAACCATTTACAATTGCAGCTTTATTGTTAATGAAATGTGAATGAACACTTAATTTCTTCATAAATGTGTCTTTGGTGTACGCAGTTGAATAATGGCTTTTATTCACAGGATAATAACAAATGGCAATGATTTAATTTACATCAAAGGTTTAGTTTTTATAGTAAACGGGTCTGTCAAACTCTTAAGGACTATAACATCTTTTCATTTTGGTCTGTTTAGTTAAAACTGGCACGCAGAAGTTTATCCACCAACTTGATAGTAAGGGGAAAAGTGTATATTCCGGACATTTCTGCCTGTACTTTAAATATAAAATGTATCTAGGTTCAGAAAAACAGAACAGAAATTAATGAGGAACACCCATTTTGATACATTAATCGAGTGTCAATCATGTTCTGAATCCTGTCAGTGGATCCCATTGCAGCTGATCCCTTATTTTTGTCCTTTCTTCATTTTTATGACTTTCTGGAAGCGGAATGTCCCCCCGTCATTGTGATATCAAATATTCATTTATTTCTTAATTCGGAGGGAATACTGTCAACCCTAAATCGGATGCTTTTGCACCCTAGCAATTTTACAGCTTATTTCATTTTTCTAATTTCTTGGGGAAAAATTCAGAAACGAACTGTCAAAATGGGGAAGGGGGGGAAAAAAAGCAGTACCTTCCCCCTGGTTTTTTTCCCAACATGTCTACTCACCAACCCAAAGCATGAATAAAGATAAATAAAATATCTGGATGCCTAATCACTTGTTTCTTAGGAGGCATCTGTTTCCCTGCAAACAGCCTACCTTTTGGCATGGACTTTCCTTGGCACATTCTGAAGGCAGCTTTACATCCTTTTTTAATTAGAAGGGAAGTTGCGTTAATTTCTAGGCAACAGGCTGTGGGAAGGCGTCCCCCGTCCCCCCCTCCTGATGGGGAAATAGCTGAGATCCCCGCCAGTCGTAGCTGTCTTTGCAGAAGGAGCAGAAGGACTCCCCAATTCCCTCCCTCGTTTATTCAGCCAATCCTGCCACCCTAAGGAGGGTTTTTTTTTGTGCCGTTAAATGAAGAAGGTGGGAGAGGGAATTGAATGTTCTGCATAAGTTCTTCACCAAGAGAGAAGCCTCCAAGAGGCCTCTCAGCATACGGGGCCAAGGCAAGCAAGTTGGAAAAAAAAAATATTAAAAAATCAGGTGCAAATATTTCTTTTGAAAGTCGGGGAAAGACATCTGTGTTGTGAGTGATGCACCACACAGTTTTTTTTTTTTTTTAATATCGAGGGGTCCTTGGTGCTCTCTGCGCTTGGTTGTTTTCTTGAAGGTGTTTCAGTGCCGAGTTGCAGTGTGCTACTTTGGGTAGTGAAACTTGTGTCTGTAAGAACACAACCCAAGTTCAGAGAGCACCAAGGATCCCTCATTTCAACCCTGAGCTGCAAATATTCTCCTTTATGGGTTTATATATCGATTTTAGGTTGTTTTCCACCCCAGTATAATTCTGGCATTGCATATTTTCTTAGTGTCAGTTTGTTGAAAACCTGAAGACCTCCAGTTTTACTATCTCAAAGGTGCTTCCACCCCCTGCCCCCCCCCCCAAAGGCAACTGGAGCGTTGTTTGAGGAGGAGGAAGATGTTTCGCTTCTCACCCAAGAAGCTTCAACAGTTGTGACTGGATAGTGGTGGTGGTGGTGGTGGGGAATGGAAGGATTGTATTTCTTTGCAGTCATCTAGTCATTGGCACATTCTCTTGAGAGCTTTTGAGGCCTCCTTGGGTGCCTTCGGGGATCATCGGAATCAGGGGTGGAATCTTCCTGGAACTGCTGAAAGGGCTGCATTGTAGGCAGGAGATGGGGGTGTCCTATTCCCGCCCCTCTGTGTAATGACTAGATGACTGCAAAGAAATACAATCCTTACGTTCCCCCCCCACCCATCCTGTAAGAACCTATCCTTCCATCGCCCCACCATCCAGCCTCAACTGTCAGTACCTACCCTTCCATATCCCCACCATCCATTGACAAGTGATGAAGCAGTTTTTTCTTCTTCTTCTTCTTCTTCTTCTTCTTCTTCTTCTTCTTCTTCTTCTTCTTCTTCTTCTTCTTCTTCTTCTTCTTCTTCTTCTTCTTCTTCTTCTTCTTCTTCTTCTTCTTCTTCTTCTTCTCCTCCTCCTCCTCCTCCTCCTCCTCCTCCTCCTCCTTCTTCCTCTTCCTCTTCTTCTTCCCCTTCCTCTTCCCCTTCTTCTTCTTCCTTCTCCTCCTCCTCTCCTCCTCTTCTTCCTCTTCTTCCCCTTCCCCTTCCTCTTCTCCTTCCCCCCTTCTTCTCCTTCTCGTCCTTCTCCCTCTCCCTCTCCCTCTCCTTCTCCTCCTCCTTCTCCTTCTCCTTTAGTTGCCTTTAAAGAGAGAACCATGACCTGGATGACTGAGAATCTCCATAGATCTCTAGATTTATTTATTTATTTGTTTGTTTGTTTGATTGATTGATTTATATGCCGCCCTTCTCCAAAGACTCAGGGCAGCTTGCAATGTGTTAAGCAATAGCCTTCATACTTTTGTATATATCTGCTTAGTAGGGCTTTCACACACACACCCCCCCGCAAGCGGTGTTCTTTTTTATACAAAGTCAGCTTATTGCCCCCACAATCTGGGTCCCCATTTTACCTACCTCGAAAGGGTTGGAAGGCTGAGTCAATCTTGAGCCTGGTGAGATTCGAACTTGCAGTAATTGCAGGCAGCTGGCAACTAAGTGTTACTTTAACAGCACTTTAGTCCACTGCGCCACCAGGCTGTTGTTTACTTGTTACTATCAGTTTATACCCCGTTGTGGTTACTGTTGAAGGTTTTTAAGAATATCAGAAAGACACCAATCCCAATTTGGAGCCCCATGGTGATGGCAGCTGGCCTGTTCAGCCTTTTCCCCAGATTTTCCAGTTATTATTATTATTATTATTATTTCCAGTTGTCTTTAACTACTAGCATCTATTTGCCATCCTGTGCAAGAACCCAGTTTCCTTACCTTCAAGTCTTCGCTGCAGCTGTCATTTCCTTCCCTTGTAAAATTGGAATTTTAAATCTGGAGATTATAGCAAACATATAAATGACATGTCCTAGCATGCCTTGAGTGTCATTAATAGCAAATATAAACACTGTTAGGCTTCTTGGGACCTGCAAAACATGTTTCCTGGAGGGAAGACAGAACATTTCGAACCTTTGCCCCTTCCCTTCATTTGCTTTCTGATTTCACACTCGCTTTCATTTAACCTCCCATCACAGTTATTCCTGCTCATCTTCCCCCTCCCCCCCCACCTAGTTGTTATTTTCCTCCATCCTTCCGTTGCTTTTAGAATACAGACATATCATCCAGTGTTCCTGTCTACAACTAGCTTGAATGGCAGGAAAGAAATGCAGTTGGGCACCAGTCTATTACATTCTATTGGCACATAAGGTCCATCGCTTCTAAAACTCCTCCAACAGAAATGGATTAAAAGGAAGTGGAGAGATATCTATATTCCTAAGTGAATAAGAAAGAGAGAACTTAAGACTAGCTGTCCTCTGCTTTCAAGCATTATTCAGAAAAAAAAAATATTCATTTGATCCAGCGTGATCTGAAAGCTTGGAAGACTAATGCTGGAGCATAGTTGTTGGAACTGGGTATGTCTAGTTTGATAAAAAGAAGGACTAGGGGAGACATGATAGCAGAGTTCCAGTATCTCAGGGGCTGCCACAAAGAAGAGGGAGTCAAGCGATTCTCCAAAGCACCTGAAGGCAGGACGAGAAGCAATGGGTGGAAACTTAGAACTAATGAGAAATTTCCTGACAGTTAGAACAATTAATCAGTAGAACAATTCGCCTCCAGAAGTTGTGAATGCTCCAACACTGGAAATTTTTAAGAAGATATTGGATAACCATTTGTCTGAAGTGGTGTAGGATTTCCTGCCTAAGCAGGGGGTTGGACTAGAAGACCTCCAAGGTCCCTTCTAACTCTGTTATTCTATTTCTAGATGTGATTTTCTGATTACCCATAACTTCCCTGCAACCTTGTGTGTATGAGAGGTCCTTGGTGCTCTCTGAGCTTAGGTGTTTTTCTTACAGATGTTTTATTATCCAAACTAGAAAACATCATCACGGCTAGCCCTGATGATGTTATCTAGTTTGGGTAATGAAACATCTACAAGAAAACAAACTCAGATCACCAAGAATCTCTCATTTCATCCCTCAGATACAAATATTCTCATTGGTTTTTGTGTGTGTGTGTGTGTGTGTTTGAACTCACCTCTTCCACAGGCATACCTTTTTCTCTTGAGTTTATACCTTTGGAAAATAGGCATATTGCCACACCTTACTTGGGGATCAGGTGAGTGGTATATTCTGCCCAACTTCCTTCTTGGAGTCTCTCCTTCTACTTAACAGTCACAAAAACATCCTTGTCTCCCTCCTAAAACATCTAGCCCATTTCTTGTCTTGTTCAATCTGATCCAGGAAGTAGCTGCTCTCATCTCAGTGTCATCAGTCCTGGAGTCTTATCTTCTCATCCCAGGTTCATCTTTCTTTAATCCTTACCTAAAAAGCAATTTTGCTCATCCTTAAGGATGTATCTGCCTTTTTTTTTAGACATTACCTCACTTCAATGCAGAGACAAGTTCTCCCAGGTTGAGGGGAGGGAGGGGAGGGCTCCTGTCTCAAGGGCAACTGGAAAGCTCTGCCCTTCAGGGCGAATCTCCAGTTTGCATCTGTAAGCAAAAAACAACTGATATGTGACTGTAGCAAAGTCTTGGGATTCAGGATAGGAAAGAAGGACCAAAAAATGACAGAGGCAGCAGAAGAAATTGGCTGGGAAACCTCAATCTTTAGTGCTCTGTACTTCTCTATGTGTCTCTGGCATCTTTTGTAAGACAAGATTAAATAAGAATGCATCAGATAACAGGCTTCTGTTGGGTAGGAGGAAGAGTACCAAAATAGACATTTCTTGTTCTAAGATAGACTTCATTAGCAATAGCTATAGCCCTTAGACCTATATACCACTTCATAGTGCTTTAACAGCCCTCTCTAAGTGGTTTATACAGACAGCACATTGCCCCCAACAATTTGGGTCCTCCTCAGAACCCTCATGACTGTTAAATTATTTTTTATTTTCTGAGGCAATCTCTACTTCAGTTTTCCTTGATCCAGCAGCATCTCTGAGACCCCAGAAAGAATCACAGGTTTGGAGAATAAACCTGGGAAATACACTGATCTCAGAATTCCTTGGTGTGTGTGCCATTGTTTCCTCAACAAACAGCAAATATGAAACATTTTAGATACCGAAATTAGAAGAAAAGAATTCATGAGAAATTAACAAAATGAGATGAGCTCCAGGAGAACGCCTTCTCACACTCTGATTATGGAATTTGGCTACTTTCTTTCTGTCGTCCACTGTGATGCATAACTTCTTCCTAGCATTTATCTTTCAATTGGATATGTTTTGTTTTAAAAATCATAATTGTCTGAATGTATATTGATTAGTGGGTTTTTTTTCCCAGTCATTTTCTCAACAAAAATCTGATCTCTAACAATGGGAACTTTGGATCTCTAGGCTTGCAATCTAATATGAAAGGCTCCAGATGTTTTCCACTTGGCGCCTTCCATATTTGAAGCATGGGCAACTATGAAACAAGATCAAACATTCTGTGTCCGAAACATGAATTGAAAAAAAGACCAGGAGCCATGCTGGTTACAAATTCTGAGAAGTCCAGTATATCTCGCTGGCAACAGATAATGCTTGGATACTCCAAGCCCAACCTCACCAGGACACACAATACTCGAGGAAATGACTTCAGTTTGATTTCTCTTTTTTCTCCTTCTTCATATTGTGATATTCCCCATTAGGTAGCAAAATCAATTAATTCAGTGTGGAAAAATCCTGCTTTTACAGGATTTCCTTCAACAGTTTATCAGTGAGTAATCCCCTTGAAACATTTGCTTCTGAACAAACAAGAACTCCAAGCTAAAGAACTACAACGCAAAGTTAGCCCCGAATCCTTTCTGCTCTTTTGCTTATACTGTCACTCTAGTGTACTGGGAAGAAAACTTTTTTTTGAAAAGAGCTTGCCAACCTCAACTTTCCCTTGTACTCTGGGTCCGTCCCATCAGAACATCTCTGGAAGTTAATTAAGCTTGGTAGAATTCTCCATCTGGTGAGGTTGTTTATGAAGTTTTGAGCTTCAGAAGCTGCCTGGCCAGACTTTGGTCTCTTAGCAAACAAGAGAACTGGTTTACGCAGTGTTGTGGGGGTAGGGGTTGGGCACAAAACTCCATCTGGAAGGGAATTGGTTGGCTATCCTTTTATCCTTTTCTAAGCTCTCCTTCAGAATAGAATGGAAGAGCTTCATCCTTGGTTTTTCAGGATTTGCTCTTTGCGTGTGGGAAGAAACTCTTCTGTTTGAAGCAGGGCTTTTTCCTACCTTGGCAACTTTAAGACCTGCGGACTTCAACTCCCAGGATTCCCCAGCCAGCATTGGACACCCCTGCTTTACAGCGTCTGGGTTGCAGGAGAAGACATACATTCCCCAGTGTCCCGTTTCTAGTATGGGAAAATTGTGGCATTCAGAAAAAAAGACTTTTTTCCTGGAAAATAAAAATAAAAGATACATACATTTTTTAAGACAGGGTATTTGTTGTCCCCTGGGTCACCAGCTCCTTAAGCGTCATTAATGGCCTGATTGCAGCCTGATATTAAACCAGTGGTGGGTTGCTCCCGGTTCAGGCAAACCGGTAGTGGTGGTGGCGGGAGGTTCCGCTCACCTGCCCAGACGTCATCAAAAACACTCTGCGCATGTGCAGAAGCTTCTGCGCATGCGCAGAAGCACTGCACGCTCCCGAAATGAGCGAGCGCTCCCAATAGCAAACCGGTATCGGCAGGATTTGAATCCCACTACTCTATAGAACAGTGATGGCTTTTTGCCATCGCGTGCCAAAAGCAAGGGGGAGCATGGGAGGGGGGTCGTGCGCGCATGTGCCCGTGCCCATACCCATAATTCAATGCGCCCTGCCCCCTGTGCATGCACATGCGACCCCCCCTGTGCGACCCCGTCTTTGGCAAGTGATGGCATGGTGGGCCCAGTATGCCCATTTTTTTGCCCTCCCCAGACTCCAGAGGCTTTCTAGGAGCCTGGGGAGGGCGAAAACAGCCTTCCCCACTCCCCTGGAGGCCAGAATTAACCTCCTGCTTCAGCAGGAAGCCTTATACCAGGGATGTCCAATCTTGGCAACTTTAAGACTTGTGGACTTCAACTCTCAGAATTCCCCAGCCAGCCATGCTGATATGCTGGCTGAGGAATTCTGGGCATTTAATTAATCATATTTCTATGCCGCCCAACTCCCAAGGGACTCTGGGTGGCTTACATCAGAAATAATACAAACAGTGAACATAAAAATTAAAAAAAAACATTATAAAAGCATTTTAAAAACATTAAAACACATGCACACCATCCATGGCTGGATCTCGCAAGATCGCAACAGTGAGATCAACGGCCCCAGGCCT
This sequence comes from Masticophis lateralis, assembly GCA_030761175.1. Lineage (NCBI taxonomy): Eukaryota > Metazoa > Chordata > Lepidosauria > Squamata > Colubridae > Masticophis > Masticophis lateralis. The sequence continues at coordinate 8,667,540 of JAUDYJ010000006.1, read as the reverse complement.
GCCGGAAAAGCCAGGTCTTCACCGCTTTCCGGATGGCCAATAGGGTGGGGGTAGTCCGGACCTCAGGAGGTAACTGGTTCCAGAGAGCTGGGGCAGCCACAGAGGAGGCCCTTCTCTGCGGGCCCGCCAGCCAGCATTATTTAGCTGACGGGACCCGGAGGAGACCAACTCTGTGGGATCTTGCCGGTTGCTGGGAGCTATGCGGTAAAAGGCGGTCTTGAAGATAACCTGGCCCTGAGCTATGTAGGGCTTTAAAGGTAATAACCAACACCTTGAATTGTGCCCGGAGACCAATAGGAAGCCAGTGTAGCTCGCGGAGAATTGGTGTAATGTGGGTGTATCTAGGCGCACCCATGATAGCTCGCGCGGCTGCATTCTGGACCAACTGTAGTCTCCGAACACTCTTCAAGGGTAGCCCCATGTAGAGCGCGTTGCAATAATTGAAGTCCACAAGTCTTAAAGTTGTCACAATTGGAACCCCCCCCCCACACCTTGTACCATTCCAGACAAATGGTTTAATTAATTGATTCAAGTATACCTTGAAACATATTTCAAGAAGAAATAATATTTCTCTGTGAAACATATTTCAAGGAATAGAAAACTGCTGGAGGCATTCAGATGATCTTATTTCCCCCACCCCCTTGATATCCCTTAAACCCCTTAATGGAGCTCTGGTGATTTTTCATAGATGAGTGGTTTAAGGAAGACCTTGAAATGTAGCACCATTGTGGTATGTTTTCTATTGATACCTTTTGTTCTTTCCCCATTCGTTTCCCTGCACCAGCCGAATTGCATCGCTAAGGACAAAGGCAAACGGAGAGCTTCTTGAACAAATGCCTGTGATATAAACCATCAACCTTTGCTTTCCTGCCAGAACTTCTTAGCTTTTTCTTTAAAAAAGGGACTCCTTGTTTTTGGAAAGGGACAGCTAAATCTCTGTGGAGTGACAGTAGGAAAGATTGCTGTGAGTGGCTGAAGGATCTCGGTCTCTTGGTAAAACAAGAAGTTGTACTCCGGAGGCTTTAGTTTAATCCAGCAGGATTCTAGCCCTGTTCTCCCATACCAAATTGGATTTAATTTAAAATATCCAAGGCAGTTGATAGCCTCAGACTTGAATAGGACCGTTCAAGAGAATAGTAGGGAGGACGATTAGCAACGGTGAAAGAATAGAGGAAAGCTAAGGAAGTGAAGAAAACGTAACCCAATAGCTCAAGCGTATATTTGAATAGGCGAAGTGGGGTCCGTGAGTTCCTTAAAAGAGTTTGCAAACTGCAGCTTTCACCATGGATGGGCGATGCTGGCGGGAGCTTTTGTGCGCAATCCCTCCCTTCTCATTTCGGCATTAAAATGTGGGTGCTGGACAGTGTGAAAGGGGGACCAAGCAGCCTTCGGGATCCTTTGTCCCCACTTCTTGTGTCACAAGAGAGATCAGCATTCAACTAGGACGCTCAAGTCATTGTGGTTCTGTTTCTCCCAAGTGTTTTTAAAAAGGGGGACACATCTCTTGGGATGTTGGAACACGACATCAAAATGTGTTTATTTCATGTGTTTTTCTTTGTTCTTTCAGCTTCCTCTACAAATTCAGAGTACTGCTCCTAAATTCATCCCCCCCCCCCAATTTCTGATATCCCTGCATTTGTTCAATCAAATGTCTGATGGCAAAGCCGTCAAATTTTTGAAGAGACAAATCTGCAACACCCTCAATTCAGCCCATGGTGTGTTTTTTTTTCCTTTTCTTTTGTTCTATCTATACCTTTCCTTAGACTTCCTTTTGCTGTGTTTTGTTTTTTTCATTTCCAGATGAATACGGGATTTTTCATTTATACGTTTGGAGAACACACACGTATCTATTTTTTCTTAGCTTTTGTGTTTTATTTCAGTTTAACCGACTAATCCTCAAGCAGGTCTCTGTGCTGACGGGGTTTCTTTCTGATTTTTGGAGGGCTGCCAAGCGGGTTGAAATTGGAAGTTGATGTGGCATCTTTGCTTCTCTGGGTGTTTTGAGCTGTGTGATTTATGCTGTTGTATTTCTTATTGTGTTTTTAGAGCAGCAAAGCATAACTATTCACTTTCCTGACAACCACTTAGAATTCTTATAGATGCATGCAGCATTTAAATGCATGCCTGTGCTGATGGGCGATGTATTTTTCCCTTAGAAATTTTGATATCGTTATTTATTTCCTTCTTTATTTCCTTTCACTGTCTTTTTTTTTTTAAATCAGTTGAGGAGTTTCCAAAACATAGCGGTAAAAATCAACCTTTTAAACTCAATAAACAGCATGATTGTATAGAGACCAGCATATTGTAATTTACAAGCTAGGAGTTGCACATTTCTTTGGTGATGAAAATAATCCAAACAAGGAGAAAAAAGAAGCAGAGGAGGCTTAGTTTTAGAGACAGACTCAAGGTTTGAACACATACAAGCTGTTATGAAGATAAGGACTTCTTTCTATCTGGTAGATTCTGTTATAATGTTGAGTTGTGATGTTTCTTTATTTCCATATCACTGATTGCAGTGATCTGCTTGGCATTGTGTTAGAAAAAGCCAAAATTCCATTTTCAATACAGTTTTCAAGTCACGTGAATAGCATGATTTGCTTTTCACTAACATGATTACATTAAAAAAACACACACACACACATACACACAATTTGATTGACAAGTTACATACATGGTTAATTCTACTCACATATGTTCTTGCCATGGCAACATCTCTAAAGCATTCAGCATTCTGAAACGAGACCCAGGCTGTGAATAAAATCAAGTGCTTTAAAAAGAAACTCCTGTTGCATCTGTTCGAACCCATGGATTGTCTGGGAACAATTAACCTGAGAGATTTTGCACTTCAGGTGGATTTCCACTGGGTGGTGACAAAGATCAAGAATAGTTCAGTAACATTTCTTCAAACCAAATTCAAAGAGTGTTTCCGGGAAGAATCCTCCTTCTATCTATTCTCTTTACTTTGGCCAGCCTATTGTTCAAATCGAAGCAACTTGAGTAGCAGAGCTAGATTTTTTTATTTTTTTTTTTTAAAAGGACACATTTTCCAAAACACTTAACTACAACCATACTTACTCTCTAGTGCTGGTGGTAACATTTAAGGTTCATTCTATTGAACTACGGTGGTCCTCGACTTGCAGTCGTTCATTTAGTGACCCTTCGAAGTTAACAGCTACACTGGAAAAAAGCGACTTACTACTGCAATCCTCTCATTTACTACCATTGCAGCTTCCCCACAGTCATTTATTTATTTGGTTCGATTTATATGCCGCCCTTCTCCGGAGACTCGGGGCGGCTTACAATGCGTTAAGCAATAGCCTTCATACTTCTGTATATACCTGCTTAGTAGGGCTCCCCCCACCCCCAAGCTGTGTTCTTTTTTATACAAAATCAGCTTATTGCCCCCACAATCCGGCTCCTCATTTTACCTCCCTCGAAAGGATGGAAGGCTGAGTCAACCTTGAGCCTGATGAGATTCGGACTTGCACTAATTCCAGGCAGCTGGTGCTACTTAACAGCACTTTAGTCTGCTGCCCCATCAAGGCTCATGTTATCAAAATTTGGCCACTTGGCAACCAACATAATTTTGTGATAGTTGCAACATCCCGGGGACGTGCGATGGCCATTGATAACTTTCCCAGCTTGCTTCCGACAAGGAAGAGTCTGTGGGGGAAGCCAGATTCGTTTAACAACTATATGATTCACTTAACAACTGCAACGATTCCCTGAACCTGGGCCAAAAGGTTGTAAAATCAGATACAAGATCTTTGAAGGTCTTTGAAGACCTTTCGCTTCTCATCCAAGAAGCTTCTTCAGCTCTAGCAGGATAATGGGGAATGGAAGGATTTATAGTCCTTGCAGACAGCCAGTCATTTGCATCCTTTTGCAGCAGATGCTGAGGGAAGAGAAGCAAATGCAGTGGTTTGATTTAGAGACAGTTCTGAGTTAGACTTCCACCTGTTTTGGATGCAGGAGACCCCTATTTATTGTACCGAGCAGAGAACTGACCTGGGCAGTCACCAAGGGCCTCCCGCCTGTCTTGACTGCCTATGGAGAAGATCAGCGCTATCAGAACCGATCCCAAGGGAAAGCAAGACCCCTTGTGTTTGGAGACTGTTTCTCAACACGGCCCGATGGTATTCCTGGATAACCTGAAGTAAAGGTAGTCCTTGATTTACAACCATAATTGGGACCGGAATTTTTGTTGTTGGTGTTGCTAAGCGATGTGCTTATTGAGTGAGCTGTGCCCAACTTTATAATCATTTTTTGCTGTGGTCTCTAAGTGAGTCTGGCTCCCTCCCCATCGACTTTGCTTGTCGGAAAGCCAGCTGGGATGGTTGCAAACGGCAATCACATGGTGTTGCAACTACATAAAATACCTGCCTGTTTGCCAAGCACCTGAAGTTTGATCACATGACTGTGCGGGAGGGGCACTGCAATACTCCTACCCGTGTTTTCCCAAAAATAAGATGGGTCTTGTTTTCTTTTGGGTCCCAAAATAGGCACTAGGGCAGTGTTTCCCAACCTTGGTAGCTTGAAGATGGGTGGACTTCGACTCCCAGAATCCCCCAGCCAGCAGTTTGATCACATGACTGTGCAGGAGGGGCACTGCAATACTCCTACCTGTGTTTTCCCGAAAATAAGATGGGTCTTGTTTTCTTTTGGGTCCCAAAATAGGCACTAGGGCAGTGTTTCCCAATCTTGGTAGCTTGAAGATGGGTGGACTTCGACTCCCAGAATCTGGCTGGGGGATTCTGGGAGTCGAAGTCCACCCATCTTCAAGCTTCCAGGGTTGAGAAACACTGCCCTAGGGCTTATTTTCAGGGGGTATCTTATTTTTTCCCCCAAGTACAGGAGGCCCACTTCTTCTGCTTGCTCATGATGGGGCAGGAGGCTGGCTGTGTAGGCTCTTAAGTAGGGCTTATTTGGAGTGGGTAGGGCTTATATAAGGCACATACATTAAAAACCATGCCAGGGCTTATTTTCAGGAATGGTCTTATTTTCAGGGAAACAGGGTAAATGCAAGGATCGTGGTAAGTCACTTTTTTCAGCACCTCTGTTAATTCCGAACAGCTGTTAAAATAAATGGTTATAATCCGAAGACTACCTTTGTCATAAAATGAGTGTCGCAATCCATTTTATCCCATAGAACGCTTGGCTTTCAGGCAGTTTCCGCCCACTTTTTCTGCTGTATGCGCCCTGGCTGACTTCGTATGCTTCGCTTCGTTTGGTTTTGGAAAGTTTTAATTGAACTCTGAAAGATGGTTTGTTTTTGGTTGGCTGTCGATGGCCATTGAGGCTTTTGTTGATGCGATAATGAACCTATATTTTTTTTTCTTTCATTATTTCTGAATTCTTTTCTTTTTTTTCCCTTGCCAGCACCCGATATCGTGGTCTTCCTGTTCGCTATTATCCTCCCAGTCTCTCCTGGTATTCCATCCTTTACCATCTATATAACATTTGGGGTGATTGCATTTTAAACAAGGATTGGTTTTATTTACTAACCAGCATGACTTGTGGTTTACATTATCTGTACTTTTTTTTTTTTTTAAGCAAAAAGCATTTTATTAAGAGAGGTCAAGTTTTTTATATACCTTGTCTGTACTTTCATTCGTCCTCACTGGAAAAAAAATGGAACCCCATATAAGGACATTTATCCAAGAATGGTGCCACAGGCGACATGTTGCATCAATGAGAATTGTGAACATGCACAGGAGCATTTCACCCAATTCCATTTTGAGTAATTGGTTCTTGAGGCAGCCTAGAGGAGCAAAGGTAGATTTTATAAACCTAGGTGCCTTACTATCTTAACAGAATAACAACTTGGAAGGGACCTTGGAGGTCTTCTAGTCCAACCCCCTGCTCAGGCAGAAAAAAACCCTATACCATTTCAGATAAATGGTTGTCCAATCTCTTCTTAAAAACCTCCAGTGATGCTGTACCCACAACTTCTGGAGGCAGGTCATTCCTCTGATTAATTGTTCTGACTGTCAGGAAATTTTTCCTTAGTTCTAGGTTGGATCTCTCCTTGATTAGTTTCCATCCATTGTTTCTTGTCCTGCTTTGGAGAATTGCTTGACTCCCTCTTCTTTCTGGCAACTCCAAAGATATCGGAAGACTGGTATCATGTCTCCCCTAGTCCTTTTAATTAAACTAGACATACCCAGTTCCAGCAACCGTTCTTCATATGTTTTAACCTCCAGTCCTCTAATCATCTCTGTTGCTCTTCCCTGCATTCTTTCTAGAGTCTCCACATTGTTTTTACATTGTGGTGACCAAAACTGGATGCAGTATTCCAAGTGTGGCCTGACCAAGGCCTTATAAAGTGGCATTAACACTTCACGTGATCTTGATTCTGTCCCTCTGTTTATGCAGCCTAGAACTGTGTTGGCTTTTTTGGCAGCTGCTGCACACGGCTGGCTCATTTTGATTTGATTTGATTTGATTTGATTTGATTTGATATTTAATTTAATTTAATTTAATTTAATTTAATTTAATTTAATTTAATTTTTTAATTCATTTCATTTCATTTTGCTTATATGCCGCCCTATCTCCCAATGGACTCAGGGCGGCTCACAGTGATAAAATACACAAGCCACAATACAAAATTAAATCTAAAACCTAATAAAATTTTAAAATTTAAAACCGTTAAAACCCCATCAGTCCAGATCATATTTTAGTGATTGCCCATTAGCACTTCAAGATCCCTCTCACAGTTACTACTATTGAGCCAGGAACCGCCCCTGTACTATACCTGTGGATTTCGTTTTTCTTGCCTAAATGTAGAGCCTTACTTTTTTCTTCTTATGGAAGAATGGATCTCTTATAGATAGTCTGATGATGGAAGACTGCAGGAAGACTGGCTGATGTCACTGGAGTGGGTGGGACCAAGATTTATCCTTTGATACAGCATTTTTCAAGCTTTGCAACTTTATGATATATATGGACTTCAACTCCCAGAATTCCCCAGCCAGTATTGTTGGCTGGGGAATTCTGGGAGTTGAAGTCCATGTATCTTAAAGTCGCCAAGTTTGAGAAACGCTGTTTTGGGATCCCTTCCCACAACCCTAATTCTGTGAGGAACCCTAATATTTTATATTAAGTCACCTGGGTTACATTATTCATGCCTTGGCATCGTGCATGTTCGGACAGCATGTCAATAATGTGGCGAACTCGGTAACAGCCTGCAACTGCATGCACCGGTAGTCCTTGACTTACAACTGGTTGCATAGCAACCACTCAAAGTTATGACGTTCCCCTTCAAAAAAAGGTACTTACGACCGGGATTGTAATGATACCCGGGCATCTAATCGCATTTTGGATGCTTGGCAACCTTCATCGATGGCCATTTGCAATGTCCCATGGTTAAGTAACCATGATTTAGAACAGAGGTCTTCAAACTTGGCAGCTTTAAGACTTGTGGACTTTAACTCCCAGAATTCTCCAGCCAGCATGAATTTAGATTTTTTTTTTTTTTTTGCTGGTAAACCAACATTTGCTACCAGTTTCTAGAACAAAATACACTCATGGGTTTGCTTAACGACCGTGGCATTTGCTTAATGACTGGATTCATTTAATGACCATGACGACTCGCTTAACAACTGCCACACACAAAAAAAATATTATAAAGCCTATCCATTGCATGATGACCTGTACGGAATGATCCTCATGATCTGCAAACATAATTGCAGGCTTAAATACGATAGTTAAGTCGATGGCTCCCTGTCTTACGTCTCTGAGGCTTCTTCGGACCTTGTAGAATCCGGGTTTAAAAAAAAAAAATATAAAATCACCATTCAACACTTGCAGAGTATTATGAAACCCTCTTGGTTGCCCAAAAAAAATCCCAGCTTTTTTTTTTTTTTCCTCCAGCTCAGCTGAGCATGAATTCCTACAGCGTTTCAAGGTCCTCGCCGTCTTGTTTTATCCTGAGCCGAAACCTGCTGGTTTGAAAAAAAAAGAAAAAGAAAAAAGAAAACAATGCCTTATGAGCATGAATGTCATTTCTCGTATTGTTCCTAGCCCGTCCCGCTGTAATTACAGAGTGTTGCAAATTGGGCAACACTCTGTATTGGGCTTTTGTGCAGAAGGCAAAATGGGAACTTGGCTTTTCGCCGTGGCCGTATTGCCACGGAAGGAAGCTTCCCCCTCGATTTCAAGGGAGTTGCATTTCAAACCGTCTCTGTCAAGTGCTGGAGAGGAGAGGCAGTGCGCTGCCAGGCGCAGAGCCGCCATGCAGAACACCCAGGAGAGGTTGTCTTCTTCCTCTTCACTTGTTAAATTCTAACAACAAACCGAGATTCATAGAATTCAGCCATTGTCGCAGCAGCCATAGACAGCCAGGTTGAGTAGAACCAGCGGCCGTGACAGCTCTGATGCAGAGAGGCAGAAAAAGAACTGGGCTCTTCGCTCTTTAATTAACCGGCCCCTTTCCTTCAAGCCTTCTTTTTCCTTCCTCTTCCTCAGGAGGATCCAGTTGCGTGTTTGCCCGTTTAAGAGGCCTTGACAGAAAGCAAGTGGTAAGAGGGTGAAAGTTGCAAGTAGGGCAAAAGACGATGGTTGTACATTTGGCCAAACAGCCTTTTGATGGTTTAAAAAAGTAAAGGTAAAGGTTCCCCTTGCACATATGTGCTTCCCGACTCTAGGGGGCAATGCTCATCTCCATTTCAAAGCCGAAGAGCCAGCGCTGTCCGAAGACGTCTCCGTGGTCATGTGGCCGGCATGACTCAACACCAAAGGCGCATGGAACGCCGTTCTCTTCCCACCAAAGGTGGTCCCTGTTTTTCTACTTGCATTTCTTACGTGCTTTTGAACTGCTAGGCTTGGAGAAGCTGGGACAAGGAACAGGAGCTCACCCCATTACGCGGCACTAGGGATTCGAACCGCTGAACTGCCGACCTTTCAATCGACAAGCTCAGCGTCTTAGCCACTGAGCCACTGCATCCCTTTTGATGGTTTAGATGCATACAAAGTTTGAAGTCTCAACAACATTGGCAGACTAGATCTCTTTTGACATCTGAGCCTGGGTAAAATTGAAGTTTGTTGCTGGTAGTTCACGACTTACGGTCACAATTGAGCCCAAAATTCCTGTTGTCAAGCGAGACGTTCATTAAGCAAATCACTGCAGGTGTTAAGTTAGTCCCCCGGTCATTAAATGAATCTGGCTTCCCCATTGACCTCGCTTGTCAGAAGGTCGCAAAAAGGGGATCACGTGACCCCCAAGAGAGACCCTGCAGCCGTCATTAATATGAATCAGTTGCTAAGCATCTGAATTTTGATTTAAGTGATCGTGGGGATGCTGCAAAGGTTGTGTGAAAAACAGTCATAAGTCATTTTTTTTCAGTGGGTTTGTAACTGAGTAATCACTAAACAAATTGTTGTAAGTCGAGAACTTAACTGTATGTATTAAGCAAATTTATATAGCTGCCCAATGTACACATTGATGATGTCGGGCAGTTTACAAAAATTGTAAAAAGTCCACCATATAATGAAACTCATTAAAAAAACACACACACACACCCCATTGCATCAACAAAACAATGAAACCAGTCACTTGGTTGTCTCTCTCTCTCTCCATTTTGTGGAGGCCTGCTGACAAAGGCACTTTTTAGGGCCTTTTGCAAAAAAACAGCAGGGTGAGGCCCAACCAGGGATGAAATCCAGCAGGTTCTGACGAACCGGTAGCGGAAATTTTGAGCAGTTCGGAGAACCGGCAAATACCACCACTGGCTGGCCCCAGAGTGGGATGGGAATGGAGATTTTACAGTATCCTTCCCCCTGGTGTGGGGAGGGAATGGGGATTTTACAATATCCTTCCCCCAGGAGTGGGGAAGGAATGTGGATTTTGCAGTATTCTTCCCCTGGAATGGGGTAGGAATGGAGATTTTGCAGTAGCCTTCCCCTGGAATGGGGTAGGAACGGAGATTTTGCAGTATTCTTCCCCTGGAATGGGGTAGGAATGGAGATTTTGCAGTAACCTTCCCCTGGAATGGGGTAGGAACGGAGATTTTGCAGTAACCTTCCCCTGGAGTGGGATAGGAATGGAAATTTTGCCATATCCTTCCCCTGGAGTGGGGTAGGAACGGAGATTTTGCAGTATTCTTCCCCTGGAATGGGGTAGGAATGGAGATTTTGCAGTAACTTTCCCCTGCCACGCCCACCAAGCCATGCCCACAGAACCGGTAGTAAAAAAAATTGAATTTCACCACTGGGCCCAACTGTACCTTGAGGGAAGTGATGTTCCATAAGGGGCCACCACCAAGAAGGCTGTTTTTTTTATGAGGGCCACCAGATGACAATCCCTGATCGATGGGACTCATAACAAGCAAGTTCCCTGGTGTGTGTGTGTGTGTGTGGTGTGTGTGGTGTGTGTGTAACCCTTCTCTAAGTCTGCCTTTGTGGGCTGTGCGATATCTGTCCAATTATTTTGTACATCTAATGAAAAACCACCAGCCCTGCTGCGTGCGCAGGCTTTGATCTTCCCAGGCAACAGTTTGTGATTTCGGCTGTTAATACATGGTTAATACTTCAATTGTGACACCCGCTTCTTAATTAGAGAACTGGCAAGCGTAGTCCAAGGTTATCCTAGCTTCGATCTTGCCTGCCCTTTCTCCTGTTGTTCAAAATTCAGGTGTGGAGCTTCCCACATCCAAACAGCTTTGAATCATGCACACCAGAACTAATGCACTTTCCCTCGCTCCGGCCTGTGAGGGAGGGATGGTACGGAAAACAATCTTCAAAGCAAGAAGGGATTCAGTAAAAATGTTGTATTTTTCCCTTGGATGGCATGAAAGCTTTAATGGTAATTAAGAGACCTTAAGTGTGTTAATTTTTTTTAAAAAAAAAAAAAGACTAAAAGCTGCCTTATCAATCAACCTAGGAACATTTTGATGCTTTTTCTTGGGGAAGTATGCACTGACTCAAAATTTCAAAAAGGAGACGAATCGGAGCAATTATAGGATGAAGTCTTGTTGATGTTACTGGAGCCTCAAAAATGTAGATACGTGAAGGGTAATGGACGTTTTTAGGTTGTGATTATGAGAAGCACAGAGTGTCAGCATTTCACTTACTCCAATGCTGACATAAGAAGAAGAAGCGGAGGCTGGAAAGAGACATTTGACTCTTCACCTACTTATTTTCCCTGGAGAGAATATCACCTAGCAGATGGGAGGGGAGGGGGGAAATTCCTTTGAGTGGGAGCAGTAGATTAGGGGCAGAGTGACGGGGAAGATGGCCAATGAGTGCAGAGGAGTGGGGAAAGGAAAAGAGGGTTTTGCCTGAGGAAGCCAGAGTTGGCTGCAATGAGTCGGAGCTAGAATGTTCGTGCTTAATAAATTAGAGGGTTTTTGTCAAAGACTTTGTTTGAAATACAATTTATTTAAGACGACTTCGAAACCTGACAGAGAGCATGTTTTAAAGGAGTCTTGTGGGCTCCCCCATAAACCTATAGAACAGTGTTGGTAACCTGTGTTGTGGTGCTGACACACCAGGCCTTTGGATCCTCTGGAAGTTGTGCAAGGGGACTTTGTTCTCACACAACTTCTGAGGTGTCTAAAAATTGGGAAAGTGTTCCCACTTGCTTTTCTGGGGTTCTCTCTCTCTCTCCCCTCTCCCTCCCTCCCTCCCTCCCTCCCTTCTTTTCTCTCTCTTTTGATCTCTCCTTCATTCTCTTCCTCTCATTCTCTTTCTCTCTCTCTTTCTCTCTGATTCTTTCTCTCCCTTTCTCATTCTCTCTCTTTCTCAATCACTCATTCTCTTCCTCTCTCATTCTCTTCCTCTTTCTTTCTCATTCTCTCTCTCATTCACTCTCATTCTTCCTCTCCCTCTCTCTCCCCCTCCCTCTCTCTTTCTATCTCTTTCATTCTCTTTCTCACTCTCTCTGTGAAGTTTCCGAAAGATGCCGAAAGTTGACACTCTCTCTGGTTCTTTCTCTCCCTCTCTCATTCTCTCTCTCTCAATCACTCATTCTCTTCCTCTCTCATTCTCTTTCTCTCTCTCATTCACTCTCTCAATTCTCATCCTCTCTGATTCTTTCTCTCCCTCTCTGATTCCCCCCCCCTCTCTCTCATTCTCTTCCTCTTCATTCTTTCTCTCTCTCTCATCCACTCTCATTCTTTCTTTCTCTCTCATTCATCCCCCCCTCCCCAAATAGTTTGCCATAACTGATGATATAAGCAGAGGTGCCTTAACCCTGGTTACACACATTAGAATCTATCTTTGATTGGATGTGGTGGTTATGCAGTCGATGACTGTCACAAATGTTTTAATTTGGAATTCTGCACTGGCGATGGCCATCTAGCAAACGGCCGTAGCTTCAGGCTTGCAAAAGGTCTTAGGTTTAAGGCCTCTGACATCTTCAGTGATCAAACACTGAGCTCGTTGGGTCAAAGGACTGATTGCATAGAGGGAGGCTTGTCATGTTACTAGATGTCTGAGGGTGATAGATGCATTGTGGCTTTAGGAGCTTGCATTTGGTGGCAAAATGCCTCCAAGCTGGGGGTCTTTATAACCTTGGAACTAACGATGCCATATTCCCTATGAGTTTCATCCACCTTTCTGACTGCAGCTTCCATAAACCAATCATCCATCCCCATGCTTCCTCCTTTAAGTCTCCTTGTTTTGTTTGCTTAAACACCACTTAAGCCGATTCTACAGATCTTTTGCCTCCCTATAGCACTAGCCCTTAGACTTACATACCTCTTCATAGTGCTTTACAGCCCCTCTCTAAGCGGTTTACAGAATCAGCCTCTTGCCCCCAACAATCTGGGCCCTCATTTTACCCACCTCGGAAGGATGAAAGTCTGAGTCAACCTTGAGCCGGTCAGGATCGAACTCCTGACAGTGGTCCGATTAAGTTAGCCTGCAGTACTGCATTCTAACCACCGTGCCACCATATAAAATCTGCAAAGCTAACTACCTGACAATCAGTTTTGGGTTTTTTTTGTTTTGTTTTTTGTTTTGTTCCCTTTCTTTATGTATTCCCTAAAAATGTTCTCCTATCAGTTGTTTTCTAATCCCTAATTGATCAGGGCAAAAGGGATAACTCTTTCTCCCTGCCACTCTTTTCCGAAGTTAGTCCAGATAAGCTACTGTTCTTGCTACAAAGCCACTGCGGGGCAGAAGCCCGTCAGGTTTTGTTGCTGGACTTTACAGGGAAATCTGCCACCTGCAAAATTAAAGGAAGGGAGCAAAATTCCATAATATATATATCTTGGTGTTTGAGGTGACTGATCTGCAGCCTGATGGAACGCGAATGAAGATCCGATTTTCTCCTGGCTTTCTGTATAATGCGCAGGTGGCCCGGAGAATGAAAATAGCTTGAAAGGAAGCTTCAGTGAAATGATTTGCAGTAGGATTGCTTTTGCAGGCAAGTTGCCAGGCTGCTGTTTCACACGGTAGCGTCTTACAGAGAATTCAGCTTCAGGTTTTTCAAAGGTTACTGCAAGCTTAAGCATAGTGCAGGGGTGTCCAATCTAGGCAATTTTTAAGATTTTAAGATTTGTGGACCTCAACTCCCAGAATTCCCCAGCCAACATAACTGGCTGGAGAATTCTGGGATTTGAAGTCCACAGGCCTTAAAATTGCTATATAGTTGGACACCCCTGGCCTTAAAGCATCCACATCTAGTTAGGGCTACACATTTACACATAGTTAGGACTGCAGAAAAACCGATGGCAACCAGCCTGCCTTTCATGGAAGACCTGTATTTTGCACGAGCCAGAAAGAGGGCTGAGAAAATATCTACAGACCCCTCGCGTCCTGGACATAAACGTTTTTTAACTCCACCTCTCAGGGTGCTGCCATAAGGAACGTTGCATGCCAAAACAATTAGACCAGTGATGGCTAACCTTTTTGCCATTGCGTGCCAAAAGTGGGGGGAGCATGGAGGGGTCACACGCATGCGTGCCCACATCCATAATTCTATGCACCCCTCCCCTCCCCCTGTGCTTCCCTCTCCTTTGGCACCCGATGATACGGTGGGCCCGGTAGGCCCGTTTTTCACTCAACTCAGGCTCCAGAGCCTTTCTAGGAGCCTGGGGAGGGTGAAAACGGCCTTCCCCACTCCCACCAGAGGCCCTCCAGAGGCCGGAAACAGTGTGTTTCCTGACTTCTGGTGGGCCCAGAAGGCCCGAAAATCAGCTGGTCGGCGCACGCATGGGCGCCGGAGCTGAGCTCATGTGCCCGTCGATATGGCTCCACGTGCCACCTGTGGCACCCATGACATGGGACTAGACTGTTTTTTTCCTTGTGCCATCACTCTGCTAAATAGCTAATTCCCTCAGCACTGTCTTATGTCTAAGGATAATGTACCCATGTACTAGGGCTGTATTATTATTATCCTTCTCATTTTTTCCTAATCCCTTCTCCTATTGGTATCTTATGATTATATTACTTTGTTGTTTGTTTATGTTTGTTTGTTGTTGCTTCTGCACCGGTAACACATTCCTTGTTTGTGCAATCACACTTGGCCAATAAAGAACATTCTGTTTTGTTCCATCTGATGACAGGAGATTCCTGTTGAATAATTCCAGAGCAGAAATGTGTAATCTTTTCCCAGCGAACGGCCCTCCTAGGTTTTGGACAGGCATGTCGGGGCCCATCGTTCCCAATGCAGGATCAATATAAAAAAAAAAATGAACCCCGATTTCTATTTAAAACAAAATGCTTCTAATTGTGATGGCTTTAATAATGTAAAACGATTGTGCTTTTAATCATTTACCCTTGCGTTATATCGAAAATTACAATTTGGTGATAACTTCAGAAGGGTCTCGTAAGGTATGCAGCCAAGATTTTGAGAGGGAGGGGATGCTATTCTGCTAGAAATCAGAGAAAGGGCTACGGTTGTTTTTTTTTTAGCAGCTGAAGGACTTGGTCACACCCAATGCTGAGAAAGCATAATGATTAAGTCCTTTTTCTCTTCCAAGTTTTTTAGGGAAAAAAAAATAGTTGACTGCAGTCTGCTCGTGGGGAGCCAGCAATTCGAAACTGGTCATGATTTCCCAGTAAATATAATATCATTCAGTTCATCCAGCATTCTGTTTCAACCTTGTGGCTGTTAGAAGATGCACATCTATAAAATTCACAGCAGACAAAAATTCTCCCTTCCGTCTCCCAAGTAATTGCTGAATACGCCAGCTTTTCAGAAATGGGGTTCAACAGCCTTTTAAAATTAAGACCTTGATCTGCTACGGTTTCAGAAAAGCCAGGCTTGTCCACTTAATAGAAAACATCCAGTCGGCATAGTTTGGATCATACAAGGTTGGATTTTTGCATTTTCCAAAAAATCCTTGCTAGCTTGAATGAGGTTTTTTTTTTGATAATCAGACATACTGCCTGCAGTTGTTACCATCCAGGGAGAAACGGAGGTTGTTTGCATTTGAGCGTAAAATCGGCAATAACTTCTAACCTCTAAGGATTGAGTTTATCTTTAAACCTTCCAGCATTGTTTTGCGTTTTATCTATTTCACACTCTATAATGCATTATGTAAAAAAACAAAAACAAACCCCAGGCCAATCTATCTATGAGGTCATGGTGAGAATTTGCTTATTTATTGATTTTTTAATTACGAGCTGCCTTGAGTCTTTGATTGGGGAGGCCTTATTAAGCTAATAAATAACAGCAATTTAATTGGCAAGGCATATTGATTGCTCATTTTATCTGTCTTCTAGGTAAAGAGGATGAATTTCCAAAGAAGTTGGGGAAAACTCCAGCTGACAGTCAGCCTGCCATGCTGAATCTCACCCATCTCGTCAATGGACAAAAAAACAACATCGTCTCGAAGGAGGCCCGGGCAAGCCAGAGGACTGGAGAAGGACATCGAGAAGGTTCACCAAGGAGATATGGAGAAGGAGGCCAAGAAAGCTCACCTACAGCACGAACAAAGAGAGACCGGGAAGGCTCACCCACACCACGGGCAGAGAGAGGCCGAGAAAGCTCACCAAACCGCCAAAGACGAAAAAATTCTTTGGAAAAGAGGCACACTTTGAAACATCAGCAAAAGCCAGTAGCACTAAACACACAAAGTGGATTGCCAAAGCACGATGGGGAGAACCCCAGAAGAAAGCCAGAAACACAAACAGAGGTTGACCCCAAGCAGAAACACAACGCAGCCGCGAACCAAAACTCCAACGCAGTATTAACTAATACAGGGAAAGAGTTTGTACCCAGGTGGATTAAACCTTCCGATGTGAAGATCATTGAAAAAACGACAAAAATCACTATGGAGTTTAAGACTAGATCTCCAAAGCAGGGCTGGACAGGACCAGCCCGTGCTCTGGAGGACGAAGCTCAGCTATTCAACCCCAAGCAAAAAGTTAGGGTTTGGGATGTGGATGAAAGTAAGCGTGGGTCAAATGCCTCGCAGTACGACAACGTTCCTGAAGCTGATCTGGAGAACGGAAACTTCGAGGAGCAGGCCCCGGAGAGAGTTGCTCTGCCAAGTCCAAGGAGCACAGCTTTCTCCAGCGGTTCCAGAAACAAGATCGAGAAAGGATCTAGTCCACCAAAAATATCCAACAGTTATGCCTTCAGCGCTCAACCAAGGGCCCCTAGATACTCATCCCAATCTGACGGATCGGTGGTTGGACCTCATACGAGACAGCCGCCACCATCTTACAATAACCCACCTGTTTACCAAGGATATTCTCCAAAGCACATTACCAAAGTAGGTAACTTCACAGCCACGCAGTACAATCACGGGACTTGCACCAGCTCCGCCACTCAGTTGTATAGTCCTGATTTTCCACCAGAGGTGGAAACTCATCAGATGCTCTCTGAGAAGCCGCCTAGAAATTACTCTGCCCTTCACCAGAATCTTGTTGTGACGCCTTCGAGTCGGATAGAGGTTCTACCAGACGAGGACTTCCCAAGCAGTCCCAGAGGCCTCCGTCCTGCAATCCCTCCAGTCGATTATCTGACAGATCATACAAAATGGTCGGACCCCCCTTTCACGTATAGGCCGGGAGCCTACGGACAATCGTGGGGTGGAGACGGTGGCCGAAGTCACTTCGCTAACCTGAAGAGACATCCAGGGTTTCAGCCTAAGCCTCTTGAAGGCCACAACCTTCCCACCCTTTCCGTGGACAGGCCTCTGAGATACAGGACAGCCTCAGGGGAACTCGGGCCCCCCTCCTACCAGTATCCGAGTTCCCCTGGCCCCGACCGCCATTACAGGCACCAAGCGGATGGGTTGTCTATGAACGAATCAGTGCTGCTTTGAAAAGAAAAAAAAATATATATCTCACTTCCGCTCACCTAAAAGGCCAGGAAAAGAAAAGGCTTTGGGTCGAGAATGATCTAAGATTAGTATTCTTTACACAGGACCATTCAAACTCTCGTGCAGAAAAGTATAACACTATTTCGTGTTCGATTTTGACGAAAGCCGACCCTGAGAAACGAGCAGAGCAAAACAAATCTCATAAATGTAGCAATATCTTCCCCCCGTGGCTGTCATAGCACTTGTTTGGTTCAGTCGCTGTCTTTGGGAAAACGAACCAGTGGCCTAAAATTTGCAAAGTCCCACTCAGCCAGCAGGACCCAGGAGACCCTTGGCTGGGGGCAGATGCAGAATCTAAAAAAAACAGAAGCGTGGATGTCTGGGGACTGCGCCCACAAAGTACTTTCTATTTAACTTTAAAAAAAAATATTTTTTTTTTGTGCTTAATTTAATTTATAAACCATCCGTTACTTAGAAAGGGATTTGGGGTGGGGTAAGGGTGGGATGTCTTGACTTTTTCTTCTTTTCTTTTTTTTTAACATACTGCCTCGGTAGCTGCAGAAGAGAAAAATAAAAAATCCGGGCCCTTGGAAGACCATCGCTAGAGAGGGATGCGGTGGCATATGGCTAGCTGGACGAAAACCTCTGGGTCCAAATCAGTGGCATTCTGACGTAGCCAATAAATGGTGCTTCTGTAACCAGGACTGTATGAATTGTAGCACACTGTCAGATGTTGGGCTGTTTGACTGACTCCTCCACACTCTCTCACCGTAGTAGCTGCCATTTTGAATGTCCCAGGTGAGTTCTGCAGAGGGAGGTTTAGAAGTTCAGCAAATGCAATTGATGCATTTGTAGTGTAGAACAGGGGTTGCCTAACCCCCCGGGGTCCCAGCTCACTATTGGGCCACGAGCTGTTTGCAACCGGAGCACCAGTGGTGAAATGCAAATTTTTTTTTACTACCGGTATACTGCCGTATTCTTCCCCTGGAGTGGGGAGGGAATGGGGATTTTGCAGTATCCTTCCCTGCCATGCCCACCAAGCCACGCCCACCAAGCCACACCACACCCATCACGCCATGATGGGCGTGGTGTGGCTTGGTGGGCGTGGCTTGGTGGGCATGGCAGGGAAGGATACTGCAAAATCCCCATTCCCTCCCCACTCCAGGGGAAGAATACGGCCAAATCTCCATTCCCACCCCGCTCTGGGGCCAGCCAGAGGTGGAATTTGCCAGTTCTCTGTCCAAACTACTCAAAATTTCCGCTACCGGTTCTCCAGAACCTGTCAAAACCTGATGGATTTTACCCCTACGGGGCACGGAAGCAATGTGCGAGCGTGAGCTCACACCCTCCATTTATACGAGCAGCCGATGCGTGCGCCCACTTGCTTGTGCAAATGGAGATGTGCATGCACGCTGGCTGGCCACTCGCGCGGATCCATTCCCCCCTCTCTCCCCCTCCAATCCCCGGTCCTCAAAGCCAGAAAGATTGGGGTATTCTGGCATAGAAAGTTAATATGCTTTGGAAGTGAAGAACCTCTGGTCTGGTTTTTCACATCCTTGGCCCATTCCTGCCTTTTCCATGTAGGGGTTTCACACCTGCCTTGGGGCGGGGTTCACCAATACCGAGCACACGCTCCATTGAATCGAACCCAACCTGTTATCCCTTGTTTGGGTAGTATTATTGAGCACATAGTATCTGTCATGGCTTGGACATGTGCAGATACTCCTAATTGCACCTATGAAGCCGCAAGCCCACTGGAGGCACGTGAATCTGTTCCGCACACTCACAATAGGCCCTGTGCCTCCTATTAAACAACCTGCACAACTTCCTGCGTAGGAAGCATGCAAAAGAGCAACCTCTCTCTTCCTACCCCAGAAAGATGAAAAAAGAAGATGCTCTTTTTAAGGACAAGTTTTTTTTTAAGCCCTCCTGAAACAAGACATCTCACATCAAAAAAGCCCGAAAGAGATCTGATCCCTTCCAACGCATTCTTCATTTATTTCTGCAATTAAACATTCGGTGCTTTCAAAGGATAGCCCAGGTCACTTTTATTCCTCTCTTGTCCCGTGTGCCAGCAGTATGGGTTTTGGAGGTTTTGGCCTGGGACTGACCTTTGAATGATGGCTTTCAAGGTGGATTTGGTGACATAGCGGACAAGTTCATCCAAAATGGGATGTCTCTTACTTCACCGAAAGGGAAACAGCACAGAAACGATTGTGCTGGAACAGGGGTCCCCAAACTTGGCAATTTTAAGATGACCTCCTCCTCCTCCTCCTCCTCTTCTTCTTTTTCTTTTTATGTACACTGAGAGCATATGCACCAAGACAAATTCTTCTTCTTCCTCTCCTTCATCCTCTTATCCTTCCCCTTCTTCTTCCCCTTCTTCCCCTTCTTCTTCTTCCTCCTCCTCCTCCTCCTCCTCCTCCTCCTCCTCCTCCTCCTCCTCCTCCTCCTCCTCCTCCTCCTCCTCCTCCTCCTCCTCCTCCTCCTCCTCCTCCTCTTCTTCTTCTTCTTCTTCTTCTTCTTCTTCTTCTTCTTCTTCTTCTTCTTCTTCTTTTTCCCTCCTCCTCTTCCTCCTCCTCTTCTTCTTCTTGTTCTTCTTCTTTTATGTACAGTGAGAGCTTATGCACCAAGACAAATTCTTCTTCTTCCTCTCGTTCTTCCTCTCCTTCCTCTTATCCTTCCCCCCTTCTTCTTCTTCTTCTTCTTCTTCTTCTTCTTCTTCTTCTTCTTCTTCTTCTCCTCCTCCTCCTCCTCCTCCTCCTCCTCCTCCTCCTCCTCCTCCTCCTTCTCCTTCTTCTTCTCCTCCTCCTCCTCCTCCTCCTCCTCCTCCTCCTCCTCCTCCTTTTTATGTACACTGAGAGCATATGCACCAAGACAAATTCTTCTTCTTCCTCTCCTTCTTCCTCTTATCCTTCCCCTTCTTCTTCTTCTTCTTCTTCTCCTCCTCCTCCTCCTGCCGTATCCATCATTGGACGTTGACAATCATATTGGCCATCCTATTTTTGTCAACAGCTGCACGAAAAAGTGCTGCTGAGTTTTTTCCAAACCAGTCCCTTAGATTTTGAAGCCATGATGTTCTTCTTCTGCCTGCACCTCGTTTGCCTTCAATTGTTCCCTGGAGGATTAAGTGAAGGATGCCGTATTTTTCTGGGTGTCGCATCACACATCCAAAATATTCTTAACTTTTGCTTTCTAATGGCTTTGATGATTTCCCTTGGCTTTCCCAGGTGGCTTATCACCTCATTTGTGATTTTGTTAACCCAGTTTATACGTAAAATAAATCTGTAAATCCACATTTCAAATGCTTCTAGTCTCTTCAAGTGGTTTTCTGTCAGAGACCAATGCTCTACTCCGTAGAGCAGGGTTTAAGACTTGGGGACTTCAAATCCCAGAATTCCTCATGGCCAACTGGGGAATTCTGGGAGTTGAAGTCCACAAGTCTTAAAAGTTGCCAAGTTTGAAGAGCCCTGTTCTAGAACACGTAAAAACAAGAAGACCAAGGAGGCGAACGCAGTATTTCATTATGGGTTTGCCAGGATGTTAATTACAATTTTGCACCCATCTAATTCCTAGCAGTCCTTAAAAACGAGCACAGTAACTGGTTGAGCTCAAGTGGGCGAGTGGATGTTGCGTAAGCCGATCGGTAGACTCGGCGCTCCAAGGTGCTCCCTGCGGCCTGTTCTTTCGTGCTCAAATAACGATGTGACCTTGTAGCGATATCTTGATTTGATGAGCGCCAAAGATCGCAGCTTCCTAGCCTGGCAGGGGTGGGTTTGTTGTGATCTCAAAGTGAAGAGCTGTTTCCCTTCTCTTGTTTTGTAATTTTGCCCCTTGCTCTCTTCTTGAGCATCCTTCCCCGTTCCTCCTAACAAGCTTCTTCTTGTTCTTCTCGAGAGAAGACTTTCACGCCCTTGATTGGACCAGGGCTGCTGTAGCATTAGGCCCTTAAAGGATGATTATAGATATAAAGGCTAGCGCTGAAGTGCTCCTTCATCCTTCGTGGGAAGCCAGAAAATTTACTGCATCTTTGGAATTCACTTTTTTTTTTTAACTTTTATCACGTAGGGCAAAAAGAGCTGGAAGAAGCAGTTCAGGAAAAAGAGATCTTAATCCTGCTGGTTTTTGGGGAATGGAGGCAGGCAGCCACTTTAGGTTGTCATGTGGTAATCCCAGAGATGATGGTCTGAAGGCCCCCTTCCAGGTTGCCTTGTTAGTTCTGTTTGCCCAGCATTGAGTAGCGTGCCATAGACATGGATGGGGATATGCATGACCTCAAAGCTGCCATAGGGTTGATGTTCTTCAGAAGGTTGCCCCAGGTGAAGAAACTCGGATCCAGTCACAGCTTTTCAGTTGACCAAGCAGCTCCATCTCTGTTTAATAGGAGGTGCATGTTCTCTTCCTCCTAAGTCCCCTTCTTGGGTTCACAACCATGATACAGCTCAGGGGTCTCCAAACTTGGCACAACTATAATATAACACAGGTCTCCAAACTAGGAAACTTTAAAAGTTGTGGACTTCTAACTCCCAGAATTCCCCAGACTGCATGGCTGGCTGGCTGAGGAATTCTGTGAGTTTAAGTCCTCACAAGTCTTAATGTTGCCACGTTTGGAGACCACTGATAATAGCTGGTATGTTTCTGATTGAGTGTTTCTCTGAACCTCACTTCTTCTGTGCTTCAGTAAGACAAGTGTTTGCAGCTCAATCCAATGTGCAAACCCCACCACTGTGGTTTATTCAACAACGCCTTAGGTCTGACCTGACCATTGTATTTTCCTTTCTCCTTAAAATTTGCAGTGACATAACCACAGAGAACAAGAGCGCCCACCCCGCACCCCCACCCCCCGAAAGATCCAACATTAACCCTAGGAAACACACAAAAATGTCATTCTGAGTCTTCCAACTTTCACAGAAGGATTGCAAGGTCCACTAAAATGCAATGTATATGGATGTACGCACACATTCACACACAGCCATCCTTTAGGTCCGTGATGGCGGACCTAGGGCTATTTTTGCCCTCCCCAGGCTCCTAGAATGCCTCTGGAGCCTGGGGAGGGGGAAAAGCGGGCCTACCGGGCCCACCGTGCCATGACGTGCCAAAAGAAGGGGGAAGTGTGTGGGGGTCACATGTGCATGCGCGGGAGGGTGGGGCGCATTGAATTATGGATGTGGGCACACACACACACACCCGCTTTTGGCATGTGAAGGCAAAAAGGTTAGCCATCACTGCTCTAGGTTGTACACCGGCCCACTCGAAGATAAAGATGCTGAGATGCTGTTGAAATGCTTAAGATTTTGTCTTGACCGCACAAAAATGGCAAACCATGGTCAAACTGTGTTGTTCTCCCTCTACACTACATCGGGTCTGTAACGTTTGTGATCCACCACACACTGAGCCTGAATTTTGCACACACACAAACACACAGAGGCAACCCCACTGACAGCTTTGTCGATCCCTTCCATGCTGTAAACCACCAAACCTGGTCTCTGGTCTGTCTATCTGAGCTTTCTGAGTTACAAGTTGGACAGACCTGCCTTAAACACAACTCTGCTTCAGTGCCTGCGTTTGCTGCAGAATGGCATTATTGTGATAGTGTGATCTTTCTTTTTTATATATACAAAAAAAAAAAAAGATGAAATAACATTTAGCTTACATGATGGACATCAGTTGCAATCTTTAAAATTACTTTGAGAATTCACCTTTTTATATATATATATATATATTTTTAAAAAACCCCACTGCATGCAGCTTTGCATTCTAGCAAAGGTTCTTAAAGGAAGAGGCAACCAGTGTTCCTCTAAAGGATATTGGACTCCAGGTCCCATCAGCTCTAACCACTGTAGCCAACGGGGAAGGAATGATGGGACTTGGAGTCCATACCCTCAGGGACCACACGTTTCCTAACCCTGTTCTAAACTGACAAATACTACTTTTGCCTTTGACTTTTCAAGTTTCATTTCCTGCAGTCTAGAAAATGTATGTATATAATAACCGTGCGATTATGTCATAATCTCAAAGTTTAAACTTTGGCTTTGTGATTTGTAATAACGATAATGAAATTTAAGCTGTACAATTTACTGGATGCTAGCAGCCGAACGGTGGCAGCTGCGAAGATCTGTATGGAGATTATTAAGTATTGTAGATTTTTATACATAAAATACATATATGCTATTTTTCTTATGTCATCTTTGTTCGTTTTTTTTTTAAAAAAACAGATCGTGTCTTCCTGCTATTTGCTTTTTGACCTGTGTTCTTAACATGCTAAAAATCACGATTGTGTATTCTCTGCCAGTCTCCGAGTGTCTGTCAAAAGAAAGCTCAAATGCAAAGTCGACTGAATCTTTTTTACTCCCCCCCCCCCCAAGGAGATATTATAACCTGTCACCCTCATTGTGTCTTGAAACCACATCAAAGTTATCTAGGTTACTGCTTTGAAGCAAAAGTTTAAATAATATAATAGGCATAGAGACTCCAACAGTTAAATTCATAATAACCGGCAGAACCTGGAGGATGTTTTTTTCTGTCTTGGGAAAAAAATTACCAGTGTATCCAGACATCTCGGTTTCTGCCTTATTCAAGGCTGCTTAGCAGAATGGGACAGAAATGGATGCAGTCCACGGTAGCAGCACCACGAGCCAATTCACAGTCAGTAGCTTTTGACGGGTCTCATGGCACCTGTTAGATAGGACTGAATCCCTGCAGGTTTTACTCCGCTACTCTTCGACTAAAGGGCAAGGTGCTGATCTCTGTTTTCAAGGTCATTGAGCCAGAGCTGTCCAAAGATATTTCTGTGGCTAGCGTGACATCATGGAGTGTACTTAGCTTCCCAGTGAAATGGTACCTATTTATCTACTTGCATTTGCATGCTTTCGAACGGCTAGGTTAGCAGGAGCTGGAGTGAGGACGGGAACTCACCCTGTCACACGGTGCTCTGGTCTCAAACCGGCCGTTAAGCTAGTGCCGTCTAAATATATTTCTGTGACCAACGTGACATCATGGAGTGCTCTTAGCTTCCCAGTGAAGTGGTACCTATTATTTATCTACTTGCATTTGCACGCTTTCGAACGGCTAGGGTGGCAGGAGCTGGAGTGAGGATGGGAACTCACCCTATCACATGGCACTTGGGTCTCAAATCTGGGCTACCAGCTTTCCAGCTGACCAGCCCAGCATCTTAACCGGTGAGCCACTAACCGGTGAGCCACTGAGCCACACGCTGTCCCCTATTAGATAGGTATTAGATATTTAGCATCTTACAGAGAGGGCCTACTTTGGATCCCGTCAGTCAAAGGACGACTATCAGGATCCGACTATCAGGATCCAGAAGAAGAGTCTTCTCTGCTGCAGAACCACCCTTTGGACTGGAACATCTAACCTCTAAGGTAAGATCTGTCCTCCAACCTCCAGTCCTTCTGTAAGAGCCTGAAGATCTGGTCCAAATGGGGCATTCCACACTCTGGGAGCTACTGGATTGATAGCAGATTCCAACACCCCCCACACCAGGGGTGAAATGCTCCCGGTTTGGACCGGATCACCTGATCCGGTAGCGATGGAGGCAGGTGGTTCGGAGAACTGGTAGCAAAAATCCCTGCCCGCCCCCATGCCCAGCTGAGCCGCACAATTATCAGAGTTTTTTTAAAAACTTTTAAAAGCATTATTTTTACAACCTCTTCGGCCGAAAAAATGCTTTTAAAAGTAAAAAAAAAAAAAAGCCTCTGATGATCATGCGGCTCAGCTGGGATCATCAAAGGCTTTTAAAAGAAAAAACCCTTTTTTTTCTTTTAAATGCCTCTGAGGATCCAAGCTGAGTTGCCTGATCGTCAGAGGCATTTAAAAGAAAAAAAGCCTCTGCCGATCAGGCAACTCAGCTGGGATCGTCAGAGCCTTTTGAAAGCATTTTTTTAACAACCTCTTCATCAAAGAGGTTGTAGAAAAAATGATTTTAAAAGTTAAAAAAAAATTGGCCATGCCCACCCAGTCACATTCCCCCCCGCCAAGCCATGCCCACAGAACTGGTAGTAACAAATTTTAGATTTCACCACTGCCCCACGCCCCTTGCTCTCGGCCCTCCACCCATCCATCTTTTTCGTTATCACATTCACCCTCAAGTAGTCCTCGACTTACAACAGTTCGTTTAGTGACTGTTCAAAGTGACAATGTCACTGAAAAAAGTGACTTAAGACTGATTTCACAGTTAAGACCATTGTAGCCTCCCATGGACATCTGATCAGAATTAAGGAAACTTGGCAACTGGCTCGTGTTTATGACGGTTGTAGTGTCCCGCAGTCACGTGATCTCTTTTTGCGACTTTCAGACAAGCAAAATCAAGGGGGAAGCCAGATTTACTTAAAAATCTTATAACTAACTTAACCGCTGCAGTGATTGGCTTAACAACTGTGGCAAGAAAAGTCGTAAAATGGGGCAAAAACGCACTTAACAAATGTCTCACTTAACAACAAAAAGGTTGGACTCAATTGTGGTCGTAAGTCAAGGACTTACCTGTCATTTATTCTTTTTTATTATCAATTTAGGACTTCTAGTCAATCATCAGTGAAGTGGTCAGAACGCCATGCGTGCAGCCAATACCCATGTTTCTCCAAAAATAAGACAGGGTCTTATTTTCTTTTTGAGGCCCAAAATAAGCACTAGGGCTTATTTTTGGATGGGTGTCTCATTTTTTCGCCGTGTACGGGAGGCCCACTTCTACTTGCTCACGGAGGGGCAGGCCGCGCGATGTACTAGTGTTGACGCCATGAGGCGGGGGGTTGGAGCTGCCTCACGTGGCCTGCACTGGCTTACCTCAGGGCCCCGTAGCCAGGCCACCCATACTCTGACACCTGCCTTGCGGTCGCGGCATTAGCACACCCCTCAGCCTCCTGCTCCTTTGCGGCCACGAACAAACAGAAGAAGTGAGGTGGTGGCCACATGGGGTTCTGCTGCACATGGCTGCTGGTGCTGCCGCCATGAGGCAGGCGTCAAGGTGTGGATGGGCTGACTGCTGAGGCTCTGAGCTAAGCTGGCGCAGGGCGCATGGGGCAGCTCCACCATCCCCTGCCTCTCAGCAGTGGCACCACAAACAACCAGACGGAATGGGTGGCTGTCTGGCTGCACAAATGTTTAAGTAGGGCTTATTTATGGGATGCAGTGGGTCAGCGGCTAAGATGCTGAGCTTGTCGATCGAAAGGTCGGCAGTTCAGCAGTTCGAATCCCTAGCGCCACATAACGGAGTAAGCTCCCGTTACTTGTCCCAGCTTCGGCCAACCTAGCAGTTCGAAAGCACATAAAAAATGCAAGTAGAAAAAATAGGGACCACCTTTGGTGGGAAGGTAACAGCGTTCCGTGCGCCTGTGGCGTTTAGTCATGCCAGCCACATGACCACCGAGACGTCTTCAGACAGCGCTGGCTCTTCGGCTTAGAAATGGAGATGAGCACCGCCCCCTAGAGTTGGGAACGATTAGCACATATGTGCAAGGGGAACCTTTACCTTTACCTTTAGAGCTTATTTGGGGGGCAAGGTATATTAGGTGCACATGTAAAAAATTATGCTAGATCTTATTTTTGGGATAGGTCTTATTTTCAGGGAAACGGGGTACTTAGTGTCTTCTTCCTCTGCCTTCTCTGATCCCTGTGGCTTATACCTTCCTTTCTCTGAACAGATCCAAAGGAATGTGTGTGTGATGGAAAACCAGAATACAATATTAAAAAAAGCAAATAAAACAACATCGGGGACAATGGGATTGCAGGCAGAAAGCAATTTCCAGAGGCTTCCCAGTATTATTAAAAGCTATTTAAGGTGCAAAAGATGTGATTGAGTTGACCTCACTAGTTCCTTCTCTCCTTCTCCAGCCTTTGTTGAAGTGAGCGAACAAAATCAAAGCAGCTGCCACCTCACTTCAAATCCAGAAATTCATGATGATTGATCGATTATGTGCCATCAAGTTGGGGTTGGTTTTTTTTTTTTTTTTTTTTTTACTCCTAGTGATCATCTTGAAGAGGGCTGTCCAACTTTTGGCAACTTTAGGACCTGTGAACTTCAACTCCCAGAATACACCAGACAATATGGCTGACTGGGGAATTCTGGGAGTTCAAGTCCTCAGGACTTAAAAGTTGGCAAGATTTGGGGACTCTGTTGCAGAGAATCAAGCTTTAGACTCTGGGAAGTTGCTGGAAGACTGAAGAGCATGGAGAATTTGAGAGATGGCGACCTCATCATGCCGTTGAGCTTTTTGCATCACATCCAATTAGCATGTGCAACGGGAAGAGGTACCATATTTTTTGGAGTATAAGACACATTCCCTCCCCCGAAAGAGGGTGAAAATTTGGGTGCCTCTTATACATCAAATGCAGCCAAAAACACAAGGCACGGAAGTGGTGATGGACTCTGGCAATCCCTGCAGCCTGGAATAGCTGATTGGGGGTATTCTGGGAGGCCGATCCATCCGCCAATCAGCTGCTCATGCTGAATCAGGCTGCAATAATGTGCTGAAGCTGACCTGGCTGCTCGCTATTTGCTGCAAGGACGTGTCAAGAGTTTTCAGCAGCAATCATATCCAGAAACCACAAGTTACTGATTCAGCAGGATTCAATAACTTCTCTTTATATATAATATAACACATGAAGTAAATATACAATACCAAAAGCAGGTTTTCCAAAGTGGTAGTAAAATACAAGCAAAACACAAGTAGAGGAGAGGTGTTTCAGTTTTGAGCAGCAGACTAGTTTAGACTAGTTCAGCACAGACTCAGAGCTGCAGATCTAAGCCACACCCAGGCTCCTTGCTGTCTCCTTGCTTGTTGTTCACACAGCAAATACTGTTTCAGTTTCCAAACAGCCCTCAACACTCTCACACACTGACAGGACGCTAGCCAGATGAATACCGATGGATGCTGGTAGGCAGAGGCAGAATTTGTTTTTTCTTATTTTCCTCCCCCAAAACAGGTGCATCTTATACTCTGAAAAATACGGTACTTGGATAGTTGGTACTTTCTCGAGGTCCTCTAGGTTGCTTCCCTGGTGTAGAGAGACAAACCATGCTTTGTGCAACCAAACAAATGTCTTAATGGAGTTGGATACCTGATTATCTTTGGGCTACATATGCTAACCAGGATTGCCTTGTATTATCAGATTATACCAATACTGTAGAATCCCATTGGTTGCCAATTGATCTCCAGGACTTCAATTCCCGAATTCAAGTCTGACAAGGCTTGGTATTTGCTTCAATCTTCGGTGACCCTATCTGGAAAACAAGACAAGGCTATCATTCTAGAACCACATGTCTGCTGTTTAGCTTTGATCAACATGCTCTTTCCCTTTCTGTGGGGCTCTCCCAGCAAAATCTAGTTGGAGAATAATTTTGGTGGCTTGAAAAGGTAACCAAAGACATACTAAGAAAAGTAGAGGAGACCAAATGATCACACAGCAAAGCAGAGCCTGAGTGATAATCCCAACAGTTGCGTCATTGCTGATTGACATGATGGCAGCTATAAGATTATTTTAAGAGTGGGGTAACTCTTAAAATGTCTCCCTGCTGATCCATAATAACAGAGTTGGAAGGGACCTTGGAGGTCTTCTAGTCCAACTCTCTGCTTAGGCAGGAAACCTTATACCACTTCAGACAAATGGTTGTGCAATCTCTTCTTAAAAACTTGCAGTGTGGCAGCATTTACAACTTCTGGAAACAAGTCGTTCCACTGATTAATTGTTCTGTCAGGAAATTTCTCCTTAGTTCTAGATTGCTTCTCTCCTTGATTAGTTTCCACCCATTGCTTCCCTTCCAGATACGTAGGGATTACAACTCCTCAAATGCCCCAGTATTCATTCATCCATCCATCTATCCATCCGTCCATCCATCCACCCACCCACCCACCCACCCATCCATCCACCCATCTACCCATCCACCCATCCATCCACCCACCCACCCACCCACCCACCCATCCATCCATCCACCCACCCACCCACCCATCCATCCATCCATCCATCCACCCATCCATCCATCCATCCATCCATCCATCCACCCATCCATCCACCCAACCATCCATCCATCCACCCACCCACCCACCCACCCATCCATTGCAGTTTTAAGTGCTTCAATTATGCAACTCAATGCAACCTAAAGCAGTTGCACTTGAGAAGCAAAGCCTGACCAAGTAAAGCGTAGGCTCACCAATGAAGCCTAGTTCACACAACCTGCCGAGGTCCTGCAGGGTCTGCGTTTTTGCAGCACATCAAATCACCAACTGCTGAAGCCCAATTTTAACTTCACCCAGCATGATTTGGAGAGCTCCCTCATTCTCCTCCCACCTCCCCACACACACCTGGATGACGCAGTGTATGTAAAGTTCACCATATAGAATTGTCCACCTATGCCATACATATTGCAGCAGCGAATATAGAACCATAGAACTGGAAGAGAACTTGGAGGTCTTCTCGTCCAATCTCCTGCTCAAGGCAGGAGCCTTCCACCATCCCAATCAAATGGTTGTCCTGTCTACTTTTGGAAACTTCCAGTGATGGAACATCCACAGCTCCTGGAGGTGAGCTATTTCCATTGATTCTCACTGTCAGGAAAAATTCTCCTTTGTTGTAGATTAGATCACAAACTTCCACCCAGGACTTCTTGTCTTGCCCCAGGTGCTTTGGAGAATACGTCAACCCCCTCTTCTCTGTGATAGCCCCTCAAGTACCAGAAGAGAGCTATCCTATCCCCCCAATCCATGTAAATAATAATAAATAATAACTTTATTGTCATTGTATGTCTATACACAGTATACCCATACAACGAAATTCACTTAACACCCAAAGACCAGGTCCAACACACATAACAATCCCCAAACACCCACCCACCCACCACAAATTCTCCCCCTAAACCACCCAAACATCCACACAACAGACCAAGCAATGCTGTCCAATAACTCACTGATGGTGGCCCTTTAATTCATTGTTGAGTGCAATTATAGCTCTGGGATAAAAACTATTCAGAAGACATGTGGTCCGAGTTTGAATTGTTCTGTATCTCCTGCCAGAAGACAACAGTCCAAAAAGATTGTAAGCAGGATGGGAAGAGTCTCTGAGAATGTTATGCAACTTCCTCAAACAGCGAGATTCGAAGATGTTGTCCAGGGCTGGTAGCTGGAGTCCGATAATATTCTGGGCAGTTTTAATGATTCTCTGTAGAGCTTTTTTGTCCGCTACAGAGCTACTCCCATACCATGCAAGAATGCCATATGTCAGGACACTCTCAATGATGCTGTGATAGTAGCACAGAAGTAGATGCTGAGATAGATTTATCTTCCTGAGCATTCTCAGGAAGTACAGCCTCTTCTGTGCCTTCTTCACAAGTATGTTAACATTCATCATCCATGAGAGGTCCTCTGAAATATAAATGCCCAGAAATTTAAAACTACCCACCCTCTCCAGCTCCTCACCATTTATGTACAATGGTAAATGTACATCTCTCTTCCTCCTGAAGTCAGTTACAAGTTCTTTAGGTTTTTTTGGTCTTTTTTTTTACTTTTAAAAGCATTTTTTCATCAGAAGAGGTTGTAGAAAAAAATGCTTTTAAAAGTTAAAAAAAAAGCCTCTGATGATCATGCGGCTCAGCTGGGCATGGTGGGGAGAGCAGGGATTTTTGCTACCAGTTTTCCGAACCATCCGCCGCCATTGCTGCCGGATCGGGCGATCCAGTTCGAACCGGGAGCATTTCACCCCTGCTCCAAACCCTTTATCATCTTATCATTGTTGCTCTTCCAACTTTCCAGGGTATCAACAATCCAAAAGTTACCAATAGAAGAGAATACTTGTAGCTCAGGGTTGAAACCAGGGTGTTCTCACTGTGACTCCTCCAAAAAACATGAAGCAGAATCCTGGTCCTGACCAAACCCCTTTTATTAAACAAACAGTGAACTCCTCTCATTCACCTTCAGCAAAGTCTTTCAAGGGAGAATTTACAGTCACAGACCTCCTCTAGCTTGGAGAGCTGCCAGGCCGATATCTTCAAAACTTGGCAAGGAGTCTTGGAGAGTCACAAACCAATTAGGCAAACTAATTGTCTCCTGCAAACTCCACTCCCCTTTCTCTCCTCTTTTATTGGGAGGAGGCCATTCATTGTCCACCTGTGGCCTTACTCCCAAGTCAACCCTCGTTCTTTAGCTGTTCCCTTCGTCTGGCAACTCTGTGCATGCACACACTGGGAATAGGCTCCAGCTGTTTGTCTGCCTCACTGATGTCTGACTCTGAAGGCAGCTGATAACTGGCATACGGCCCTGGCCCCCTCTCTGCCTCTGATGCAGAGCCTCATCAGAGCCTTCCCCAGACTCCAGGACTGGCCCAGGTTCCTCCCCAACCTCCCCACTGTCCGAATCTGCTGCCTGCTCCACTGGCGGACCACAACAGAGGGGTCCTTGGTGCTGCTGTCTGAGCTTGGTGGGTTTCTTGGAGACGTTTCTTTACCCAGCTGGGTAACGTCATCAGTGCACCTCAGTGACGATGTTACTTAATTCAGGTAATGAAATGTCTTCAAGAAAAGAACCAAGATCAGAAAACGCCAAGGAGCTCCCCTCTCCCCACCCACCCAGTTGTCACACATGCTATCTGGGCTTGGAACTTAACCAAGTAGCATGTTTCCAACGGATGCTTTCTAGTTTTTCTTTTTCTATTTTTTTTAAAAAGAGCCTATATTGAAAGACAGGTGAACCAGCCACCTTGTTTGCTTGAAGAATCTGCAATATTAAGAGAGGCCTTGTCTGCCAAAAGCAATATAGCAGAGCAAATATCACAGGCAAAACTTTAATAATGCGTTGCTCTTCTAAACCAAAATGCTTCCGAGCAGGTGCACATCAGATATACTGGTTTTTTATCCCATGGATGGAGGAGATGGACCTGCATCAGGCTTAGGTCTGTTCCAGGGGTGGGTCCTACTCAGTGGTGGGATTCAAGTAATTTAACAACCGGTTCTCTGCCCCAATGATTTCTTCCAACAACCAGTTTGCCAAACTGTTCAGAAAGTTAACAACCGGTTCTCCCGAAGTGGTGCGAACTGGCTGAATCCCACCACAGGGCTAATCCCCCACTGGTTCTATTTACCTTTACTACCGGTTTGGAACGGGATCGCGCGCACGCTCCCTTCGCTCACGTGCCTTGTTTCTGTGCATACGCAGATCGTCAAGGATGACATCTTGGGTGGTGGGCAGGGCCTCCCACTGGTTTTACTACCGGTTCTTGCGGTCCGAAGCGTTGGAGCATTCACAACTTCTGGAGGCAATTTGTTCCACTGATTAATTTTTCTAACTGTCAGAAAATTTCTCCTGAATTCTAAGTTGCTTCTCTCCTTGGTTAGTTTCCACTCATTGCTTCTTGTCCTGCCCTCAGGGGCTTTGAAGAATAGCTTGACTCCCTCTTCTTTGGGGCAGCCCCTGAGATATTGGAACTCTGCTATCATGTCTCCCCTAGTCCTTCTCTTCATTAAACTAGACATACCCAGTTCCTGCAACCCTTCCTCATGTGTTTTAGCCTTCAGTCCCCTAATCATCTTTGTTGCTCTTCTCTGCACTCTTTCTAGAGTCTCCACATCTTTTTTACATCGTGGCGACCAAAACTGAGTGCCGGATTCCAAGTGTGGCCTTACCAAGGCCTTATAAAGTGGTATTAACACTTCACGTGATCTTGATTCTCTTTTATCATAGTACCTTTTCTGCTTCCCAACAGGGCAAATATTTTTAACATCTTAATCTTAACAATGAATTCAAGGAATGTGTCTCTACCTTTCATGGATGCCAGCTAACCTTCTGAGCTATCCAACTGGACTTGGGAAAATAAACTTTTGAAAGGGGAAAAAAAAATCTACTTGCTAGCATCTCAGTGGTAACTTCTGGAGCCTTCTCAAAAAAGTTGCCCTTTCAATTATTCTGAGCCTTAAATTCTGTCCCCATCTGGTCTTTCATTGCTCTGCATCCAAGTGTTGTTTGAACCAAGATCTTTGGTTATGTTGAATGCTCTTTGTTGATCCATGGTAATTACAGCCTTCAACGATTCCTCTGAAAGGTTGGGTTGCTCGCCTACCACCTCTTTAGAAATGAATAATTTCTGGTTCGTGTTTTGAGCAGGGACAAAACTGAAGGAATTATAATTTCCTTTGTTCCCCGGCCTTAACAAGCCTAGCTGGAAAGTTGTTTACTTAAACGGGGCAAAACAGCAGCTTTCTGATTTGGTTTTATTATAAGTGGAATTGGAAGAATGGAAGGAAAGGATTAGCTGTGAACGGAATCACAAGGACGTGAGCCGTACACAAAAGATGTCAAGTACATTAAGCAATCTTGGAACCCCTTCACTTTTATAAAATAGAAGTTTTAGGTTTTTTGAGAAACCAAGATTTACATTTGATTCGCTATTATTTAATACCTGGTTCTTTGGCCTTTTTGTTTTTAAATGTTATTGTTTTGGCAAGTACTGGCCAGGTTCTAATTTTTGCAACCACCGTTTATATAGTTTGGATAACCCAGGGATCGGCAACCTTAAACACCTCAAAGAGCCACAAAGGTCTTAACCGGAAGCCCCCGATCAATTCTGGAGCTAACCGGAAATCCGGTTCCCCCATCATAGTCTCTTCCTAGCGCAGTGTCCTTTTTCCTCTGCTGACCGGAAGTCCAATTTCCCCACCATAGAGTCCCCTCCTAGCACTGCGACCTTTTTCCTCTGCCGACTGGAAGTTGGCTCCCCCACCGTAGTCTCCTCCTAACGCGGCATCCTTTTTCCTCTATCTGTCCTAACTGAAAGCCCTATCAGTTGGGGAGCCGACCAGCAACAGGGAGCCACAGCAGAGGGATGAAAGAGCCACATGCAGCTCCAGAGCCACGGGTTGCTGACTCCTGGGATAACCGATAACCCAACTTCCAGGAGGAAACAGTGTCACAAAGTCTTCCGTTTTCATCAGACGGGAGAAATTTCCACTGAGAACAAAAGACACTGGGTTTAAAAAAAAACAAAAAACAAAAAACTAAATGGAAGCTCAGTCTCCCCCATGGCAAATCTATGCTGGCTTTTGTTGGCTCAGCTGGTGTTTTCGCCATTGTGTTAACGGTGGAGTGGTTTTTCCTTAGCCTCTAGCTGAGTCTATTCATGTCTGAATGTGCTCTAACTTTATTCTTTAAGCCTGTATATGCTACAGGTATGTTACAATCACTGTCCTTTCTACTCTTAAGTGCTTCTCCAGAATAAAACATAAAAAAAAATTATCATTTTTTTGGATGATAGGAGCCTGGTGGAGCAGTGGACTAAAGCGCTGTTAAATAGCACTTAGCTGCCAGCTGCCTGCAATTACTGCGAGTTCAAATCACACCAGGCTCAAGGTTGACTCAGCCTTCCATCCTTCCGAGGTAGGTAAAATGAGGACCCGGATTGCAGGGGCAATAAACTGACTTTGTATAAAAAAGAACACCGCTTGGAGGGGGAGGGCAAAAGCCCTACTAAGCAGGTATATACAAAAGTATGAAGGCTATTGCTTAACGCATTGTAAGCCGCTCTGAGTCTCCGGAGAAGGGCGTCATATAAAATCGAACCAATAAATAAATAAATAAATTTTACGGATGTAGATGGACCATGCAGTGGGATGACAATGCAGAATTTATCGAAGTTTTCAGAAGGTCCAAGGAGAGAGGCGCCTTTGAACCTCCTTTCCTAAAGGAGAAGAGAAACTGTCTACATTCACTGCTTTTGTGGCTTACAAAGGAAAGAGTCCATCTGAAAAGGATTGTGGACCGTTGCTGGAAAAAGTAAGTGATTACAGAGAGAAAAACTGAAAGGTTTTGGGAGAGATAGGGTGCTTTGTGTGTGCAGTTATATGGAGGGTTATCCATGATTTATTTGTTTGTTTCTTAGTATCCTTCCGTTATTATTTGTACAGATAAGGCAACAAACATATCCAACACACTTTCCTCCTCTTAAGGTAAAGGTAAAGGTTCCCCTTGCACATAAGTGCTAGTCATTCCCGGGTGGTGCTCATCTCCGTTTCAAAGCTGAAGAGCCAGCGCTGTCTGTAGACATCTCCGTGGTCATGTGGCCAGCATGACTAAATGCCAAAGGCTCACGGAACGCTGTTACCTTCCCAAGGTACCAAAGGTGGTCCCTATTTTTCTACTTGCATTTTTTACAGGCTTTCAAATTGTTAGGTTGGCAGAAGCTGGGACAAGTAACGGGAGCTCACTCCGTTACGCGGCACTAAGGATTCGAACCGCTGAACTGCCAACCTTTCTGATCGACAAGCTTAGCATCTGAGCCACTGAGCCACTGTGTCCCTTCCTCCTCTTATTTCCCCCAAAACAGCAACCCTGTGAAGTGAGTTGGGCTAAGAGAGAGTGACTGGCCTAAGGTCACCCAACTGGATTTGATGGCTGATGCGAGACTTGAGCTCGCAGTCTCCTAGTGATTGGCCCAAAGTCACCCAGATCGCTTTCATGGCTAAGGCGCGACTAGAACTTATAGTCTGCTGGTGGTTGGCCCAAAGTCATCATGGCATCCTTCTGGGTGTCTTCATGTCTTGGGCCAATCCCTAGGACTCAAATTGGATTCAAATTGGATTGATACAGCATCTTTAGCCTTACAGAAAATGAATCTTATTATCCCAACATGGAAAACTTTATTTTGACAGATCCAGAGAGCAGAATACTCTGTGTAAAAAGAGATAGGAGAGGGGGGAGGGGGAGGGAGGGAGAGAGAGAATGTGTCTGAATGAGAGAGAAAGAGAATATGAGAGGGAGAGGGAGAGAAAGAAGGAGAGAAGGCAGAAAAAAAGAGAATGAAAGAGAAAGAGAGAAAGAGAGAAGGAGGGAGAGAGAGAAAATGAGAGAGAATGAGAGTGAATGAGAGAGAGAATGAGAGAGGGAGAGAAAGAATCAGAATGAGAGAAAGAGAATGAGAGAGGAAGAGAATGAAAGAGAGGGAGGGAGGGAGAGTGAATGAGAGAGAGAATGAAAGAATCAGAGAGAAAGAGAGAGAGAAAGAGAAAGAAAGAACGAGTGGGAGAGAATGTGAGAGAGGAAGAGGGAGAGAAAGAAGGAGAGAAAAAGAGAAAATGAAAGAATGAGAGAAAAAGAGAGAAAGAATGAGAGGGAGGGAGAGAGACAGAGAATGAGAAAGAGAGAAAGAATGAGAGTAAATGAGAGAGAGAGAAGGAGAGAGGGACAGAAAGAATCAGAGAGAGGAAGAGAATGAGAGAGAGAGAGAGAGAGAGAAGAAAACTATTTTCAATCTAACAAGCGCCTTGTCAATTTCAGAGAGGCCTTGGAGGGCTTTCGCAGAGCTGACACCCAAAACCCTTCAGAATGAGCTAAATGGGTTCTGGGTTTGAAGTGGCGACACACAGCTGATTGTGACACAAGAGGAAAATGAATTGTATTAACTCCAACAGATTTTGAGAAACTAAGGGTGATAACAAGGTCTCCCAAGTTCCGCTTCAGAAACTCTTGGCTTTACCCAAAGTGTCAAACTCAAGCATCGAGAACCACACTAAGACCAACCGAAGAACAGAAAACCGAAAAATATCTCAAGCAAAATAGTGATTGCTAACTACATCGGGCTCCTATTCGGCTTTTTATTTATCTTTTTAGTTCCTTTTTTTTTGTTTTTTATCAATCATCGACAGCCCAAAGTTGGAAAAAAGGGCAAGAAAAGGTCTCCTTTTATTCTTTTGTTCGGGCATCTATTCATCATTAATCATTGCACGGAAGAGCAATTGTTATAACCGCTTACAATGTCCTACCCGAGAACAATAGATTTATCGAATCTCTCTGTGTGCTTGTGTGTTGGGATCAAACTTGGGGGGAAAAAATGCACTTTTTTTTTCATTTTTCATATGCTCTGTGGGTAATAAAAAAAGAATAAGCATCGAGGAGTTGGTCTATAATCAAATCACAAAGTA
The DNA here is from genome assembly GCA_030761175.1 of Masticophis lateralis. Classification (NCBI taxonomy): domain Eukaryota; kingdom Metazoa; phylum Chordata; class Lepidosauria; order Squamata; family Colubridae; genus Masticophis; species Masticophis lateralis. The sequence continues at coordinate 8,630,418 of JAUDYJ010000006.1, read as the reverse complement.
AATTATATCCTGGTTCATTGCACTGTATGAATAAGTTGGATTGTAAGACTGACCCTAAAGGAACAGGGTTTTCGGTACTCTGACCACTCAGGAGGGGCTTCTCCTTGTTATTGGTTTGAAATTAGTCTTTAACATTGTTATTATTATTTTTTTAAAAAATCTCTTTTTATAGTGTAGGAAATTAGCACCCACCCCTCTCCTAGGAAAATGAAATGTTTTAGGAGAAATTAAAAGGGCAGAATATTTCCCCTAAAAGGGAGGCACAAACTCACCCCCCCCACACACACACACCTTTGTCAATGGGCTATTAAGGCTTGGTCCAGTCTATTCAACATAACTGATACATGCTGATCCAGTTCTACAGAGGAATTATGGAGTCTGTCATCCACACCTCTAGAATTGTCTGGTTCGGTTCTGCAACCCAGCAAGGCAGACACAGACTTCAGAGGATAATTAGAACCCTTCGCATCCTGGACACAAACTGTTTCAACTCCTACCCTCAAAACGACACTATAGAGCACTGCACACCAGAACAACTAGACACAAGAACAGTTTTTTCCCTAACGCAATCACTCTGCTAAACAAATAATTCCCTCAATACTGTCAAGCTATTTACTAAGTCTGCACTACTATTAATCTTCTCATCATTCCTATCACCCAACTCCTCCCACTTACAACTGTATGACTGTAACCTTGTTACTGGTATCCTTAAGATTTATATTGACTGTTTCCTACTATGATTTGATTCCTTATTTGTTCCCTATGACTATCATTAAGTGTTGTACCTTATGATTCTTGACAAACATATCTTTTCTTTTATGTACACTGAGAGCGTATGCACCAAGACAAATTCCTTGTGTGTCCAATCACACTTGGCCAATAAAGAACTGAATTCTATTCTATTCTATTCTATTCTATTCTATTCTATTCTATTCTATTCTATTCTATTCTATTCTATTCTATTCTATTCTACTCTACTCTACTCTACTCTACTCTACTCTACTCTACTCTACTCTACTCTACTCTACTCTACTCTACTCTATTCTATTCTATTCTATTCTATTCTATTCTATTCTATTCTATTCTATTCTATTCTAACAAAGCTCCACCTCCTTCAGGCAGAGCCATAGTAGGAATTGCCCAAAGCCTTTTCATTACATCATCACCCAGCAAGGCTCAACCAAGCCTGGGACACAGGCAACCTACAAGGTTACCTCTGCACGGCCCCATGGGAGTCTGACAACCAATCAGAATACAAGCTCAAATTCAAAAGCCAAGAGAGAGTATAAAATTCAGGCACTCTCAACATCTCTTCCCTTCCCCCCACCTAACCTCTTCACTCAAGATCTTCAAGTCATGCGATCCTGTTCACCATTAAGAACCATCTTTCCAATCAGCCACCATGTTTCCAGTGTCTTTTTCCGCACTTGGAACTGAACTCAGAGGGACATTTCTTCCAACAATAGGATTTGGGTTTGGCCAGTCTAGAGAAAAGAAGGACTGGGAGGGATATAATTCAATATACTTCTTCGAATAGTGGATGATAATTTCCAAAAGATTATGTGCCTTTATCAATTTTGACAGGAGCAATAGAGTTTTGAATAGTTCAAGAGTCTATTGAATCTCTGGTCAGGTATAAATTAGGATGTTTTAGTGGTCTGGCAACTTAAACATTAAAAATGTAGGCCATCGTGAAAATCACTGGATTTCATTTGCCATTGTATCTTTAACTGCATGATGCATCAGGTTAAAAAAAATATCCAGGCTGCATTCTTGCCTCTGCGAAGAGGAAGAAACCGCTTGTATGTTTCACTTTGGAACACCTCACTTCTGCTAGTCTTGTTGAAGAATTACCACCATCCTGGCTCTTATTTAATTGACACATTGGTTGCTTGGAATCATGGCTACATCCGTGGTGCTGCTAAGTTGAAAAGTCACGTTAACAGATAACGGCATGTTTTAATCTTACTCCTAACCCACATAACTCTGGAAGGGAATATTTGTAGCTCATTTCATTTGACTTAGCAGCTCTAACTGCATGGTGCATCAGGTTGAAAAAAAAATCCAGTACAATCCCCAATAAAGTATTTGTAGCCTGTTAAACTACAAATTCCAGTTTTCGTAAATTCATTGCAATTCAGATAAACTGAGTTGGGAAGGAGAGTAGATTGTCTCAACATAGCTTGCCAAACCATCGCCTGTGACTCCCTCCGTGGCCACTTTATTTTCCTCCATCTTTCCGGAGTCTCCACATCACCCTATTTCAGGTCGACGTTTGGGGCTCAGGACCCCGGACAGCACCCTGGAGACAACATCATCAGAGACAATATCATCAGTGCTACAAGTCAATGTGGTTTGCTCTTTGTTTAAAGGCAACTGGCTTTCCCTGTCAGTGTTGATCGGTGTGTTGTTTTCTTCTTGGAAATGACATTTTTTCTCCCACCAACACTGTCCGGGCAAGCCACTTCTCTCAGGCCTGGAAGCCATCTTTTGCATTGGGCCTTCAAACCTACCACATTTACTGCTGTGGGAAACTGGGAGGGGGGATTTGTTAGATTGGATCGATTTGGGGCCCAATAATATACGAAGACTCATTGGTTCAATTATCAAAGTAGTCCTTTATTGATTCATGTCTGTTTCATTACAGGTATCATCAGGAACAATGGCGGCAACAACAGGAGGAGGCCTTAAATACCTAGGAGGCGGAGTTACAGGTAATGGGAGGGGGAGATAGGAGGGGTTAGGCTTGCCTGTGCTGATTAACCCTTGACTTGCCAACATATATTGTGGGGTATGTCCAGGGAGAACATTTACTTGTAACAGGATTGTATGGAGCAGGGGTGATATGTAGTCATAATAACATTCCTTTCTCAGAGAGTCAAGGGCATCTTGCCCTGCATCTGGAAGGCTGCAACTGGGAGGCATCTCCAGTTGGGATGGTGCTTTGATTGGACCATGTAATGGACATGTGGGTGCTGGGGAAAGGACTTGGACTTTTCTATGGGTGGGGAAAAGCTGGAAGCTTTTAGATTTGGGTTTTCCCAGATGTGCCAATATGACATCTCTAATAAAATGGAACTTTGAGGAACTTCAAGCCTCTGAGTCTTCTTTCGTTGGGGGTGTTACTTGGAACCTTAGCATTAACCTGGATCTCCTTTAAAAAATCCAACCAGCTCCCTGGACTCCAGGGTGCTGTCCAGGGTCCTGAGCCCCAAACGTCAACCTGAAACCGGGTGGTGTGAAGACTCCGGGAAGATGGAGGAAAACAAGGAGGCCACGGAGGGAGTCACAGGGGATGGTTTGGCCAGCTATGTTGAGACAATCTACTTCCCTTCCCAAGCTGTGGTGGAAGCAGAAGCGGCTGAAGAAAGAGAATGCCAGGTGGGTGCCCAGCCCAAAGAGCCTAGGGCAAGCCAACAATTTATATATAAACTGATAGCAAACTCCACCCCCTTCTAACGCTGATGATGTTACCTAGATCGGTAACAAAATATCTGCAAGAAAATCACCAAGCTCAGAAAGCACCAAAGGGCTCCACATAACTCTTCAACCCAGATTATCCGAATTGCAATGAATTTACCGAAACTGGAATTTGTAGTTTAACAAGCTACAAATACTTTATTGGGGATTGTACTGGATTTTTTTTTTTAACCTGATGCACCATGCAGTTAGAGCTACTAAGTCAAATAAAATCTGTTCAACCCTGAGCTACAAATATTCCCTTCCAGAGTTATGTGGGTTAGGAGTAAGATTAAAACATGCCGTTATCTGTTAATGTGACTTTTCAATTTAGCAGCACCACGGATGTAGCCATGATTCCAAGCAACCAACATGTCAATTAAATAAGAGCCAGGATGGTGGTAATTCTCCAACAAGACTAGCAGAAGTGAGGTGTTCCCAAGTGAAACATACAAGCGGTTTCTTCCTCTTCGCAGAGCCAAGAATGCAGCCTGCCAGTGAAACATCGAAGCCAGAGCTAAAAAATAATCAGCATCAGAACAATCCTGTCCAGATTCCTCTGCAGAGAAAAATTGGCCGGATTGAAGGAAGGAGGAGAATGCTGCCCACTCCCTTCTCTAAGGTCTTGTCATTTGAATCCTGCCACCAGCAATCCTGGGGACGATCTTGAGGCCGCGTAGATAAAGATCGTGTAAGGGAACTGCTTGTTGCACAGCAATTAATGAGAAGGGAGGCCAGCCAAAGGTTTCCATCACTTGCACAGATTTGTTGACAGCATGCCATCAAGTCCTGGTAGCTCAGCAGACTAAAAGCATTGTGATTAACACCAGCTGTCTGTAATTACTGTAAGTTCGAATCCCACCAGGCTCAAGGTTGACTCAGCCTTCCATCCTTTCTAAGGTAGGTAAATTGAGGACCCAGTTTGTGGGGGCAATAAGCTGACTGTATAAATATACAAAAGTATGAAGGCTATTGCTTAACGCATTGTAAGCCACCCTGAGTCTCCGGAGAAGGGCGGCATATAAATCAAATTTTAAAAAAAAGTGCGAATAGATCTGGAAGGGCTATTGGAGGTCTTTTAGTCCAGCGGTCACCAACTGGTGGTCCGTGGATCACAGGTGGTCCGTGAGAATTTTGGTGGTCCGCAGAAAAAAATATTTGCATCGTTTATATTCCACTAAATCATGGGTCCTCAAATTACGACCCCTGGCCCGGATATGTGCAATGAATGCTTGTGTTGCTGCAGTCTCCCCCCCTTCGGAGTGTTTTTGTGTGGGTTGGAGGTGGGGGGCAGAAATTCTGACTCGGGATGTACTTCAGCCTCCTGGTGCGGGGCTTTGGGCAAAGACTGGAGGGAAGTGCCACTGGTGGCAAAGAGCCGGAGGGCCTTGTTCCGGTGGGACTGACTCATGGCCTGCAACTGGCTGACCATCTCAGCCCACTAAGCCTCCAGGTGCCTATACGTGGCCTTGCACTCCTGCAAGTCTTCCCTCTGCTTGGAAAGCCTATGCTTGTAGTCCTCAGTGAGGTGCTTTCTGCTGAGCCTCCTTCTCGGTCAGATCCAATTTGAACTGAGCCAGCTGTTTTGCCAACTCTTTCTCGTGGTGGCTGCTTAGCTCCAACATCTGTTTCCTATTGGGGCCCTAAGGAGCCCCGGCAGGCAGGTGATGAGTGGGTGGGAGGGGAGGGTCGAGTAGAGGCTGGTGAGGCAACCCTTGATGTGAGTGACACCGAGTTGGCCATGCCTACCCAGTCACATGACCACCTAGCCACACCTACCCAGCCAGTCATTAGGCAGATCATATTAATGGTCTGTGGAATTTAAAATTATGAATTTAGTGGTCCCTGAGGTCTGAAAAGTTGGTGACCCCTGTTCTAGTCCAACCCTTTGCTCCAACAGGAGATGCTATGCCATTTCAGACAAGTTGGTTGTCTACTCTCTTCTGGAAAAACTCCAGTGGTGAAGCACCTGCAACTTCTGGAGGCAACTTCTGTTCCACTGGTCAATTGTCCTCACAGTTAGGAAGTTTCTCCTTAATTCTGGGTAGCTTTTCTCCTTGGTGAGTTTCCATCTGTTGTTCCTTGTTTTGCCCTCGGGTGCTTTGGAGAGTAAGTTGACCCCCTCTTCTTTGGGACAGCCCCTGAGTTATTGGGACACTGTAAGCAACAGGGGTTAAGGAACCCTACTATCAAAAGAAATTTTTGGAGAGCCTAGATCTTCAATGGGAACCCTACAGGTTATGGGGAGGCAGATGGATAAAGGGGCTATCTCCCAAAGCATCAGAAAAGGATAATCCTGTATGTCTTCATATGTGCATCTCTCTCTCTCTCTCTCTCCCTCTCTTTCTCTTCCTCTCTTTTCTTCCTCCCTCCCTCTCCCTCTCTCTCCTTCTCTCTCTTTCTTTCTCTTTCTCTCTCTCTCCCCTCTCCCTCTCTTTCCCTCTCACCCTTTCCCTCCTCCTTCTCTCTCTTTCTCTTTTTTCTCTCTCTCCCTCTCCCCCTCTCCCTCTGTCTCTTTCCCTCTCTCTTCCTCTCACTCCCTCTCTTTCTCTCTCCCCCTCTCCTTCTCCCTCCCTCTCTTTCTCTCTCCCCCCACTCCCTCATTCCCTCTCTCTCTCTCCCTCTCCCTCCCACCCTCTCTTTCTCTCTCTCCCTCTCCCCCTCTCTTTCCCTCTCTTCCTCTCTCTCCCTTTCTCTCCCTCTCTTTCTCTCTCTCTTTCTCCCTCCCTCCCACCCTCTCCCTCCCTCTTTCTCTCTCCCTCCCTCCCTCTCTTTCTCTCTCCCTCCCTCCCTCCCTCTGTGTGTGTGTATGTGTGAGAATGAATTCATCTTTCCTTTCTTTACAAGGCCCCATTTTCATAGGAGGCAATTACAGCTGCCTCGTTGGTGAGAACAGATAATTGTGAGATTCTGTTCCTGAAGAAGCGTAATTAAGGAAACTTGAACTGTAGCAGGAACTTGGCTGTGCCAACGAGCTGGATGCTTCAGCAAATTAATACCTGAGCTTATTCTTTCTTTACCAGCTTGTGAGATTTTAATGCCTAGCTCCCGCCCAACCCCCAACCTCTTCTCCATCCTGCTTCCAGGAATCCATGCCCAGATAATGAGCGAGTAAAAAAAATGTATTGTCTTTGCAATGCAAAGCCCTTGTGCTGTTGCTATGCTTCCCCATGTTATGGACTGCAAAAGAACAAAGGCCCTTTGTGTAAGGGCAGAGGTCCTGGATGGGGCAATTGGGCTGAGCTCCAGGAATTAGGCAAAATAGTAGAAAGGGGCGTAATTCACAGTGCCGGGTCTCCTGCTTTTCTCGGCTTTTCCTCTGCTGAGAAATGTTGATTTCCATGTGTGGGAAAGGGAAATTGGGATGCTGAGGCCAAAGGGTGGGAGATGTCTTGAGCCAAAGGTGCTGTAGGAAATAAAAGTCCAGTGTGGTTCCTAGCTGGGAGAAAGACACTGGAAATAAAATGAAGGCTGGTTGATTGGAAAGAAGGTCTCTGTGTATTTGGATACCAGAAACTTTAGGGACAGCAGTACGTTTCTGGGGTGGCTGACCAGCTGGCTGGCTGGGTGAATGGATTTTTATAGGATTCTGGAGTTTGGTGATTGAGATGCTCCAGGGGTTTGTGCAATGTAGTGAGCCTTGCGTCTTTTACTATTCCAATAGTGGTGGTCTTGTCCTGTCCTTAGAATTTGGGTGGGGGAATGTAAATTCTTAATTCCATCAGCTCCAGCCTTCTGTTTGGTTTATGAATAGGACGGCCTGGCTTTCTTAATAGGTACAAAATATCCCTCTCTAAATACTTGAAGCTTCTGCTCAAGGCTGTGGCAAGGAGATTCCCCGCCTTCTTCCTGCCTTTGTTAAGGTTTCTTTCCATTTCTCCTTTGGGGAATATAATATTCTGCCCCTTTTAATATTCCCCAAAATATTTCATTCTCTAGGAGAGGTGGGGGGATTCCCTCAGTGCTTTTTCCAAAAGGGAACTGGACTTTATTGGTTTTTTTTTCTTTTGAAAAACATTTCACTTCTCATCCAAGAAGCTTCTTCAATTTTGAACTGAAGAAGGATCAGCTGCAGTGGTGGGATTCAGCTGGTTCAGGCCGGTTTGGGTGAACCGGTTGTTAAATTACTGTCTGGCCCCGTTCCTCCCACATGCCCCGTTTTGGCTCCCAGATAAGTGCAGGGAGGCCTACTAGGCCCAAAACGGGGCATGGGGGGTGCAGCAAAGTCCTCCTGTGGCCCGTTTTTGCTCCCAGGAGGCTGCAGTGAGGCCTACTAGGCCCAAAAGTGGGGTGCATGTGTGTGTGTGTGTGTGTGTGTGTTGAAGCCCTCCCCCCACCCCCATGGCCTATTTTTGCTCCCAGGAGGCTGCAGAGAGGCCTACTAGGCCCAAAATGGGGTGTGGGTGGGGAGTAGCAACCCTCCCCCTCATGGCCCATTTTTGCTCCCAGAGGGGTGCAGGAGGCTGAGTGCTGCCTTTACATCCCCTGACCCCACCCACCCACCCAGTCAGGGCAGAGGGCAGAGAACTGGTTGTTCAATTATTTGAATCTCGTCACTGGTCAGCTGCCATCTTATGCTTGCTGTGCTTCACTACTAAGCAGTGACAGATTACCATGAACTGTGTGTATGTGTGTGTGTGTGGGGGGGGACAAAGATGGTGGGAACGGTTGGGGAAGTGAAAGTAGAAACTGTGCCTTCTTCAGATGCTGCTTCAAGGTCATCCAGCTGGAAGAAGGAGGGAGTCACATACCAAGCTGTGTTCAGCCTGACCGTTTTGAAAATGTCTTGCATGGACTTGATTGGTTACAGTTGGGTTGGCAGTGAGTGTTCTGGCCCCGCTCCCAGGAATACACCCCCTCAGACAGTCAGAGTCTAATGAACTGGCAGGCAACCAAGTAAGCTGATAAAAAGCTTGGCAGCAATCCCCGCAGCTGCTTGCCAAAGCCTTTATTAATAGTTCAGTCAAATACACACCACCAAAATGTCCAGAGCTGAGACGCAGGGCAGATTCGAAACCGGGATCCATGAATCTTTGTTTTGTCCGTCACAAAGATACAGGCTGCAATCACTCTCTTTTATAGCCTGTGGGGTGTGGTCCACCATCTAATCACAACCACGCCTTTTCCTCTGCTGGGCTCTCCTGTCTCTCCGACGCTGGCGAGGATCCAGCCAAAACTCACTCCCCTCATCAATGTGGCTGCGGGGATGAGCTTGGCTCTGGGCCTATCTCCTGCCCTTCAGTGTCCTCCGGAGGCATTGCCAGAGAGGAGGGTCCTGGAGAAGGAGGCCTTGCCAACTCCTCTCCCTCACTCTCAGAGTCCTCCCATGCTGATGACGCAGGCTCAGGCAACGGAGCCACAACAGTGAGGGGCAGTTAAAGGATGAAAGTAGCACCTAGTGATTTTGGTGTGCAATTCTCTGTTACTGCAAAGCACTTGATCTCTAACACAACTATACCTTTCTCAACAAATGGAGCTAAGGAGGCTTAACTTGCGGCAGGTCTGACAAGAAGATTCTTGGACTGAACTGAATAAGCTTCTTGGATGGGGAGCGAAACGTCTTCAAGGAAAAACAAAAAAAGTCCTTTTAATAAATGATTTAGATGAGGGAATAAAAGGGGAACTTACCAAATTTGAGGATAATACTAAGCTGGCAGGAATAGCCAACACCCTAGATCTGTGATGGCAAACATATGGCACGCGTGCCGGAAGTGGCACGCAGAGCCATCTCTCTGGGCACATGAGAGTTGCTGGTTGCTCTTCCAGGTTCTGGTGTGCTGGTCAGCTGGTTTTCATGCACATGGGAGTGCCAGAAACTGGAAGATCATCTTCCCGGTGTGCGCATGTGCACTGGGGGGCTGCTTTTCCAGTTTCTGGTGTGCATGCACACTCCCGTTTCAGCACTTGGTGTCAAAAAGGTTCACCAACATTGCCCTAGATGATAGGCTCAAGGTCCAGATGGATCTGGATAGACTGGAAGAGTAGGCCCTATCTAACAAAATGAAATTCAATGTAGAGAAAAGTCAAGTCTTACACTTAGGCAAGAAAAAAGGACACCTATACAGTAGACCAGTGTTTCCCAAACTTTTGACATATGTGTCCCCCTTCTATAATTGCTGAGTAACGCTGAGTACCCCTCATAAAAAACGTATGCTTTAATAAAAATCAAAATATATTGATTATATATATATATGTAATCAAAATCAGTGGAACTTACTAAAGCACGATAACAGGCGCCCGGAACTAACTATTAAAGAAGTAAGTTGTCTCTATAACGAAGTGCAGTATATTCACGCTGTGTCACGCCTCACAAGACTGTCTAACCGTTAGATAACACTGCAATTCTCCAGCTTTTAAACAGCTCCGAGGCTCAACGTTAACTGTTAATGTTCCCGCAGTTTAAAAATGGTCGAACCAGAGCTACGCGAAGGATGCGCAGAGGTTCCCGCCATAATGAGTTGCGATACGATGTATGATGGCCCCAGTTCCCGGGTAAAAACTGCGATACGCGCCTATTTCTTTCTTTGTTCTGTGGGCGCAACTAAGCACGGTGCAGTGGATATTCCCACGTGATCCCCACTAAACTCTGGTGCAATGCGGACCCCCACCAAACTCTTTCCATACCCCTGGGGGTACGCGTACCACACTTTGGGAAACACTGCAGTAGACTGAGTGAAACCAGGGTTAATAGAAGTAACTGCGAGAGGGATCTTGGAGTCTTAGTGGACAACCAATTAAATACGAGCCAGCAGTGTGCGGTGGCAGCCAAAAAAGCCAATGCAATCCTAAATTGCATTAACAGAGGGATACAATCAAGATCAAGGGAGATACTAATACCACTTTATAAAGCCTTAGTAAGACCACACCTAGAGTACTGCATCCAGTTTTGGTCACCACACTATAAAAAAGATGTTGAGACCCTAGAAAGAGTGCAGAGAAGAGCAACAAAGACGATTAGGGGACTGGAGGCTAAAACATATAAAGAGCCGTTACAGGAACTGGGCCTGGCTAGTCTAGTGAAGAGAAGGCCCAGGGGAGACATGATAGCAGTCTTCCAATAATTGAGTGACTATCACAGAGACGAAGGGGTCCAGAAATTTTCCAAAGTTGCAGAATAAATATCAAACAAAGAAGTACCAGATTGCGTTTAGCTGAATGCTATGCAGAAATTTATAGTAGACTATGTGCAGAATAAATATCAATCAAGGAAGTATTAGATAGCTTTTACTTGAATGTTATGTAGAAATTTTTAGTATTGACGGGGTAGAATAGTTGGGGGGAATTGTATGATATGATATGATTTGGATTTCACCTTTTAATATTTGGGGAGTTAAAAATGAATTGTAATTTTAAGGTTATAAGGGAAGTCAGGGGTGGGGAGGGATGGGTCAGGGAGGGTTAGGGAGGGGAAGGGGGGGGAAGGGGGAAAATTTGTATTTATAAAACTTTTTCAATAAAAAAAAAAAAGATTTTCCAAAGCACCTGAAGGCCAGACAAGGAATAATGGATGGAAACTGATTAAGGAACAGATTCAAGCTGGAAATAAGGAGAAATTTTCTGACGCTGAGAACAATCAACCCATGGAACAGAAGTTGCCTTCGGAAGTTGGAGCTTCATCGCTGGAGGCTTTCAAGAAGAGACTGAACTGCCATCTGTCAGAAATAATGTAGGGCATGCATACCCATAGTGCAATGCACGCACGACCCCCCCATGTGTGCCCCATGCATGTACGCACAACCCCCATGTACGCCCCGCCCCCTCCATGCATGTGCGCACGTCTCCCGCATGCACACCACCTCCCACGCATGTGGGGCAGAGACCCAGAAGTCAGCTGGCTGGCAGGAGGCGCGCGCTCATGCGTGGTGGAGCTGAGCTGGGGTGATGGTTCGTGTGCCCCCAGAGTGGGCTCTGAGTGCCATAGGTTTGCTATCACGGGTGTAGGGTTTCCTGCTTGGTGGAGGGTTGGAGTAGATGACCTACAAGGTCCCTTTCAACTCCATTAATCTGCAATCAGTAAAAGTCCAGTTGCCTTTTGGAAAAAGTACCTTGGCATGGGTTGCCATTGGGAAGACAAAGCATACACGTCGAACCAATAAGTTAAGATATGGAAGCTATTTCTTGGGGACGAATTCCTTCCCTTCGGTGGCTTTACTCACAATGCTAAAATACAGTGATAATTGTGTTTCAAAGTGCTGTGGCAGTTGCTCCAATGCGTATGATTTACGATCAGAAATATTATCATCCGAGAAATTAGATGACCCTTGTAATGACTTGCTCAAAATCGTTATTTTTAAAAGCTGTTCCTCGCCCAAATAAATTAAAATAATTTATTTTCATTTAACTCGTTACCTTGGCTCATCTTCACTTAGAATTTCCTGAATGTTAATTGCTTTTACAGCTACAGGAATAACTATTGTGGCTCTCTTTTCTTTATTATAATGAGATTAGGGTTTTTTTATTTTAAAAAATATAGATGTTATTATCGTGCACATTACCCTATATTTCATCCAGCTAAAGGGAATTTTCCTAGTTTTATTTCATGCTCCTCTTTTATGGTATCAGGCCTTTGAGAATAGTTCCTGTGGAGAACTTCATAAGGTTATCCTGGATTGTAATTTTTTTTTTTATTATTTTGTTTATCAAATTTATATGCTGGCCATCTCACTGCTGAGGAATGCTGGGCCCAGTGATTGATGATTGATGGTTTTCTTTGGGGAAATTTTTATGGTTGGAGTGGAGGTGAGGGTCGAGCCAAGTGAAATCTGGTTTCCGTGTCTTCTGGTTCCGTGTGTGGTGAGATAAGGAACGTAAGAACTTTGTATGCATAATAGTCCTTTGGTTGATTTGAAGGCTAAACACTAAGTGCTGAAATAAGACTCAGATGTTGTAGTCTTTTTACTGGTATTGGAAGGAGATTGAAACCATTGGTAGAATTCAGCCGGTTCGGGCCAGTTTGGGCGAACTGGTAGTTAAATTGCTGGCTGGCCCTCCTTCCCACCCCTTCCAGAAGTCCCCACATGCCTCATTTTGGCTCCCAGGTAAGTACAGAGAGGCCTACTAGGCCCAAAATGGGGTGCAGGAGTGTGTGGCCCGCCCCCATGCGGTCTGTTTTTACTCCCAGGAGGCTTCAGGGAGGTCTACTAGGCCCAAAACAGGGCTTGGGGGGGGCACATTCCTCTGCATCCCGTTTTTGCTCCCAGGGGGTACAGGAGGCCGAGTGCTGCCTGTCACACCTCCTGGCCACACCCATCGTGGCCAGCCGGTCATTAGGGCAGAGAACCGGTTGTTAAATTATTTGAATCCCACCACTGATTGGAACTAAAGTTGGACTTGATGTCAAAACCCAATGAGGAGACTAGCGGGTATAACAGAAGAACAGAATTGGAAGGGACCTGGAAGTTTTTCTAATCCAAATCTCTAGACCTTTTCAGACAAATTGTTGTTTCAATCTCTTCTTGAAAATCTCCAGTTTTTGAGCACCCACAACTTCTGGAGGAAAGTTGTTCCACTGATTAATTGTTCCCACTTTAAGGAAATTTCTCCTTAGTTCTAGGTTGCTTCTCTCCTAGATTAGTTTCCATCCATTGGTTCTTGTCCTGCCTTCAGGTGTTTTGGAGAATAGCTTGACTCCCTCTTCTTTGTGGGAGCCCCTGAGATATCAGACACTGCTATCATGTCACCCCTAGTCCTTCTTTTCATTAAACTAGACATACCAAATTCCTTCCATCCTTCTTCACACGTTTTAGCCTCTAATCATCTTTGTTGCTCTTCACTCTTTCTACAGTCTCAACATCTTTTCTTACATTGTGGCGACTAAAACTGAAGGCAATATTCTAAGTGTGGTCTTACCAGGGCACTATAAAATGGTAAAACTGAGTGTCAGTAAGAGGATTAAGGTGAATTTTTATAGATAGTGGAAGTCTTAGGATTGTATGAGGGTTATGATTGAATATTTTTATGGGTATCAGGTTTAGGTTAGGGTTAAGATGAAATCTCATTATGAACTCAGGAGCAATCTCCTGAGAACAATTACCCAGTGGAACAGCTCACCTCCAGAAGTTCTGGGTGCTCCATTACTGTTGTGGCTCCGTTGCCTGAGCCTGTGTCATTGGCAGAGGCAGACTCTGAGAGTGAGGGGGAGGAGTTGGCAAGGCCTCCCTCTCCAAGACCCTCCTCTCTGGCAATGCCTCTGGAGGACACCAAAGGGCAAGAGATAGGCCCAGAGTCAAGCACGTCCCCGCAGCCACAGGTGGACAGTGATGAGGGTAATGAGTCTTGGCTGGATTCTCGGCAGCGTCGCAGGGACAAGCGCGCGCAACAGAAGAAAAGGCGTGCCAGAGATTAGGCTGAGTCACTGGACCACACCCCACAGGGTATAAAAGGGGGTGAGTTAGCCATTCAGACTCTGTGACGGACAAAACTAACTCCTATTGAGTCACATTGCATCTCTGGAAACAGCAATATCGGGCTTGGTTTTATTCTTACAAACTGGACTATTCTTTATCGTAGGTAATTTGCTTGTTGATAAAAGTTCTTGGCAAGCAGCTACTGGGTGGCTTATCGGAAGAATTGGTTGTCTGCCAGTTTATTTAACCCCCGGCTGTTTGTCTGTGTGTGTGTGTGAGACAGGGACAGAACAATCACTGGAGATTTTAAAGAAGAGATCAGGCAGCTATTTGTCTGGTATAGGGTCTAACTGGGTTGGACCTCCATATCCCTTCCAACCAGTGGTGGGATGCTGCCAGTTTAACAACCGGTTTGGTGAGTGCGTGCTTTGCGTGCACGTGCACTTAAGGTGCTTGTGGGCAGTGCTGAAAATGGAGCATTTAGAAGCTCAGCTGCTTACCTTCCAAGTCAGCAACAGTAAGTAGAACAGCGAGGGGAGGGGGAAATCAGCTGTGCTGCACGATTGAGATGAGCTACAAAGCAGGAAATAAAGGACAGGATAGAGCTGGGCTGGGTGGGCGGGAGCAACTCATTGTTGGAGCTATCAGTTTGATTGAACCGGTCTGAACTGACTGAACATCAACTCTGCTTCCAACCCTAGTATTCTCACTGGCATCTTTCAGACTTCAGAGACTATGGTATGCTCTGGACAGAGATCCTAAAACAGCATCTAGTGTGACTAAAAAGGCCAATTTGAGAGTGGCAATCCCTTCCACACTGAGGGCAGATACATTCTGTCCCCTGTCCAGCCCCCAGATTTCGCTGGTTCCAGGACTGCTTGTTTGCCTCAGCCTGCCGATCAAGTGTCTCTTTGAACTGGAGAAGGCCATGCTGTGTCTTTAGTCTCCAAGTTGAACGATCAGAGGCCAAGGTTTCCCAGTTGTTAATGTCCATTCCCAGGGCCTTTAGGTCCCTCTTGAAGATATCCTTATATCACAACTGTGGTCTGTGATATAAGGATATATTATAGATATCCTTATATCTATAAGGATATCTCTAAGATCTTATCTTATACCTAGTATTCTATGTTCTAAATAAATTTAAAGATCTTTTGTAGGAATAGCATCCATTTCCCTTTTTTGCATGATTTTGTCCTATTTTATTGATGAACAACTAATACTTCAGATGCCATTCTACTCCAGACAGGCCCTCTTAAAGGACTTTCATGAGTGTCTTGCATGGAAACCACAAGGTGGGATATTTGTAAGCACTTCTAGTCGAAGAATAGTTTTGAATATTTCCCAGCCAGACTGGGAAATCGACACATCATTTTCCACCCGACCTTCCAATCGACAGCTGTAAAAGCTAAAACATGCAGGCCTGGGTTTACTGGGCATCAGCTGGTAGTGGCTCTACCAGCCACCTTTGGCCAGTTTCATATGCTGAGTTAGGTCACCTCTACCTAGCATTCGGAAGGTGGAAACCACCTCAATATATATATATGTGTGTGTGTGTACAGATAATATCTCGGGTTTCTTCCCGTGTAATTGTAAACATATCTTTAGAAGGGTTTTATATATATATATATATATATATATATATATATATATATATATATATATATATATATATATATATATATATATATATATATATATATATATATATATATATTCTTATTTTAGTAGGTTTTATGTGTGTTTTTCTTTAAGCCAGATTTTTTTCTACGTAACCAAGATTTTTCTGCAACCCTAAAAAAACCTGGCTTAAAGAAAAACACACATAAAACCTACGAAAAGGAAGAAAATAGATATTGTACCTTTACAGGGAGGATACATGAGATATGGGTGTGGCTTACTGATGATGGCTAATGAGCCAGAAATAGCTATATAAGTCTCCCAATGGGCAGCACAAAATCTGCTGGCTGCCAGAATGAAAAGAAGGAAAGAAAACCCCCAGAAAGTAGTGAATGTGATTTCACTCAACTAGGGTTGCAGAAAAATCTTGGTTACGTAGGAAAAACCTGGTTTAAAGAAAAATATGTATGTATGTATGTATGTATGTATGTATGTATGTATATTTTCTTACTTTTCGTAGGTTTTATGTGTGTTTTTCTTTAAGCCAGGTTTTTCCTACGTAACCAAGATTTTTCTGCAACCCTAGTTGAATGAAATCACATTCACTACTTTCTGGATTTTTTCCCCTTCTTTTCATATATTATTTCTCTCTCTCTCTCTCTCTCTCTCACTCTCTCTCTCATCTATCTCTGGAAAATTGCAAAACTATCTTGACAAGGCAGGAATGACAAACTACCTCCACCTTTGCCATATGCAATACTCATTTCTATTAAACCAGAAGTCTGAAGGTTTGAGGGAATGGCCAGCAAGGGTGTCCCCTTCTTGGACTTCAAATCAAATAAGATTTCTTCTTCGTTGTTTCTAGCGGTTCTAATTTGTAAGATTCTTTGGGTCGCTTAGTGTTTCTGAAGAGCCAGCAGCTTCCAAAGAATGTTTTGTGGCTTAGGTCACTGTGTTCCACAAATAAATATCTGGTGGTTACTATAGGGACAAAAAGGACTTAGAAAGAAGGCAGAGAAGGAAGAAAGAGGGAGGGTTAGAAGGTAAAAGGAAGGAAGGATTAGAAAGTAGGTAGAGAAGGAGGAAGGGAGAAAGGATTAGAAGATAAAAGGAAGGAAAGATTAGAAAGAAGGCAGATAAGGAAGGAAGGAAACATTAGAAAGAGAGCAGAGAAGGAAGAAAGAGGGAGGGTTAGAAGGTAAAAGGAAGGAAGGATTAGAAAGTAGGTAGAGAAGGAAGAAGGAGGAAGGGAGGAAGGATTAGAAGATAAAAGGAAGGAAAGATTAGAAAGAAGGCAGATAAGGAAGGAAGGAAGGGTTAGAAAGTAGGCAGAGAAGGAAGAAGGAGGAAGGATTGGAAGATAAAACAAAGGAAGCATTAGAAAGAGGGCAGAGAAGGAAGAAGGAGGAAGGATTGGAAGATAAAACAAAGGAAGCATTAGAAAGAGGGCAGAGAAGGAAGGAAGAGGGAGGGAGAAAGGGAGGAAAGAAGGATTAGAAGGTAAAAGAAGGGAGGAAGAGGGAGGGAGGAAGGAGGAAGAAGGAAGAAAGGAAGGCTCCCTTCCTCAACTCTAAACTCTTGGTAAACTTTAGGGTATTCACAGTGGGTAATTGTGTTAAATTTCCTGAGATAAATTTATGGACAGCGCATTTCCTTTCTCTTCTCCATCAGTGGACAATGAAAACTCACCAGCTGCTAGAGATCTTTTGCAATGCAGAAAAAAACGCCATCACATCACTGAAGAAAGGTGATTGCTGTAAGATATGGACAGGACCCCCTTAATTCCAGTGGGCATTGCCTTAGGTTTAAGTCACGTCACCTTTCAGTTACCGATTGAATTCTGTATCTGACAGGAATCATTATAAACTAAGCTCTAAGTCTGCTAAACTCTATGTCCTATAGGGGGCGTGAATGGCTGAGCAATGAAAGATGCTGAAGTTGGAGAGCTGACAGTCCAGGTTCGAGCCCCGAGTTCCACGCAACAGAGTGAGCTCCTGTTCCTTGCTCCCGTTCCTGCTCACCCAGCAGTTCAAAAGCATGGAAATGCAAGTAGATAAATAGGTACCATTTTGGTGGGAAGATAAGTATGTTCCATGTACCTCGGTGTTTAGCCATGATGGCCACTTGACCATAGAAGCACCTTTGAACAATGCTGGCTCCCTTGGCTAAGAAACAGAAAGGAAAACTGCCCACTAGAGCCGGACATGATTGGACAAGGGAAAACTTTCCTTTGTAAATCCTGTATAGGCGATGTCAATATGAGATCGTAGACATTAATTTACATGGCCATGGCGTGTGATGCTGTGTTGACATGTTGATATGACACAATTCCACCCTGCCGCTGTTTCTTTGTCTAGGCCTTCGGCAAGGGTGTTTGTCCTGGTATGAATGTTTTGCTCCTGTCTGGTTTGCTGGTTTTTATTCCTTGTTCTGGTTTTATTATTTTACTGTTTTATTCCTTTTAACGTTGCTTACTTGTGAGCCACTCAGAACCATTGGGAGTTGGGTGGTATACAAATATAAATGATGATTATGATGACCATCATGTGCATTTTAGGATTAAACTGGTTTCATGGAGAGTTCTTTAACCAGATGTGTTGAATAGAGGTCTCTAAATACCACAAGGATATTATCTATTTTTAACCAAGTTGTGGAGCTATGCCTTGATCTCCAAAATGACTTCGTTCTGCAGAGATCTTGGTGCTCTCTGAGCTTGGTTATTGTCTTGCAGTTGTTTCGTAACCCAACTAGATAACATCATCAGTGACAGAAGGGAGTGGGGTTTTCTCCCTGTTTCTATACAAATGGCTTGCCCTGTCTGTGTTAGATCTTGGAAACAACATTCTTCTTTTTCCCATTCACACTGACATGGCAAGCCATTTACATATAAACAGAGAGCAAACCTCACTCCCTTCTACCACTGATGATGTTACCTAATTGGGTAATGAAATGTCGGCAAGCTCAGAGAGCACCAAGGACTCCACAGTTCAGTTCCAAGCTGCAAATATTCTTTTTTTGTTTTTGTTTACTGGTATAACTTTGTTTCTTAGAAGTAAATCCTGCACAAAATTTCATTTAAAGTGAGAAACCATTCCTGGACTATAACTTGATTTGAAACCCTATCCAATAAATGTTAAAAAAACCAACGGTGTATAGAGTTCA
Organism: Masticophis lateralis; assembly: GCA_030761175.1. NCBI lineage: Eukaryota > Metazoa > Chordata > Lepidosauria > Squamata > Colubridae > Masticophis > Masticophis lateralis. Next base: position 8,611,834 of record JAUDYJ010000006.1, on the reverse strand, counting down.
TACCTCAGTTTCACGAGACACTTAAAGTTGAACAGATTCTGCTTTGGCTCAACCTGTGGCAACTTATCATTTCATGTGGCAATTTATACTGTGTTGACCGTGGTTCCTGATATTTATTCTTGCTTAAAGCTGAATAGTGGATATGTAGTCATTCAAAACAATGTGTGACATTCAATAATTCATAAATTACTAATAATATACCGGAAAATTATAAGTGAGGGGAAGTCACGGCAAGGAAACAGGTGATTTATGTTAAGTGTTTTATCGCAAAAAAAGGTAATATGTCCTTGCCAACACGAGTATTTGGAGCGTTTGCTTGAATGCCTGCATCATCTCTTTGTATGTATTAAAAATACCTTTACATACAAACCCGTTCATCAAAGCTCGAGGTTTGAAAGAGTTGTCTCTTTCTTTCTTTCTTTCTCATTGTATGTCCTTAAAAGCTTTTTCCCCCATGGTTCATTTGTCAGACTTCAATAACAACAACCCCCAGATTGCGAGACTAGTTCAAGAGAAAGGTTGGGGGGAAAAAAATAGAGAAAATGGAAAAAGACTGTTATCGTTACTGATTATTTCTGGAGGTTTTTTGTTTTCGTTTTTCAGGCAATATGAGCCCAGTCAACAGCTGTGTGGTTCCAAACTGCAATTTGCATAGAGTCCACACCAGAAGAATTTTACAGCATGTAATCTACAGTAATACACAAGACAACAATTCAGACACATAATAAGTTTATTATGGTATATGGCAAACATCAGACACTCTTAACTGTTCTCTGGTGTCCAAAAAAATGGCTTCATATTTAGTAAGAAAAATAATCTTTCTACTTAATATAGCCTTTACATTGTAAAAGGAACAGGTTTTAATTAAACAATCTTGGCTTTCAAGAAATTGTTGCTTGTGCCCTCAGCAATGTGCCCTACTCCTCTCTCGTAAAGGCCATGTTCTCCCCAGTTCCACGGAATAGATTAAAACGTACCGTACAAAAATAAATAATTAAAATAAATAAATAAATAAACACACAAATAAACACGTAAACAAAGGAAATCAAAACAAACAAACAAACAAACAAACAAATATTTGGCATGGCAGAACTTCTTTTAAAGATCTTTTTGCATCCCCTTTTCAGTTTTAACAAAAATAAAGCACAACCCCTAAAAACTCTTTTAACCCATCATCAAAGTTTTTTTTTTTTACAGACAGACAGAACCCTTTCACTAGCTTCATTTAAGAAATCACGTACTTAGCAGATATAACACACACCCAATATTTTAGTTCCTGATAGCAAGTGCATAGATTTTGTTAACATGGTTGTTCCCCACTTTTAGAGCATGTTTCATGATCAAAAGATGGGAGTTCCAGTGATTGTGCTAGAGCATTTGAGAAAAAGAGAGGACAGAGAAAAAAAGGGGGGGTTACCGGGAGAAGAAAAGGGCCAGAGAAGAAATTGAGAAGGGGGAAGAGGAAGAGGGGGAGAAAGAGGAGAAGGAAAAGGAAGAAGAGGAGGAAGAAGAAGAAAAAAAGGAAGAGAGGAGGAGAAACAAACAGGACACAGCAAAGTAGTGAAATTACAACAGGAGATGAGGAACAAAACGAACCAGCAGTACAGTCGATTCCTGATAAGTGAATAACCTGATTGTTTGATCACAATGCTTTATTCACTTATCAGGAATGAAACACAGTACACCTTTTTGGCTTGGATCGCCTAATGCCTGGAGACAGCCAGATTGGGATTTTTTTTTCTTTTTCTTTTAAAAAGTAATAATTGCTCTAGAACAGATATACATAATTTTGGGGAAGGTGGGGGGGTCTAAACACGCCATGGCTTTGGTCCTTGTCAATGTCACAATGGGTGCTTCCCATTGCACCAGGGAGCGAGGGTAGGAATAGAGTCAAAACAGTGGGGCTGACTGGATTTTTGAAGCTCCTGCCTATTTCTTTCTTTCTTTCTTTCTTTCTTTCTTTCTTTCTTTCTTTCTTTCTTTCTTTCTTTCTTTCTTTCTTCTTTCTTTCTTTCTTTTTCTTTCTTTCTCATGAGATTCCTTCAAAAGAAGGAGTGGGGCTTTGATCATACAGTGGCAGTCACTTTCTTGACCCCACATATGAGCTGCAGCCTCTAGGACATCTAACCAGATTGAAAGCACTAATGAAAATATACCATTGTCTACAGTAAGCCTCTAGTTCCATTACTATGAATGTAATGGCTGATTTCTTGACGAAAGTAAGGACCTTGGGGAGTGGGGGTGGAGGTACTGAATTATCCAGTTCTCAGAGGAACTTTTAGGAGGGTAGAGCATTCCTTGTTTTCCTGTCATAGAGTAGCCGTACTGAAAAACTAACACCTGGATTTTGAAGGTATGGATGGATAGGCGCCTACGCGTTGATATGCGTAGACGGGCTTCTATTCAAAGTGAAAAAAGTATCATCTCAAGATGGTTCCTCAACAGGAAGTAGCAAGAAAAGGAGATGACCATCTCCAAAAATGGCTACAGAGACACACCAAGTGTGGCTTATAAGAAACAACTGAAAGAAGACGCTGGACCTGCCAGTTTCTCAGCAGTTTACCAGCTCCATATTTCCTCAAATTTTGGAATCCAAAAGCAAATGGCTGATGCGTAGGAATGCTTCAGATCCCCCCCACCCCCATTTTCTCCAAGTCATTTCACAGATTGTTGTTGTTTTTTCCCAGCTGACCTTCCAACTAAGGACAAACCCACCTCTAGTCATCTGTAGGATCAAACGGGTGCTGTTTCTCTTGTACTGGCACATACATTTAGGTGCAAACAGTTGCTAATATTATATGTTCTTCTAATCTCTACTTTGAGAGACTAGGCCTGCATAATTTGAAGCCCAGCCTCCAACCTAACCAGGGCTCAGGAAAATGTCCTATGTTGTCTAGGTCTGGAGAACAAGATTGTCAACCAACAGAAAAGCCATCAACACACAGAGGCTGTGTTGCATTCGGGTTGTTGGATCACAGGTCTTTTGTAGACGATATAGAAGAGCTGTGATACAGTTAAGTCATCTTGCCTACCCAGATGCTCTTCAGATACGGTGGAACAATATCCCACAGAATTTCCAAATCCCTCGCTGAGACATATGGGGGATGTAGTTTCAGAACTATTAGAAGATGTCAATTACGGAAGCTGGCTTGTTTGTCCTGCAATTTTTCACATTGCAACACTGAGAGCGTGTGCACCAAAGACAAATTCCTTGGGTGTTCAATCACACTTGGCCAATAAAGAATTCTATTCTATTCTATTCTATTCTATTCTATTCTATTCTATTCTATTATTTTCTTCTCATCCAGAGATGTTTGATTTTTATCCTGTCTGCTTTTCACATCTATGATTTTTCAGTGCTGGTTTGTCTAACTAGCTCAGAGATAATCTATTTCTTTTTTTTTCTTTTTTTCCAGAATCTTTATCCTGGAATGACAAAGATGAGGTATACAATTATATATAGATTTAAAAGCTATTTGGCAACCAATGAAGTTTCTATGTATCTGAATGAAAGAAGAGGCTCCTAACTTTGCTGAGAATTCTTGCCATTTTCTGCTTCACCACTGAATGTACAAAAAACCCCCTGATTTGAATATTTTTAATGCTAGGCTAATTCAGGGTCTAAACTGGTTGACAGAGAGGTATATTTCACAACCATTGATGTGCATCTGAAACAAATAAATGGCATGACCAGGGGAACTGAGCCACTGAAATGAGAATTGCACCCAGATTCCCCTTGGGGAGATGGACTTCCACTTAAACCACATTGATTTCAATCATGCTGTTTTTTTTAAAAATGGCCCTACAATTA